>CM027588.2:15843406-15987447 GCA_015852605.2 Populus deltoides | reverse complement strand
TTGACTATAAACAGTAAGAAATTGAAAACTTGAAAGAAACAAAATAAAGAGAGAGAAAAAATACTTCTTCACCTTCATCGTAAAATATTCGTGGAGTAGTACTTTAGTCTATTGCCCTAAAAAATACTTCTTCTACCTCTAAAAAATATAAAAAAGACACGTTCAAAAACAAAGAAAAAAAAGGAAAGAAAAAACTAATCCTTTCTTGATATTTAAGAAGCAATTAGTCCCCACAAAACCAAGAGCTATGATCTACTTTACTTTTTGAAATACAGAGCGCTCCAATAATTTGTCAAAATTACGTGAGAAAAAAAGTATTTTCAATGAATTTAGTTATTTTTATTATATTGTTATTTTATTTAATTTTTTTGTTTTAAAAACAATGAAAATCATAAATAAATAAAATACAAAATTAAATAAAATACATACAAAAAATAAAAAATATATAGTTGGGGGTTAAAGTAGAACTACTAATTTAGCATTACAAGCAAAAATAAAGTTTGGAAATTTTTATATCATAAATAAGGATTTGATTGAAGAGGAAATTAAAAGAAAAAGACTTAATCAGACCTTAATTTGGCTAAGATTAGAAAAATTAAAGATCAAAGGCTAAAAAATATTCAATTATATAAAAGAATTCAAAACCAAAAAAATATGCATTTTTTTAAAATTATACCTGGTCAAATATCAAATTACCCCTCATTTGACATGATAATAATGTAAAAACTACTGTAAAAATATCAAATGAAAAAAATTCAATTATACAAAAAGATTCATAACCAAAAAAAATATGCTTTTTTTAAAAAAAAATTTATATCTAGCCAACTATCAAATTACTCCTCATTTGACATGATATATAATTATGTAAAAAACAACTGAAAAATACAAAATTGGCTCTTGACTCTAGCTTTATTTTTTATTTATTTAGGGATTATTTTGATTGTTTCTATATATAATTAAAATAAAAAAATTATTTGTTTCCAATCAATTTGGCAACATTGGGATTTTTTATTTTATTTTTTTATATTTGGTTAAATATTAAATTAGCTCTTATTTGACATGATAATTATATAAAAACCATTACAAAAATATAAAATGGACCATTGACTCTAATTTTAATTTTTTTATAATATAATTAAATTAAAAAAATTTACTTGTTTCCAATCAATTTAGTAATCAGCACTGTAAAAAAAAAATTCAATTCCCTAGTAACGTATTTAAATTTTTGATTGAGTGATAAAAATATTAAAATAGTATTTTCACTCACATGACTGAAATGTTTTTTAAAAGGATTTAGTGGCAAAGAATATATAACTAGTGTTATATATATCTCTCTGCAAGTTGCCATCTTTGTGGCCGACATTGACAAAGAATATTTGAGCGATGCCCTCGCAAGCTGCACGCGGCACATGCACCTCTCTTGAATAAACAATAAAAAAAAAAATCCCACCATATAAAATAAAATAATAAAATAATGAATTAGCATGGATTTATGGCTGGCTTCCCCCTACATGTGGCCGCGTTTGTTTTGCAAACTATTGTTGTGTTTATGCACAAGGCAGTAATATGTTTGATAATAAATTAAATTAAATTTTATATTATGAAACTCATAAAAAAATTAAGCTTGAAATATAGTTTTTAAGAAGCAGTTTTTATATATTTTATATTAAGTTTTGTAAAATTTTATTTATTTTTATGTTTTAAAAGTACTTTTAAAAAAATTAAAATTTTTATTTTTTCCCTTTACTTCAAATTAATAATTTTTGTGTTTTCAATTTTTTTTATGCGATGATATCAAAAATTATTTTAAAAAAATAAAAAAATTATTTTGATGTATTTCTAAGTAAAAAAACTTTGAAAAGCAACCGCAACCCACACCTCCAAACACAATTGGTACCAAACATTTTATACATGTTTTTTGCTACACATAAATCTCAACTATAATTTTTACCAAACACTTATTTAAATCCAACTAACCACACATAACCACATTTTTTTAAACTTATTTTTATGAAACCACAACTACAAAAACTACCTCAGAAAAAAACACATTCACAATCAACTCTTTCATAGGTAAAATATAAATAAGTTAACCTAAGATAGTTTAACTGGTTAAATTTTGAATTTGTTCTCTAATAATCACTAGCTTGAGTCTTTTCAGAGCCATTGAAAGTTTACATGGTCATTAATTTTAGAACCCGTGAGAATAATCGAGGTACATGCAAGGGATTGACACCCATACTAATCTTAAAAAAAAGAAGAAATAAGTTACAAGTAAAATAATTTTTCATCCCTCAGTTTTAACATGATTGTAACTTAGTCCCTTAGTAAGTTCATCCCTGACTTTGGTTAAACATCAACTAATTATAACCGCAGTTTCATTTTAGTGCTGAATAAAACTAATTAGATCTGCTTAATTTTATTAGGACTTTTTAATCATTACAATTGTAAATTCAATATTTACCAGTACTATGCTCAAAAAAATTACATTTGCTTAATTTCATAAGGGAAATTTTAAGCATTATAATGTTTTTGTTTATAATTTCAGTATTTAATACCAGGTTGTTTATAATAAATTTAATTAAGGCTTTTTCATGGTGAGGATTAATTTCCTGCGCATCTTACATTTATGCGGAGTTATATTTTTATAGTTTTTAAATTTAACTCATGAATTGACTCGAATTAATTTAATTTTTTATTTTATAAAAAAAAAACATATTTTTTTTTAAAGAAAAACCAACATATTTTTAACTAGATTTTTTAAAAGTGAATACTTTAGTTTATGTTATGCTATCTGCAAATGATGACCACACGCACACCACAACAAATAGTGTGCAAATAAAATATACACTCCCAATAAAATATACATAAAATAGCATGCGCCGCGGCCTCGTTACATGCAGATGACTTTCGGGTTTTTTAAAAAAGTTGGTGTTGTTTTATGAATGTAATAGTTTCTAAAAAATATTTTTTATTTTATAAAATTTATTTAAAAATGATCTAAGATGTAAAAATTAAAAAAAAAAGGCTGGGTCTCGGGTTTGTCCGGTCGATTCGGGTTCGGGTCGGCCGGGTTTTTCTGGCAACTCCCTGGGTGGGTTTTACTTAGACCGGACCGTTCCTAGACCTACGGCCGGTCCGGATTTCAAAACTGTGGTTATTGTTTCTAAAAATATTTTTTAAAATATTTTTTTATTTTTAAAAATTTATTTAAAAATGATCTAAAATGTAAAAAAAAATTAATTTAAAATATAAAAAATTAAAAAAATAGTTTTAAAATATAAAATCAAATAAAACTCGGTGATTAAATTTTGATGAAGTAATTGATGCAGAAGAAAATACGAACTGCTCAATAAAATAATTACTCGAATAATTAATTGATTTAGGGGATCACCATGGTACCTTAACGGTAGCTTCAAGGAATCGAATAATGTTGCTCCCTAATTATTAAATAAGTAATAATTAGAAAGATAGCCTTTAAAGTGGTAAGAGTAAGCGTATCAGTAAGTAAATTGCATGGTAAGTTGTCATTAGTTACAATTTATGTGAGAAAAATAAAGATTTCATGTATGCATTTCGAGAAAAAAAATCAAAATCCTTAAATTTACTATTATATTTATGTCAATTATTTATTTCAATCATTTTTTTGTTAATTTGGTTAAATAATTCTTATGTTCTTTAAATGTGTTCATTTAAAACTTGTATTTTCTAGTTTTCCCAAATAAATTAATAACTAATTTTGATCATGTCTTGATGTTAAATTAAGTTAAAATATTTAAAAAAAAAGATACATAAGAAAAACTCTATCTAATTCCTACACCAAGATTTGGTAAAACTTATCAATCACTTATTTTATTTTAACTTTGAATTTATTAATTTGAATAAAAAATAACATATAAGATAATATTTTAATATTTATAAAAATAAAATTAATTTTTGGGATGAAAACAATTAAGAAAAGAAAGGATAAATTAAAAAGAATTGAGATAGGTTGCCCTAGGCCTAGGTAGCGGAACACCTCGGTTAGTGAGTTAGCTCATAAGTATGTATTTGGACCATGGAAGCTTGACCCAAGCACTTAAAAAAAAAAAAAAAAAAAGGGTAGATGAGGACAATGCATCGCTCATTCTTTTTAAAATATATATATTTTTTTAATTATTATTCTATCTATTGAAGATATAATTACACGCTTTCACATGCATAAATCTTGCTCCCTGCATTAATATTCTCTGGAAAAAAAAAGAAGAGACAACTCGCATATATACGCAACTTTTCATTGGTCATCGCAGGACGAGGGAGAATTAATCCTTCCATAACTTTTGCTATCAACAAGCACAGTGGGCATCACAGTACGAAAAAGACCCTTTTCTTATCGCGATAGCTAGGTCTGTGGCTGTCTCCCTCGGTAATTAAAGTGTCCCTCGCATTAATTTTTGGAGTCATTAATTTTGTACCATTTCTCGTTCTTTCTCTCGCCACCATAGCTTTCATGTTACAATGACATCTGCGTCTTCATCTTCAAAACCGTGGATTTATGACGTGTTTTTGAGTTTTAGAGGCGAGGACACGCGCAAAATTTCACCGATCATCTCTACTTTGCCTTCAAAGATGCTGGAATCAACACATTTAGAGACGACAATGAGCTCCGAAGGGGTGAAGATATTTCGACGGAGCTATTACAAGCTATCCAAAAGTCTAGGATTTCAGTCATTGTGTTCTCAAGAAATTATGCAAATTCAAGATGGTGTCTTGAGGAACTAGTGAAGATCATGGAGTGTAGGAGAAGCTGTAGGCAACTTGTTTTTCCTATATTCTATGATGTTGATCCATCTGATGTAAGGAAACAAACTGGAAGTTTTGCCGAGGCCTTTGCTGGACATGAAGAAAGGTTTGTGCTCCAGACAGACAAGGGCAAGGTGGCGACGTGGAGGATGGCTTTGACTGAAGCTGCAAATTTGTCTGGATGGGATTTGAGGAATGTTGCGGATGGGTAAGCACTCATAAAATCAACCATCCTTACTAATTTAATGGACTTTATAATTTGAATTAATAGTAATTCTTATGTTATCAATGATATGATCTAAGTGATAAAATTCTCGAATTTGAACCATTTAAATTGTTTTTTTTTCTACTATCCGAAATCGTACGATAAAGCTATGAAGGATGAAGATGTTATTATTAAAAAAAAATAAAATAAAGTATAATTTTGGTAGAAGAACTAACAACTTGTATGTAAAAAAATGCTATAAATTTTAAAAACAATTTCAATGAAACAAAAAAATTGCAAATGAGTCCTTAACGTGCGAGTCTCAATCGGAAACACGAAACCTTCTGCTTGGGAAATTTCAATTGTGATCTGTGATCATTCACTTAATTAATTAATAACTTGAGATGGGAAGAAAATAATTAATAAACAGTTTTCTTTTGTAGAAATCACAAAATTATAAGAAGCTAGTGTGTTGTCTATTAACCATTTGATGATATATACTATCATCCCGTAGCGGCTAAGAGTTAATTAATAAAAAAAAAATTGTTTTCGTAGAAATCACATTATCCTAAGAAGTATGTTTACCATTAACTATTAACCATTTCTTTAAAAAAGTTTAGTTTGGTCCCATATATTTTTATGTTAATATATAATCGGTCCTTTAGTTGATAGAAATTCAATTTTAATATTAAACTTTATTTTTTTTTTTTGATCTTTTTCTTATGAGAGGAGAGACACTAGTCGAATTTTAATGTAGAAAGAGAAAATCATCGCTGACACTAATTTTGACCATAAAAGCCCTATTAAGTAGCACAATTTTAAAACAACAGTTAACGCATTATCTATTTAGTTTTTAAAGAAAAGAGATGGATACCAGGTTGTTCGCTTTTTAAAAAATTAAATAAAAACAAGGTCATGTTTGAGGGTTGCACTCTTTTTTTTAGATGGCCCAGACAAGTTGGTCTACCATGCCCACATTTCTGGCTTTTTAAAAAAAAAAAAAATTATATTAGGTAAAAGATAAATTTAATAAAAAAATTATGAAATCTAGTTGAAACCATGATTTGTGTCATAAACTTGACAAGTTAATCTCAAAAATTCAAATTGATCTAATATTTTTTTGTTTGAATAATTTTTTAAAAAATTATGTCAGATTGAATTAAAAAAAAAACATTTGGTTTATTTTGAATTTGTCTTTTTGATGTATTTTGTTGTGAGATTTATTTGTTGAAATTTGACTTTTACATGATTGTCATATCGTGAGTTAGACCATGAAACTCGAAGTTAATTAAATATGTTGTTATTTTAATTTTTTTTAAAAAATAAACAATTTGAAGAATTGTTTTTAAGCATTTTGTTGTTTTTAATTGGTTTTCATGATATATTTTGTTTTGGTTTTTATATGATTAATTATTTTTTATTTGGTTTTTTAGAATTTATTGGTTTTAATTTATTTTTTATTCAATTTTTTATCATCTTGATATTTTTTTTTTACTTCAAACCCCATTATTACAGTGGGTATGAGCTACTTGTTGTCGAATAGCTACTAAATAGTTTCTAAAACATCATTGATAGGCTCCATCATGCATCTTACCCAATCCAACCACTTTCTTTGTTTTGAAGTCCTGATAAATACAAAATCCCGGAAAGAACACAACGAAATTTGAATCTTTGGTAAAAGATTACATATAAAATAATGGCTGTGAAAAATTATACGCAATTGGCACCGGTAATTGGTTAATTAAGTGCAGTGGTTATTAGGGATTTTTTCGATATGCAGCATTTGTCAACGTATAAATCACTTCATTAGGGATTTTTTGGAATCTTGGACACAGATTCATGTGATGCAAATCCAAGTTGATCTTCTCACATGATTCACAGACAACATCAATGATGATGTTGGCTCAAATCTGTTATATAATTAACCTCTGAAGAGGTATTATCTCATGTTTTTACTCATAAACTCATAGTGGGTTTTGTTATAAGAACGTGCCTTTTGAAAAGAGAGCTGGTATCTAGAGCCTTTTAGTTGTTAGGGACTAAACTACTAGTCGATTTGGTGTATGGATATCATCACTATCCAATTTATTTTTAAAAAGATTTCAATAAATAAATAATTTTAATAATTTAGGTAATGATATATACTGAGAAGAAGTACATTCTCAGAAGATAATCCAGGGTAAAGGAAATAAATGGTGATCTAAGGAATATGAGATGTTTTGCTTCGGGCTGGATTTGCTCCAGGAAAACTACAAATTATAAAATATTTTGGATTATGCTTTACATAATATATTCTAATTGGCTGTTTTATGCTTAAAGTCTCACTATTTTGTTGACAATTATTTGCAGGCATGAAGCAAAATTTATAAAGAAAATTGTTGGGGAGATTTTGAGAGAACTGAGTAGCACATACTTGTTCGTAGCCTTCTATCCAGTTGGGATAAATCCTCGTGTGCAACAATTGAACTTTTTGTTAAATGCTGGATCAAGCGAGGTCTGCATTGTAGGAATATATGGAATGGGAGGCATAGGGAAAACAACCATTGCCAAGGCCATGTATAATGAGTTGTTTCATAGTTTTGATGGGAAATGTTTTCTTGCCAATGTCAGAGAAATTTCACAGCAGCCAAATGGTCATGTCAAACTGCAAGAACAACTTCTTTTTTGATATCCTGAAGACAGACAAGATTAAGATTGGCAATGTTGACAGAGGAATGAATATGATAAAGGAAAGACTTCACAGTAGAAAAGTTCTTCTCATACTCGATGATGTAGATAAATTAGATCAGTTACAAGCGATAGCGGGGAGTCGAGATTGGTTTGGTTCAGGAAGCAGAATCATTGTAACAACAAGAGATGAGCATGTTCTAACAGTTCTTGGAGCTGATCGAGTATACATGGCTAGAGAAATGAATGACATTGAAGCTTTGGAGCTTTTTAGTTGGCATGCCTTTCGAGCAAGCCATCCCGTCGAAGATTATAAGGAGTTGTCGGAACAAATTGTTGACTACTGTGGAAGATTGCCACTAGCACTTGAAGTAATAGGCTCTTTTCTATTTGGTAGAAGAATAGTTGAATGGAAAAGTGCATTGGAAAAACTGAGAAGAATTCCTGATGATCAAATTCAGAAAAAGCTCCAAATAAGTTTTGATGGCCTGAATGATGACACACAGAAAGATATATTCCTCGATATATCCTGTTACTTTATTGGGATGGACAAGGAATATGTGTTACCAATATTAAATGGTTGTGATTTTTTCGCAGACATTGGATTTAGTGTCCTCACTCAGAGGTGCCTTGCATCTGTTAATGAAAAGAACAAGCTAATAATGCATGATTTGCTTCGAGATATGGGGAGAGAAATTGTTCGTGCGCAATCACCGAACAATCCAGGAAGGCGGAGTAGATTATGGATTCCTGAAGAAGTTGGCGACATATTGAGAAGAAACATGGTGAATGCATTCAAACTTATCATCGTATAAATTCATGTTTTGAAAAATATCTGATCCTTTCCTCTTGATGTGGTTTATTGACAGGGAACTGAAGCAATCCAAGGGATGGCCATAAACTTGCTGGAAGTGAATGACATGAAAGTGGATGTAAATGTGTTTTGCAATCTGCAAAACCTAAGGCTGCTCCAGCTCAATCATGTAAAGCTTGGTGGAGGCTGTGAATATCTTTTGAGAAAATTAACCTGGCTCTGCTGGCATGGATTTCCACTCTCGTTCATACCTGATGGCCTCTATGGGGAAAACCTTGTTGCTATAGATATGCGACACAGCAACCTAAGACAGGTTAAGAATTCTAAGGTATGCTAAGACTATCAAATATTTATCTAAGCTTTAGTATGCTATCAAACATTAACAATTTCTTTCTAACTCCTGAATCTTGCTTCTTTTCCTCAGTTCCTTTGGAAGTTGAAGTTTCTTAATCTCAGTCATTCTCATTACCTATCTCGGACTCCCGACTTTTCCAGACTTCCACATCTGGAGAAGTTAAAACTCAAAGACTGCAGAAGTTTGGTTGAAGTTCATAATTCTATTGGATACCTTGATAGACTTGTTTTGGTAAATTTCAAAGATTGCAAGCAACTTAGGAGGCTCCCGATTAGCTTCTGGAAGTTGAAGTCTATCGAGATTCTTTACCTCTCAGGCTGCTCAAAATTTGATGAATTGCCCGAGGACTTGGGAGATTTGGAATCCTTGACAATTCTCCATGCAGATGACACTGCCATAAGACAGGTACCAAGTACCATTGTCAGATTGAAGAACCTCCAAGATTTATCACTTTGTGGCTGTAAAGGTTCAACTTCCGCAACATTGCCTTCACGTTTGATGTCATGGTTTCTGCCAAGAAAAATTCCCAATCCAACCAACCTGTTGCCACCTTCCTTTCATGGCTTAGACAGACTCACATCATTATCGCTCAGGGGTTGCAATTTATCTGATGATGCGCTTCCAAGAGATCTTGGGAGCTTACCCTCACTAACTAATCTGGAATTGGACCGTAACAGTTTTCAAAGTCTACCAGCTGGCTTGAGTAGTCTTTTGAGGCTTACAAGTCTAAGACTGGACGATAACACCAGGCTTCAAACAATTCCAGATTTACCTAGAAATTTGGATACCTTGCGCGCTTCGAACTGCACATCATTGGAAAGATTACCAGACATATCAGTAGCTTCACGTATGCGTTTGCTGTATATTGCTAATTGCCCCAAACTGATTGAGGCTCCAGGATTGGATAAATCAAGGTCCATTTCACACATTGACATGGAAGGGTGCTACGATATCTCAAATACTTTAAGAAATAGCATGCACATGGTATTCTTTCTCTGTCTATCTTTACTTGTTAAACATATTATACTATGTTGTTGTTAAATATATAAAATAAAAATGGTACTCTTTGTGCAGGGATGTTTTTCTGGTTTGGTACTTCCTGGAAATGAGATTCCTGCCTTGTTCAACTATAAGAATGAGGGTGCTTCAATATTGTTTAAACTACCTGAATTCGACGGCAGGAACTTGAATGGCATGAACGTGTGCATTGTTTGCTCATCTCATTTAGAGAAAGAAGAAACTAAACAAATTAGAATCAAATTGACTAATTATACTAAGGGTTTTACCAAGAAGTTTCGTGCTGTAGCAGTTAACTTGGTAAAATCCTGCGAAGATCACCTTTGGCAAGGCCATATATCAAACAATTTTTTCAAACTTGGTAGTGAAGATGAAGTGGAGCTTATTGTAGACTGTATGAACACAATGACTGTGAAGAAGACTGGAGTATACTTGGTATATGCGCAAGATGAGGCAAGGCGTAAAGCTAAGAGAGGTCTTGATAGTGATGATCGGGCAGGATCAAGTTGTGATAACCTACTTCTAGCAAAAAGATTGAGAATGGAGACTAGTCCGCAGAACATTGAGGAAAACATGGATGTGGCATAGCTTCAGCCTTCAGGTTTTGGCGTTTTCAATGCTGTCTCTGTTGAAGCTTTAGTTCAAGATGATATTTTATACATTAAGCCTGTGTAATAAAGGGTTTTTGGGACGCAGGAGATTCTAGAAGTGTTGAGCTACCAAATATGGAGTTGAAGGTGTTGGACTCCTTTTAACGGGTACATAGGAAACAGTAGTCCAAGTGTTGAGCTACCAAAATTTATATTTTGGTAAAATTTTCAACCCTATTTTGAACATCCAGTGTTTAGTTTAAAATTTTATCTTCAATTATGAGACTTATATAACATCTAGGGTTTTCTCTCAAGTCGTTTAATTCACTTCCTTCATATTTTCTCCTTCCAATCTAAGTTTTCTGAGTTCAGGTTGCCCACTTTTATAATATTTTTGTTATTTTTGTCACGTCTATGGAACTAGCTAGTAGTAGAAGACCTGTTTTTTAAGTACATGATGCTCCTCTTTGCGACCATAAACATTGAAGAATTTCTCGGGGATCTCCGATATTCTTTGCGTTTTATTCATGGTGGTCTATAGGAGGAGATACATAGTGTTCGCACTCTTTATCTTTTTTTAGTAGTGAATCTTCTATCAAGTTTGGCTAACAGTGAAAAAAGAAAAAAGAAAGGCTACATATTCAAAGAAAAGAAGTTTTGCCCCAAATACTTTTTTTTTTCAAAATATTTAATTTATCAACACACATCATATATCTACATGTATTCTACTTATATATAATTTATACTTTTTTAAATTTAATTTTTCAAACTACAATCATAATTACAACCATAAAAACTACCATAATATCAAACACGCATATTAATATGATCATTTGATTATATCATGTGTCAATCACCAATCTAAGAATGTGTTTATTTTTGCAGTTTAACTCGTCTATATTTGTGGTTCAGCTTGATTTTTAAACTGTTTTTTAGCTAAAAAATATTAAATTGATGTCTTTATGTATTTTTAATGATTTTGATGCTATAACATAAAAAATAAAAAATATAATTATTTTTTATATTTTTTCAATTAAAAAATATTCTACATCACATTAGCAAACACATAATAAGACAAGAATGATTTTTATAAACCAAAAATAAAAAAAAATCTTATTGTGATTTTACATAATTTTAAGGACTGAAATTTTATAATGAACCCAAAATCATCAAACTTGTAATATAAAACTCTCTTATGTTTCTCTCTTCCCACAAAACATTAAAATCTCCAAATAAATCAAATAAATTATCAAAAAGTCAATGTACTGTCATTTACCCACATAGAAAACCGAAAGTAGTGGTATAAACTATAAAATAAAAATGAAGATCAATCATGTTGATATGTGGACACGAAATGTCCTCTTAACAGCTAAAGTGAAGCCATTACATGTTCATCATATTGTTAAAGCAAGACATCATGTCATCATATTGATAAATAATATTTGAAGAGATAAAGATAAAGCATAAATGTAAATTGATTTCTGAAACATTTGGGATAATTATACAATGAGTTTTTATTTATTTTTTAAAAAATATAGAGAAAACATGTTTTTGAAAAATAACATTTATTATTTTTTCATCCTTAAAAAAAATCCATTAAATTTGATGTATTCACGGGACAGACCAATCATGTCGACATGTGGACACAAAATGTCCATTTAACACACACGGGGCTTGTAGCTCAGTGGCCTTGGCAAAGGCTTTGCCCTGCCTGAGTGCCCTGGTTCGAGCTCTCGTGTGTACCCAGCACTTGAGGGTCTAATTGCTGTGGTCCATCGTGGACTTGTTCCGTCCCCCCTCCCGGGTTCAACCCTCTATGTGCGCCTTTGTCACCCCCGGTGCCTTACCGCTCCCGGACTTGCGGGATGTCCGAGGAGCGGGGGGAATAGTCGTGGTGCGCATAAGCTGGCCCGGACACTCCGCGTGAATCAAAAAAAAAAATGTCCATTTAACAAATAAAGTAAAGCCCTTACATGTGCATCACATTGTTAAAGCAAAGACATCCGTAGGAAGGATAGATAGATTCTTCCTCTGACAAAAGTGTGCACCAAGTGTGCTTCTTGTCTCCGTATAAAGGAGCATGAGTAAAATGTTGTCCAGTCCCTGCATTGTAAACAAGATTATAACTGAGTCCTTCATGTATTAAAAATTGTAACATTTATCAGTTTTTTCCTGCAATAATTGCAAGCACAAACGTTTGACAAGTTAAATTACTGAAGAGGAACTTTGAGAGTTGGACTTTAAGGAGAAATCAACACTTATAAAAATCCAACTTCATCAACAATCAACATACTAATTAAGTTATTTTTATATAAAAATATAAAAAATATAGTTATTAAACTCGATTTGGTCTAGTAAATTTATCTAAAAAACAATATATTCAAAGCTTATTTTAGATTGGGTTTTGATATGAACCAATTTTAACATTAACTTGATCAAAATCAAGTGATCGAATGGGTTAATCTGCGATTAAGTTGACTTGGTTAAATTTGGTCTAAATCCGGTTAAGTCAAAACCAAAACTAAAAAAATAAAATTATATAATTTTGATTATTAAAAAAATATTGATTTGGGTTAATTCAATGACCTGCAAATTAACTCTTAATTGGATCAGGCAACAGGTCAAGTATAATAACTATGATGAAAAGAATATTCTAAATATAAAGGACTAAGTTGAAACTGTGTTTAAAACCCAGGGACCAAGTAAATAAGTTATTCAACAAAACATGGTTACCTTCAGGCTGGAAGCTTCTCTAAAAACACATACTTGTAGTCTTCTCATGGATATGCATGCCATTGCAACTATGGGCTAAACCAAAAAGCATCTCATGTGGTGTGGATATCTTAGAAGAAACAACGCCAACAAAAAAAGTGTTCATCATTATCTTTAATGCAATCCAATTGCAAGCAAAAGCAAAGCAAAGCAAAGTTCAATTAGTGGGATTCTCATTCTCATCCTCCACCAATAATACCACTAGCCCCTCTCATATTCTATGCTATTGGCCTTTCAAAGAATCCCTTTCTTGCATATCAAAATGCTTTGTGGGTCCAATGCATTAATCATAATTTATTCCTTATGATAATCATAATAATGACTGTGTTCAGCTTCCTCATTTTCTTCTTCTTGTGCCACCACCTTTTTTTATTCATTCATCGTTTGCTGCATTTGTCATGGCTAAAGACAATAGAGGTATGTTTCTTTTCTTTTCTCTGCTTTCTTGATCACACACACACACAAGAGTTTCATGCGGGAAAGTCATGGAAGGCATGTTCTTAAATGTGAATTTTATATTACTTGTTACATCAAAAGATTAATTTTGGTATATTTCTTTCTGGGTTGTTGTCAATTTCAAAGCTTCTCTCTTTTGTTTCTTCAGGCTAGTAGTATATATTTCATTTTTGTGTTTGTCTGTGGTGGGGAGTCCCTTGCTGGTTGAATTTGTTACTGATGCTGAGGGATGGTAGACTCTGTTGATGTTCATTTGGATGAAATGGTTATGAGTTTCAGTAAACAAATCTGCTGTTTTTCACTACTAATGTGAAGTAGGAAGATAGAAGACAGAATATTTTCTTGTTCCATTGACCATTAACCATTTATGGTCCTGCAAAGTTTGTGGGGTGGCAGTAGTGGGAGAAGAATTTGCCTTGTCTCATTATGGTGTGTGGCGGGTAATAAATGGTTTCAACTTTGTGGAGAATGAGGATAATGGGAGCATTTTTCCGTCAGATAGTTTCTTCATGGAATGTGGATAAGCTTAGATTGAACTTCCCACTGCATGTTTAACTAGGTGGTTGAATTTTAGCTTTTCTGTTTCGGCGTGCTCGCCTTTTCCCCTTTCCACAATCTTAGGCAACATTAGGCTAGGTGATTGAGGTAGAACTAGAAGGTCTCCTAGAGGCTTGATGCAAAGGAAAAAGGTAACCTTGCATATAAAAAAGTTAAAAACCAAAAGTGCATGATCTTAAGATAGAAAGTTATATTTTGTTGGAGAAGGCATAATGTATAGTACCATGACTGGGAAATCAGAATTGTGAATGCTTTGGTCTATTACTTTAAATGATTGGAGCATCCTGCTGTGGATAAAAATTCTGAAAAAAGTTATAGTTTAGTAGACCTAAAAGTGATGGAATCACCATGGTTTCACAGCTCTTTCTAGCAGCATGCTAATCATTGACCACACCAGTCACTGATTTTGGAAAGAAAGAAAGAAAAAACAGAAAATCAGTGTGTTTTGGATTTTGAACTCCAGGGAAAGTGAACAGCCTCTGCTTAAACAGTAACATTAGTTGTGTTGTTTGGTGCTTTGAACATACCAAGAAACATCTTTAAGTCTTTAGTTGAAATGGAAGTTGCTAACTGTTCTTAACAAATGGAGAAGTCAGGCACCAAAATGATGGATGACAGCACTATTACTCGAGACAGAATGTTAATATGCTATAATGATGTAAACATTGGTTTTCTATACTTTATTTGTGCTTCATATGCTTGCCAGAAAAGCTGATATCCTTCTTGCTTCTAACGTATTTGTCATGATTATTACACTTTAATCCTAAGCTAATTTTAGTTCGTTTTAAAGCTCTAACATTTTATTGAGATTTTGATGTACATGTTGGGCGAGATAAGGGTCAAATTTTGATCTTATGATCTGCTCATGTAAACTCATAAAACTTTTTCTTTATTAGGACATCCAAGCGGCGGCAAGACGTCTTCGACTGAATCTTTCTGCTACACCAAATACAGATACATGTTCGGAGTCTTTTCTCTCTGGAATCCCCTGAAGCTAGTTATCAACTGTCTTATTCTGCTCAATTTTTTGAAAATCACTATTTCAACCAAGGAACCTGACACTGAAGGTACAGTATTTATCTACGATTTTCATTAATACCGTGTTATCTGTTCGCACCAAATGCTGATGTTGGTGGGAAAATGTAAGGCTTTGAGATACAAGCTAAAATTTGAAATGTCAAGATAAAAGAGTATAGGGTGCTGCTACCTGTCATTAGTTTCTACTGACAAGTTTAAACTTTCTCTAATGTTTAGGTAATGCTTTAAGAGATCTTATGCTGGCACTCAATGATTCAAATAGACAGATAAATTGGGATGCATATTTAGTGAGTCCTTGCTTTAGTTGGACTCATGTCAATTGCAGAAATGGACATGTTGAATCCCTGTAAGTGCCTGTATTTGGAGATAAACTTCAGTTTTGCCTATTTTAGCAACACACTTCTAATATCAAGAGGGATGGCCGCGGGATTTTTACTTAATTGATAGTGGTTTCGTGGGTTAATTTTGCTGTGCATTTACTCTCTGAATATTCTAATTTGCAGGAGCCTGAATTCACTTGGATTTTCGGGAACTCTTTCACCTGCAATTACGAAACTGGAGTTTTTGGTTACCCTGTAAGTTTCTGGCTAGCTTGGAAGTCACATGGATTTTCAGTATGTATTTGCATGAGCATTCGTCTATTTATCAATTTAGAAAGTTTGCAAACGCAAATCTGAACCATAGTGTTTCTAGTTGATATCCTGATCCAATATTCTCATTTCATGTGGAAATACTGATGGCAATAATTTACTCCATTTTTCAGAATATAAGATCCACCATCAACCAAACCTAGCACTTTCTCTGTTTTAGCATGTATAGAAAGTTTTGGGACTAAAATTGATGCAATTGAAGATAGAGGATGAATTTGAAATTGATGCTAATTTGGGAGAACAATCAGTTAAAGAACAGATGAAGGTAGTTGGGATAGAGGGGAAACGTCTCCTATCCTCTATTTTGAAAGAAATATAAAGGATAATAATTCACTTAAAAATTATCATAAAAACATTTTTATTTTTATATCTCCTTCCCTATCTCTCTAACCAAACATGTTTTGGTCGCTTTTTTTTTTTTTTTTTTTTTTTTTTTTTTGTCTTGGGACACTAACCAAACGCAACCTTGTAATCTTGTATTCTTTTATGGTTCCATGATGTACGATGGTGCTGAATTATGGCCATGTTCATAAAACTTAAAATTCTCCATGCAGGGAATTGCAGAACAATAGTCTGTCAGGGCCCTTACCTGATTATCTTGGCAACATGGTGCATCTACAAAATCTAAATCTTGCCAGCAATAAATTCAGTGGCTCTATACCTACCACTTGGGGTCAGCTATCCAATTTGAAAAATTTGTAAGGATTCCTTTAACGCCTCCTGAAGAGTCATATTTCCTTGTTTTGTTCTTACATGCACGAAGCATCAGCGTATCATTTTTGTTATGAAAGTTTCTTAGAACATGGCTTTGTTTTAAATTTCAGTCATTTTACTGGTTCTACAAGGCTTTTCGGCAGTCTTGCTCTTGCAAAGATCATAATTCTGTTGATGACTATGTTCATATTACTTACGATACCTTTTCTTTGACAGGGATCTCTCATCTAACAATTTAACTGGAAGAATACCAGGGAAACTCTTTTCTGTTGCAATGTTCAAGTAAATTTCATTAGAATTTTCAATTCTTCCAACTTTCGTTTGGTTTTTATCCTCTAACCATATCTTTTCATCTTCTATCTCATCACTTGGTCGAGTGAAATCTCCAAACAGTTTATATCTTGAGTTATTAAATCCTATTATCTGTTTTAATGTTAGGCACATAATTATCAAGCTTGATTTGCTTGTCATTAACTGTTATTTGTTTTTCAGTTTTACAGCTACTCATCTTGCTTGTGGCCTGAGCTTGGAAGAACCTTGCATCTCGGGGTCTCCTCTTCGAGGTTAGTTTCTTGAAGACACTGCATTTTGTCACTATTCTTTTCTTCGACATTAATCTCCAGATGGAGCTTAAACATGAGAGCTTTGCAGTTTCAACCAGCAAGTCAAGACTCAAAGTAATTGCAACTTCTGCCAGCTGTGGTGCTTTCATTCTTCTGATACTCGTGGCTGTTCTGGCATACCGATATCATCAATTTCACAAAGAGAAAAATGATATCTTTGTTGATGTTGCTGGTAATTTCTGTTTTCCTCGTGTAGTTGAATTCGTTTCAATGTTGTTGTTGATTGAAGGTACCTAAACTCCAGCTTTTACATGACTTTAGGTGAAGACGACCGCAAAATTACATTTGGGCAGCTTCGGAGATTTTCTTGGCGTGAGCTTCAGCTTGCAACAGACAATTTCAGTGAAAGCAACATAATTGGTCAAGGAGGGTGTGGAAAAGTTTACAAAGGTATCCTCTCAGACAACATGAAGGTTGCTGTGAAACGACTTGCAGATTATTACAGTCCTGGTGGAGAGGCTGCATTTCAGAGAGAAGTTCAACTTATCAGTGTTGCTTTTCATAAGAATCTTCTAAAGTTGGTTGGATTCTGTACAACTTCATCTGAGAGAATCCTGGTCTATCCATACATGCAAAATCTTAGCGTTGCATACCGCTTGAGAGGTATTTCTTTGAATACCACCATGTCTCGATCCATCTTTGAGATTTTCATGTTATAAATAGAATTTTTTTTCTTCTTCGAAATCGCTTCATGACAGTGACATATGTTACATTATAGAATTAAAGCCTGGTGAGAAAGGCTTGGACTGGCCAACAAGGAAAAAAATTGCCTTTGGTGCAGCGCACGGATTGGAGTATCTACATGAGCATTGTAATCCTAAGATTATACATCGCGATCTAAAGGCAGCGAACATCCTGTTAGATGACAATTTTGAAGCCGTTCTAGGAGATTTCGGGCTAGCAAAACTAGTTGACACGAAATTCACTCATGTTACTACTCAGGTGCGTGGTACCATGGGTCACATTGCCCCAGAATACCTATCTACTGGAAAATCATCAGAAAAGACAGATGTGTTCGGATATGGCATTACACTTCTTGAACTGGTAACCGGTCAGCGTGCAATAGACCTTTCTCGACTCGAGGAGGAAGAGGAAGTTCTTCTGCTTGACCATGTAAGGCTTCTAAAACTTCCTGGCCCATTACAGAATTTTAGTAATATACCTGTATATCAAAATTCCTGCTCGCAGAATGTTCTTTTTTGCTTGTACGCATCTCATTCTACACATTCCTGTGTTAGCTTCTGTTACGCTTGACTTAAAATGATGGAAATATGACGTGCAGATCAAGAAGTTGTTGAGGGAAAACAGGCTTGATGACATCGTGGATGGAAATTTGAAAACTTACGACCGCAAAGAAGTCGAGACTATAGTCCAGGTTGCATTGCTATGCACAAATAGCTCACCTGAAGGCCGCCCCAAAATGGAAGAAGTGGTGAAAATGCTGCGAGGCATTGGCCTGGCCGAGAGATGGGCAAAGTGGGAGCAGCTTGAGGATGCTATGAACCAAGACTTGGCAGTACTCATGTCTCAACAATATATCTGGGCCGAAGATTCAAGTATTGACCAAGAAGCTATACAATTGTCCAGGGCAAGATAGAGCTTCTCCAACATGCATGGAATCAATTTTGAGACAAACTTATCAAACTAATGCATGGTTACTATATTTTATGCTATAGATTTTTGTACATAAGCAAGAAAATTACTTGAATAATATACTATACCATGTGGCTGGCATACAGAAAATGCCAGTTCCATCTTCTATGTTTGTACCTGTTACAATTGCCTGAGAATATATGGTATATATGGTTTGGGAATGGTCTGCCTCTGAGATTTCTCTTCAGGGAATTATCTACTTTTTGGGCCTTTCACCTCTTCCATGTCCAAAGAAGAAAGGATTGGAGACAAGACTCAATTGTTTGAATATTGTTGATTAAATTTCTTTATGTTGATAGGTTTATAAAATAAAATAAAAAAGATTTTCCATAATATCATTTAAAATGGTTGATGAAATGTAACATGGAGACGCACTATTTATTTATTTATTTATTTTTAATTTGGGTATTAACATCAACCATATCCTCAAACCAACTTTCACATGTCAAAACTAATGTATTAATTAATTTTCTTGTAACCTCTTTTTGGAATTTGTACTCAATCTAATCTAGCAGGTAAACTAAAGCAGGGGTGAATGAATTTACTGAATTATCTAGAATATTCATAAAGATTTTATGAATTTACTAAATTATCTAGAATATTCATAAAGATTTTATCTGAAATTCATTCATCAAATTAAATGATTTTTAATTTTTTTTGAATAATTATAGTTAAAAACTTTAAAACAAAATAGGCTTTGTTTCAATTTTCAATTTAAAAAAATGAATAAAATTAAACAAATGATAAAACTCAACTAAAAACTTTTGATTTTAATAAATATTAAACTAAACCAAACCAAACCAAATTAATTAATTTTATTTTTTATTTAATTTGGTTCAATTCATTTAAAAAAAATAAATTTCATTAAACTTTTATCCTAACTAGCTAATTCATTTAAATCGATCCTCACCCGATTTGTGAGTTTAATATTGTAATACATAATAATTTTTAAAAATATTTTTTAATTAAAAATATATCAAAATAATATTTATTTATATATTTTTTAATATCATTATAACAAAATCCAACATCTAAAAAATCAATTTAAATCTTTTTTAAACTAAAATACTTTAAAAATACGGTATAATAATAATAAAAAAAAAACACTCAATTTAATAATCATCATGATTGTGGTGGTGGTATAAGAGTGCTTGTTGGACAATTTAAGGTACTTCAAGTTAGAGCAATATATCTTTTCAGTCCCTCAAGTTTGAACCATAACAATGTGCTTCATAACAAAAGAGAAAATTAAGACAGGCAAGTGGACTGGACTAATTGATACAGCAACTAAAGCCAACTTGGCACATTGAAACAATTGTCAGTAGATTTCTTACAAAGGCAAGTAAGATTTATGACCAGTAGAATTACCTTAAGATAGATAGATGGCTAGAAGCATATCTCGCTCGCCGTCGCACCGGCGGAGGCGCTCACCGTCGCCGGCAGACCACCCCCATAGAAGAAGGAGCAGAAGGGCTGACCGCATCCGCTCTTCTTATTCCAATTCTCACTCCAGGTCACATACTCTTTGCATCAATAGCTATGACACTTTAGTTCTTTGTTTTCCTGTTCTTAAAAATTCAATCTTGTAATCTGGTTTAGTAAATTATGGAATTGATTTGATAATCCAACTTGTGGGTCTTTTTTTACTCTCAAAAGGGTCTCCTGTGATGTTGTAAAGTTGTGATTTTTAGTCAGTTTTATTCAATCTTGTAATGGCTCTGTTTTTTTAATTTTTAGTCCTTAAATGCAAACTTACAGTCCAATTTGGGGCAATATGGAGGTGAAATGATGATCCCATTGGTGGGTTTTTGATTACTTTTAAAAGGATGTGTTGTGATGTTGTAAAGTTGTAAATGTTTTTAGTGCAGGAGGAAAAGTGATTCTGATTCTCCACCCCCTCGGCGCCATCAGAGAAGTCGTTCACCGAGTTACAGGAGGCGTAAAAGTCGGTCTCCGACACCTTCTAGGCGACGTAGAAGACATAGAAGTAGAAGTAGGACTGAATCATTGTCTCCATTGTCTAGGTCAAGAAGTACAAGTATTGCTTCTACCAAAATTGCTGTTGAGAAATTAAAGAAAGAGGAGGAAGAGAAGAAGAGGTAAATACTTTATGCATGTTTCCACCAACGTCTTATTATTATTGCTAGCATAATTTCTTCAATTTTTAGCCATGGTGATTTATCTCCATTTGGTTTTTGCCGGTTCTCAACGAGTAGTTCATCTGTAGTTGTGACAAGTGACAGGTTAGCTTCTATGGGGGGTTTTTTGAACTAATAAGCTACCACTTATTCTAACATGCATTGTTTGATGAACAATTATTTCCCTGTTTATTTGTACTTCCACATCAGAGTTCGCTTGTCATCAATATAACCTCGAAGTGGAAATCTGCAGTTTACTTAGGAGAGCTTTTGCATGCTTAATGAAATTACTCTTACTGTAATTGTTATCAGGCGTCAACTAGAGGCTGAACTAAACCTATTAGAGGAAGAGACTACTAGGAGACTGGAGGAATCCATTCGGAAAAATGTGGAAGAGAAATTAAATTCTGAGGAAGTCCTGTCAGAAATAGAGAGGCGGATAGAAGAAGGTCAGAAGAAATTGTTTGATGATGTTGTAGCTCAACTGCTTAAGGAAAAGGAAGCTGCTCTTGTTGAGGAAAGAAGGAAAGAAGTAAGAATCTTGAACTCTCACTAGTTACTGGTCTCTTATTGTTGGGGGCTTGAATATAAAAAATTCAGCTGCGATAAAGTATTGGTTACGAGCTTCCACCTGCCACCTGTCTTTTGGGTACTTCATTCATAGTCATAAAAAATTGGGACCTTAACATGTAAAATAATTAAAGGAAGTGGACCTATTTATATAGTTGTCATTCTTTTTAACGTCTATTTTTAGATTGCAAGGAGTTTTTGAAAGGGGAAAAAATTGTGGCATTGACAATTGTGATTTGAAGCCAGCTTGTTAATACTAAGACTTCTATTCTTCTTTTAGTAGTGGGGATACATTGTTGAGTCTTGTACATGTATTGCATGCTTTATCACCATGTTTAGAAATCATAATGAGTTTCAAGGCTTTAGTTGGGATTTCCACTTTTAAGATAGCTTGAGAAGTTACTTGAATTACCAGTCATTGTATCTTTCTTCATCAATATTGTGACTGTCAGGAATGTTGATTGTTTCTGTTGGCGCTCGTCATTGCCGAAGTCAATATAGTTGTCCCTTATGTGGCATAAGTAATCTTTAGCTGTCTGTGTGAAGCCCCTGGATAATGGAGAACTAACCAAATTCACAGCATTGAACTGTCGTTTTCAAACATTTATCATCATGCTATGCACACACAAAGGACTTGGGTTTGCTATGATATAGATATTGGAATGTAAATCACTTGTGGCAACTGTCCACAGAGCACCTTAGGGCTGGGATGGAACTGGGCAATGAGTAATAGGGGCTTTGGTCAGTTATACTATTCAAACGCAAAAGACTTGGTTTGTTGTGTCATCATACTTGGAGGAAACTAAGGTTGGGTTGGAACTGAGACTTCGAGTGATAGGAGGTTATTACAGTGGGCAAGACTGATCAGGAGGAGGCAGGTGCTCCATTAAATTTTTCTTATTTCCTCACCGAGCATGTAGAGCTTGTAGTTTTCTCTTTTATTCCGTAAATTTAGGACTTCACTTCTTTCTAAAGGAGATAAATGTCGAAGACTATTCAGTAAAATCATGGGTGAGTGAAGTCTCAGCATAAAAGAGCCTCAAAGTACAGCAAAGCCTGGTAGTTTTCAAACATGAAACTAGAGAGGATAGCTGTTAGAGCAAAGACTGTTTGGGTTGGACATCCTTTGGGAAAAGATACATGTCTATATTTACTCGTATCATTACAGGTACAAAGCCAGAAGCCAACATTTTTATCAGTTGAACTGTGCACCTAGATAGGTATTTGAATTGGTCCCTACTAAAAAGTTTCTCCTACCTCTAACTGTGCGGAATCACTTCTTCTCTTCTGCCCTCTTACATGATCCATCTCAGATATGGATTGTCTGCTCTATCTGTCATATTTAAGGGGACTGCATCACTGTTAATTGTTTGAATTCATGTCAGTTCCTTTTTCATCTGTGCCCAACAGTGTCCCATCTGATATGGAATTTGCTAACAATTGAAAGTTAATTGCTCAATGCATATTAATAAGCTAGAAGTATCAGATATTTGTCACTCTCTGAAACCAGTTCATTAGATGTTTCTGTGATTTTGGCCTCATGTACATTTTGATGTAAATATGACCACTCAGGCACAAGCTCAAAAAGAAAGAGAAGAGCTGGATAAGATGCTGAAAGAGAATAGTAGGAGGGTGGAAGAGTCACAGAGAAGAGAAGCCTTGGAGCAACAAAGGAAAGATGAGGAACGATTTTGTGAGCTAGAGCTGATTAAAAGACAAAAGGAAGAGGTTGCTTGGAGGAAAAAGCTGGAAGTGGAAGAAGATCATACAAACCAGATGAAACTGTCGGGTAAGAATAAATCTCGACAGAGTCGACCTTTTGGAATTGGTTGATGACATCAATTCAATGCCTGTATGTTGTATCCATGCAAGTAGGAAGTAATGACTGAGCTTTTACAAGAGAATTATAAGTAGCAAGATTGTTGAATTTTTGTCAATCACACTAATATGCATTTGTCAAGGATTCACTTGTTGCTTCCACGCATTTTCGCATGGTGCTGAAAATTACTACTCTCTCCCTAATATTTAACCACAAATGCTCTAGATTATCTCTTGACACTTAAATTTTTGTTTTGGTTCATCCGATTGTCTTACATATTTCGGCTAAAATTTCTTTTTTCCCCTTGATTTTTCTATGAATTTTAATGTCTTGACTGAAACTTATCATTCCATAGATAAAAGGATGTTGGAACTGTAGGGCTGTCTTTCTCATCTGAAGATTTGCTTTTGTTGTGTTCGCATCATCATATAAAATGTCATGAGTTCTTTGCACCTTAGACAGCCTTCAAACATCAAATTTCTTCATATTCAAGCTTCTATATTTCTTGACTTAAGTTATGAGATGTTAAAAGCTGGAAGGCATATCCCATGCATGTCTGTCACGTATTAGAAACTTTGTTTCAAAATGTTTCTTTTCCTTCTGGGTCAGCAATTCTCTTTAAGGTCCTTATGCAGAGTGACTGAATGAGGATCGAGTGTGCGGTATCTTCACTCAAGTTCCTACCTTTGGGCCCCACCTCAAATGTTTCATCCTTTAAGGAATTGGTGAAGGGAGAAAAGCTTAGAACACCTTTTACTGACAGGAAATCCAACTGAGAAAAAACAAAAACTTGCATGGAGTAATAGCAATTCTGCTGAAATTTGAGTCAAGAATACATGAAATCAAGTAATAGCATTATTCATGAAATCAAGAACAGAATGCTATTGATCCTGAAAAATCTATCATGAAAGGGTTTTTTGAATCATTCTTACCATTCGATTAATGGTGTATTTTGGGACCAATCAGTGGAGTCCATTCCATCAATGGTTGATATTATTCGAGAAAACTAATTTCGAATATATACTTCTAGATGTATGATGTGCCTATACCCTTTCCATTCAACACTTGAGTTTGCTTCCTTTCTTCCCACGTAAGCTCCACAGTAGGTTTGGAGATGAGATCAAGAAAGTGATGTGTTTCTCTTCGTTGATGGATAATTTCTTGGGATTTTTTCTCAGGTGAATACATTACTAATATTATATAAACACCGTCCATCATCTTTCACAATATTAGATGAAGAGTAATTGGAAATCTTCTTATATCAAGAATAACATGATAGGTTACGTTGTCTCAATTTCCTTAGAATCAAATGCTTAGAATATCTGATAATTAAGAAGAAAACCATGAAATGTTCTGTTTTCTTACAAGTATAAAATGGAGGGTATACATAGATTAATTAACTCAACTAGTTGTATTATTCCGATGATGAGAGGAATCCTAATCCATACATTATAAGTACATCTGTATTAGAAAAAAACAAAAAGAGTCATTCACTCCTAATGTCAAAATTAAAAATATGTTAATTTATTTTGATTTTTTTTTAATGGACGGGCAGTTCTTTCTATATTATAAAACTATGGATTTATTTGGAATTGGTTTTTTATTTTCTTGATAAAAAAACAAACTCATTTTTTTATTCTTGTGTGTAAACCGTGTTCTCTAAAAATTAAAAAAAATTATTAAAAATTAATTTTTTTTGTATTTTTTGGATTATTTTGATGCGTTAATTTCAAAAATAATTTTTAAAAAAATAAAAAAATATATTATTTTAATATATTTCCACACGAAAAACATTTCAAAAAAACAACCGCAACCACTTTCAAACAGGCCTAAACTTATTAGAATGATATTATTTTGTTTTTTTTTCTCGTAAAAATTATAGAATAGATTGACTTCCTAACTCTCGACTTAAATCTTCTAATTCACGACCTGCCCTTGGGCCACCTGCACTTATGAGCTACATCTTGGAACTATGATTTTTTCTAAACCAGAAAGGAGAAAAAAAGGAAGAAGACAGATGTAAGAGTACAGAGATGACATACATCTGCTGTAATAGAACCATCAAACCAACTAAATTTGTTCCATCAATACCTAATTACAATTTGTTCACCTGTTAGCTCACCAAACGTCAGCACAATTATTTTAAATCTCTTTAAATGTATTGAATTATACGTTGAGAGAAGCCAAGACAGAGAGAATCAATGAGTTAAAATATGTGGATAAAGGATAAGAGATTGTACGATAAATATCCTTCCATTCTATATATCAACGAATTAAGAGTTCTTAATTATAAATTTTATAATTTATGGGGGAATTAAAAAGAAATCCTTATGGTTTGTTTATAATGCAATATGTACATCATTCATCGAGTTGTGGATCTCAAGCAACAAGTTAATGATTTTAGCCTTAACAACAATGATGATCAATTATGCTCGAATTTGGTCAGAGCAAATGAATACAAATGTTATGATTTTAGCATCATCACTATGACAAATTGTAGGGAAGCTCAAAAATACATGGTTATTCAAAGAATAAAAGATATAAAAATAATAAGGGTATGTTTTCTTGTGCTTTATGTGTTATAAGAGTATAAAAATTCAATGATATTTTGATTTTTATTTCTTGAAGCAAACTTTTTTTTTTTTTTTTATCTACAAGCCTTGCAAATTACTTTCTAGGTGTGAGGCCTTCTTTTTCAAAAAGGTTGTAGCAAACCTGTGAGTTTTCAATCTCATTTTCCCAACCACCACGCATGACTTGGCCTGTAGTTTCACTCTCATGCCCGATGATATCTCAACCTTCACTACAAGTTGAGATGGCTTGGTTTCCACTTTAAACCCTCTAATCTCCTGTAATCTCTCCAAGTCTTCTCCCTACACGCTCTCTCCATTTTGTTCTCCCATTTTATAGAGACCAAAGTCCATCAGGCAAAACCATTTTCGTCCTTGTCTAGCCTACACAACCTTCACTACCCCGTCGTCTTTTATCTTCAACGAACTTAGACTTTGTTTTCATCTCAAGGTGATTGCAATACTCATGGCTAATATGTCTTCTTTGTCTTTTGTCGTAGCACTGGCAATTTTCGCCTTTGTTTTTTCTCATGCATTTTCTACATCACGGCGAGTTTTAGAGCATCCAAAGGTGCAAAATGGCTTCCGAGTGAAGCTCAAACATGTTGATTCGGGTAAGAACTTAACGAAATTCGAGCGTATTCAACACGGGGTTAAGCGTGGAAGACACAGGTTGCAAAGATTCAAAGCAATGGCACTGGTAGCATCTTCTAATTCTGAGATTGATGCCCCAGTTCTTCCCGGGAATGGTGAGTTCTTGATGAAGCTAGCTATTGGCACGCCACCGGAGACTTATTCTGCAATAATGGACACAGGTAGCGATTTGATATGGACTCAGTGCAAGCCTTGCACACAGTGTTTTGATCAACCCACTCCTATTTTCGATCCAAAAAAGTCCTCTTCTTTCTCTAAGTTATCATGTTCTAGCAAATTATGTGAAGCATTACCCCAGTCCACTTGCAGCGATGGCTGCGAATATCTGTATGGTTATGGCGATTATTCTTCAACACAAGGAATGCTGGCAAGCGAAACTCTCACGTTTGGCAAGGTTTCAGTTCCTGAAGTTGCATTCGGTTGCGGAGAAGATAACGAGGGAAGTGGATTCAGCCAGGGTTCTGGCCTAGTGGGGCTTGGCCGTGGACCCTTGTCATTGGTTTCTCAACTCAAGGAGCCCAAGTTCTCATATTGCTTAACCACTGTTGATGACACAAAAGCCAGCACACTATTGATGGGATCTCTAGCAAGTGTGAAAGCATCAGACAGTGAAATCAAGACCACCCCTTTAATCCAGAACTCAGCACAGCCATCATTTTACTATCTTTCCCTTGAAGGAATATCAGTGGGTGACACTAGCCTACCTATCAAGAAATCTACCTTTTCACTCCAAGAAGATGGAAGTGGTGGCCTTATTATTGACTCTGGCACTACAATAACCTATTTAGAACAAAGTGCTTTTGATTTGGTAGCCAAAGAGTTCACCTCTCAGATTAATCTCCCGGTGGACAATTCCGGCTCGACGGGGCTCGAAGTTTGCTTCACATTGCCATCAGGCTCGACCGATATAGAGGTGCCTAAGTTGGTATTCCACTTTGATGGAGCAGACTTGGAATTGCCAGCCGAAAACTATATGATTGCTGATGCAAGCGTGGGAGTAGCTTGCTTGGCCATGGGGAGCTCAAGTGGCATGTCTATTTTCGGCAATATTCAGCAACAGAACATGTTAGTGCTCCATGATCTTGAGAAGGAAACCTTGTCATTCCTTCCAACACAGTGTGATGAACTATGAGCTTGTGTTCTAATTAGGTTATTCCTTTGCGTGCTTGCTTGAGTGTGTTTACAGAAATTGCATTGTTTAATTAATTAACCTCCTTGGTTACTTGCACTTAATTAAGATGCAACATTCCTTTCACTCAGCTCAGCTAGCTATAACATAGGGTTGGATTAAAAATACATAAACAAAACAAAACGTAAGGACAAGCTAGCTAACACATGGATTTATTTATTTATTCATGAGAATAGTTGCTCAACTTCCTAGCTACCTACCTGTTAAAAATAATATTTAAAAAAAAAAAAACAATATTGCAAGGTAACTTCACCTTATAGACAACCTTAATTAGCCACGTATTCCTATATATCATGTTACTAAATATTAACAAAAAAAAAATATAAGAGCTTAGGTTTTCATCCTAGATAAAAATCACAAAACATCATGGATTATAATAATAAATTAAATAAAATGACTCGTTTGATCTTAAAAAACAAAGCTTTTATAACTTATGTTCAAGGGCCATGAATTTTTGTTTTTTTTATTTTTTAATAATCAAGTTGATGACATGTGATGGTCAAATGTTGATCTTCATTGCTTAATTTTATTGCTATTTAATTAATTTTTTTATTAATTGTTTTCTTCAATTTACTCCCTTGTTATATGGTTTCATTTAATTTTTGTATCAAATTTGACATTCATTTTTTTAATTGCTATTTATTTATTTTTTATCATTTTTCTAATTGAATTTTATTTTCAATTTCATCCCTTAATTTTTGATTTCTATTTATTTTTATATCAAATTCGGTTTCTATTTTTTTAATTACTAGCTATTTATTTAGTTTTAGATCTTTTTTTTAATATCTTTTTTATTTCTCAATTTCATCCCTCAATATTTTAGAGTTTAGAATTTTACTTCATTCTTTTTATAGTTTGTCTTTTATGGTGTTAGTCTCGGGCTCATCACAAATATTTTTTATATTACTTTTTTTGAATTAATTTTTTTTTAGTTCCACCCTTCAATATATGATTGTTTGATAATTAAACTTTATTGTTTTATTCAACTTGCTTTCAACAAAGTTACCCTGATATTATGACTAGGTCGTAGATTTAGTATCCTAACCCGGATAGGCTTAGGTTTTTTTTTCTTTTTTTTTTTCATTTCCAATCTTTTTATCAATTTATTTATTATCATTGTATTTTTATTTATTTGTGTTAACACAATTATGCAAGCTTATTGAACCCAATTAAATTAATAACACAAATTTCATTTTTGTTTTTTGCTTGTTTAGAAACACTTTGGTCATCTTAATTAATATTTTTTTAGGTGAAAAAAATTTGACGAGCCACCTAAATCTTAGCTCTTTTTAACTTTCTTGAGCTTCTTTAATATTGGGCTTCAGCATTTCGAGTTGAGTAATGATATTATTGAGCTTGATCCACTTCTAAATAGCTACAATTATATGGTGGGTTGACCATGGCCCTTCTTATGTGATGTTTTACTATTGTTTCCTATCGCCTTTCCACTTAACTTTTCTTTTCTTTTTTCTTCCCTATCCTTGGGGATGAGACGAACCTTGAAGATAAAACCATGGAGATTTTTGTCATGTTTACAATCCTATAAGCAAACACATGTAGTATACATTTTTTTTCGACCGTCCTTCACTAAACAACAATTTTTAGTTTTTAATATATTTTTAAAAAACATCAGTGAAATAACAAAGTTGAAAAATAAATTAATGAGATAATATAGTTTGTATATGTTGTTTTTATAAAATATGACTTTTATAGCTTGTTGTTATTTAAAATACTGATATCCAATAAAACATATTAAATGGGAAGGAGAGAGAACAGAGGAAAGTGAAAGAAAAAAATAGATAAAAAAATTTTGAAGACACATGAAAATTTTTATTTCACATAACCAGCATCATCAAAAAGATATCGACAAGACGAATCAAACGATACTAAAAATGTCACAAATAGTGACCTGAGTGGTTCACTTTTGCTTTTAAAAACAAGTAAGTCATCCTCCATTATGAAAAGGCTAGTGTGGTTTGCTTGTGTCATTATTGGTGAATTTTTTTTTTGTTATTGAATTCATCTTTTTAAGATTTTTTCAATAATACTAGTAGTGTTATAATCGAAACTTCAGTGTATCTCTGAGATTATTTTTTTCTTCTCTCTCCTATTTATTTAATAATTTTAATTGGATGTTATTATTCTTTAAAAATAGTGGTAAAATTTATTTACCACTTGGCATAACAGATGATAACTATCAACAGCCCAACTTTCAGTATTGACATGAATTGAATAAAAGATTTTAATTTAAATGGTAGAAAAACGTAAAAAGATTTTATAAAAATAAACATAGAGAAATCAGTAAAAAAAAATTTCTATAAAATTATTTTATACAATACACACCCCTTAATTAATAAAATTCAAGCCGTGATTTTTTCTCATAAAAAAAACTGTACACGTGGAAATTCAACAGCCTACCAGACCCAGCAAAATATCAAATTTCAGTGACGAAATGGACAATTAAACAACACAAATGCTGGACACGTAGTAATTTGAGAAGCAATCAGGCAACCAGAGTCACTAAACTCCTCCGGATGCTTACATGGATCTGAGATCATGATATTCATATCTGCAAATAATTTATGACCAGAGCTTATTAGGAATCCAATGGAAAGAAAGTAAACAAAAAAAAGCTATTTCAGATATTTTGATGTGTCTAAGTCCAATTCATGCGGTCCATTGAAAATGGTGGGTGGCCTGTGGTGTCTCAACCATTGCCAAAGTCCTTCGAAGCATTTTCGTGGGAGAGGAATGATCCTGCCCACAGTAGCTTCTACCTCCGTAGGTACATTGATTTGTAGGGGCCAGGGCTTGATTCCCTTGATTGGACCATTAACACTCATCACCATTTAGCCTCACATCAAACAAACAGCAAGATTTTCACATCATTGAATTTATCTGAAAATGTACAAAAATGTATGCTTCTAGAGGGATAATAGTTTTAATATTGTTTCAAAAAAAAACTTTGTGTTAGGTAACGTGATTTGTGATGTTTTTTAAAAGTATTTTTTTTATTTGAAATGGGATAAAAAAATTAATTTGATTATTTTTTAAGACAAATATTTTTAGAAAGTATCTAAAAAAGGAAGCTACACACTTTGAAATGGGTTCCTAGACTCGATTAATATATTAATTGATTTTAAAATATTTTGAATTATCAAATTTAGAAAATAAGATGAGACAATATATATAGAAGATTGATGAAAGATACAAAATGATAAGAAAGGATGAGATTTATAATTTGATAGAAAAGAGAGAGGGTGGGGGGAGAAATAGTCCCTCCAAGATTTTCTTGCTTGTGATTGGGATTTTTTGAATTTCAACAGACTGATTAATTTCCATGTTCTGTTTGATTAGTGAAATAAGCAGATAGATTTAAGCAAAGAGCTAATGTATTATGTTGATTAGGTGATGATAAAAGTTTGAGTAAGGAGCTAGATTAAGAAAATTGCCCAGAAAATTAAAAAAAAAAATTAATGTATTGGCTTGGCTTGGCTTTGCTTCTAATCAGTGAAGAAAAGGAAATTTCAAATAATATTGGAATATATATATTCTATAAGTTCGAAAAACTTTTCAAGGATTTAATCCTCACTGAGTTGAAACACCACAAAAAGATCGATATGATGTCCTTAGATATAAAATACAAACTATACTCAATAATTTTTATATTTGATGTAAATAATTATATAGGTTATATTTAGTTAGTGTCTTAGAATAAAAGAAATATTGATATATTTGGTTGGAGAAATGAAAATAGAGATATAAAAATAAATATATCTATTAAATAAATTTTATTATATTCTTTTGGGAATCTCAACTATTTCTGTTTTTTAAATCATGATACAACAACTAAATGCTATTAAAATTCATATATTATCTGAATTGTTAATGGGTTGAGATTTTTTCTTGCAAAAAATCCTTGAATATATTCTCAAAATTGTTAATGGGTTGAGATTTTTTTTTCTTGCAAAAAAAACCCATGCCACGATGCATGACTGACTCCTTGGAACTCCATTAATCGTGTATGGAAGTGTTGCAAGATTGGGATCATCCGGGATGACATGAGTGGAAAAAATAAGTAATTTTTATTTTTTATTAATAAAAAAAAATAGCTATCTAATATTTTAATCATTATGAATATTAACTGGTCTTAAAATCTAGATAAGAGAACTGATTGCATAAGAAAAAGATATTAGCACCCATAATATGTTTTATTTAAGGTAAGTTGTATTGTTTATTTGTCTAATATAAACAAAGAAAATTTTGTGTTTTCTAACCGTTTATTTGTTTAAGGTTTAAGAAAAATTCTTCTTAATAAAGAGATTTTTATCTTATCAGATTAAAAACTTAACCGTTATAATACTAACATAAAAAATTATTTTTTTATTTAATATCAAGAATATATTTTACGTATAAGTTCATAATTATGTATATTAAAATAAACAAAAAATTTCTCTTTTGGTATTTTTGAAATGTAGGCCAAACTCTTTTGGAATTTTACAAACTTGTAAAATCCATGCAATATTTAAAAACAAAAAACATGTCAAAGTATTTTAGTTTTTTTAAAAAAGCGTAAATAACTTTAGGATTTTTAGCCATATACAAGAAAAAAAAATATTTATTTTTATTTTTTATGCTTTGTTTGGCAAAAATCCATTTTTCTTTGTGATAAAACTACCAAAAATAAGCTTAAGAGGTGTTTGTCAAACACACCCTTGCTCAATTTGAAGTTCTATAACTTTACATTCATGCGTTTAAAAGCTAACTAGATTAGCCAAAACTGTCAAAATAGATATGCAAGCTGAAGAACGACGTGTCATTCACCTTCTCTTGTTTAAGTTTGAATGACACATCGTTTAGGGTTCTTAATTTGAGATTTGGCAAATTTCAATTGAGGCTCTATTCTTCCAATTGTTTTTAATTGTACTCGTAATCGCCTCTAGAATTTTAATTTCATGTAATTTTATCATTACCAAACTCAATTGTCTACTCCAAAGTTGACCGCTATTTTTATTTTAGTTCTTAGTTTAGAATTTGTGCATTTCGACCCTCAATTGACCAACAAACTTTTAATTTCTTTAAGTTCATCACTGATTTGGTCAATTTCAGCCCTTTCAACCCTTATATATTAATACGTCTTTTTTAGTTTGGTCATTGGTTTTGGATTTCTTCAATGAAGTTCGTAATCACCCATCAATCTTTAATATTTATTTAATTAAGCATCTGATTTGACTAAATTAACTCTTAAAAATTACAATTCAACCCCTTTTTTTAATTTCTTCCAATTAAAACCTAAATTGACTTCAACAAAATTAATATTTCTTGCGAGTAAACCCTCAATAATTTCAATTTGACATTGAAAAATTCCAATTGAGTTCTTGAACATCTAATTTTGAATTTCCTTTCTCAAAATGAATTTTCCTTCGCCAATAGAACATTTATCAATTAAAAATACACTGTCAAATTTTTCAATCTTGTATATTTTGATCTTTCTCAACCAGTTTTCAATAATTTCCTAGGCGTTCTAGTATATTCTTCTTATTAATATATTTTTTAATTTTCTTCCAATATTTTTTTTCAAATCTTTTTTTGTATTTTTTTTTTTTTTGTTTATATAGAGTTACAAAACAGATAACAATAGGAAGTTTGAAGGAATAATTGAAGGAATAAATAAGATAATTATGTTTACTAAAGTCAACTTTGTTAGACTTTTGTCAACGGGCTTTCTTATTTTGAGAAAGACCACTGCTACGTACTAGATTCTCCACTGCCAAAATTGCCAAGTGGAGTCTCATATTCAAGCTAGGGAGAAGAGTTCAAGCTCAAGACTCTAGTGGTGAAGAACAATTTGGAAAAGCTCACTATCACTATTGATGTGATCTTGATCATCATCTATCAATTGCTAACCAATATTTTTGCAGGAAAGTGGTTGGGTCCATGTGCAATGAATTTCAAAACTATATATTAAAAGCTATATGATTTTGAAAATGAGGGAGGATCTTCTTCCCCTTTTGACCTAGATTGTGGCTGGTTCCAACCAATTTTTCCACTAATTGTTTTTTTTTTGGATATGATTATGGCTACCTCTGTACTTGATAAACTCTTTCCAATTCATCTTGTTCTTCCGAGTTGGACGTGTCAGAATCAACAAATGTTTCATTACTTTTTTCTCATTTTAATGTTAGGAATGAATTCTTTTCTTAATCATAGTTGTTTTGTTGTAATTTTTTCATTTGTTTATGAGACAAAAATGTTGCAAACTACCAAAAACCAGACAAAGCCCTTAATTTATTGGTGGAAGGAATATCATTTCAAAACATATTTAATGGGTCAATATATAATTCTTTTTTTTTTTCTGTAATTGAAAATCATAGAGAAGACATTTTATGTATGATGATGTAGTAAGAACAATTATATATAGCTTACCATCCATCATAGAAGCTGTGGGTAGGTACTAATTTGATTTTTTGTTCGGTTTGTTGGCCGGAGACCTGAAAAGGTATTCAAAAATATCAAGTTTAGATGGGAATTTTCTTAAACCTTCCAGACTTTGCCACCCCCTAATTCTTCCTTCGAGGTAGGTATACAAGCTCAAACGAAAGACACCACCGATCAAGTCTAGTCACGATAAGCTTTTATCCCCTATGATTGCTAGTATACACTTCGGATTGATTGCTTAAAAATATTATTGGAAGATCTATGCCTTTGAAACATCCCAAGACATTGTAGAATTTGTTACCAAAAGCTATACCTAGTTAACACCGGCAGTAGTTGGTTTAAGTGGTTCGACGATTGATTCTTAAACAAGATCTTGAGTTAGATCATTGTAAATAAATCATATCATTATTAAAAAAGTTTTATTTTTTAATGGACCGAACCGGTTTGACCAGATTAGTCAGAATTCAATGGACTTTTAAATACTGAGATTTAAATTTAAAAAATAATTAAGGGTGGTAGGAATTCGTGGGCTCCGACCAAATACTAGAAAGAGTAACGGGCAATCTTTTCATCACGAGATACTATGCTTTTCATCTGAATTTAGTCAGATAGCATAACTATATGGAACGAGCAAAGCACTTCATATCATTAAAAAGAGCGAGCTTTTCTAGGGCAATGTAGCAGTTACATCTGAAGATAATATTGGTAGGCAATATTTGTGTGGTAAAGGTGATGCTGGTGGAAGATAAGCCTGTTAGAGACATGGAGTGTGCGCCACCACCGCCCAATAGCTTGCGAGCTAGAATCAAGTCTTTGATACAAAGGAACAACAATGTAAAGCATATATAGCTAGAACCAGAGATCGAGAGCATGGTCCCCATAACTCCAATTCTTCCTTTTACCTTTTGAAATCACCCAAATCTTTGGTTTGATAGTGACTCATGATTCGGAGGTGCGAGTTCGATACCTCGAAAAGCTAGTCGGTTATATTTCGGCAATCTTTGTTTTATTAGTCCTGTTATCTAAGGTAATGTTACTATTTTCTTCCTACTTTGCGAGAGTATTAGTAAACTAAAAACTTGTTGATTAGATTTCATCAACTCGTTAACTCATGAGATCATTCTTGTTCTTCATACCATGTGTCGTAATGATTTTTGACTACATATTCAAAAAGAAGAAATTTCAAAAACAAAATAAAAAAAATAAAAAATAAGATTGAGGAGCAAAACAACAATTAAGTGAAGAAATAGGGACCAAAATAAATAACAAAAAATTGAATCCTTTTGAAGATAAAAAGTTACAAGGATCAAGATAGGTCAAAACATATTTGGTGAACTGTATATAAATAGACTAGGTAGTCAAGGAAAAAAAAGGAAAAGGGAGACCCAGATAAAAATTCACAGAGGAATATAGAATCACGAGTGATCAGAGAGGAAAATTCAAGAGAAAAAAAAAACACACACACACGCACACTTAAAGACACTATTCATCTTTTTCCCAAATCTCAAACCAAGCCTAAGTAACCATATCTTCCATCACCTCCCGATTAGCCACCATAAACCCACTAGCATCTACCAAACTCCACAATCTCCTATCGCAAACCAGCCTCTCTCTCTAAGAACTTGATCTGCCGACAACACCTAATCTCCACAGCAACCAACCTTTCTCGGTCTCCCTTCCCTACCGTAATCCTGATTTAGCCATCCCGATGCAGCAAAACACTAGCAGATCGAACTGTCAAATAGCCTTGATCTGCACTTGAGAAAATCCCAACAGCCATAAACATTTGATCTGCACAAAATCACAGATGAATGAACAAAAAACCCCACAAATTCTCACAAAAAAAACATACCTCTAGATTTTATCGAATCAATACGAAATACAATCATAAAAAGTCATTCACTTTATCCCAAACTTTTTAATTGAAGTATTTGAAACTAAATGCAGTCCATCAAACATTTCTGAAGAAGCTTTTTAAATTGATAAATTAGCAACATTCAACTCTAGCTCAGATACATCAAACAATATCATTAATGTCTTAACTCAAGATCAAGAATGTGTATTTGAAGTTATAAAAAAACTTAATGATCCTTAATAAAAATAAAAAATAAAAACCTATCTACATAAACTCATGGGTTTCTTTAACAAGTTAGAGACACTATAACATGTTAAAAGATAATTATTATTTCTATCAATAAGTACAATACCTATGAATTTATCAAAATTTTCAACAAAAAGAAAAAATTTAAACCTATTGCTATTATCTCAGATCTATAATCTAAAATTAAAAATAATAAGATTGAATTATAATATCTCAAACAAGCCCAACAAAAAAACTTCGTAATTTTACAATATCTTCTCACAAAGATAGAAAGTTAGTCTAATTCTAAATCAGAATCAGAAAATCAAATCTTAGAAAATCAAGCATTAGATCATGTATTGTCAATTATTGAGTATGTTCCTCATGATTGTCTACATGTTTTAACTCAAATTACTTCAAAAAAATATATCATAAAAATTACATTAATATTTTCAAATGATTTTAAAATAAATATTATTGCCCTATTTGATACATGTGCAGATTTGAATTGTATTAAAAAAGAAATAATTCAAAAATGATTAATACAAAACACTTTTGAAAAACTTTCTGCAGCAAATGATACTAAATTAGTTATCAAATACAAAACTCAAGTATTAATTTTTAATAAAATAGTTGAGACAAGTGATTTCTAAGTTGGGTTACCAAGGTATTCTTAAACAAGTACAAAATAACAAGGAATAAATTCTTCAATTTTCATTTGCATATTGAAATTACTGTCAAAAAATTTATTTTACTATAAAAAAAATCTTTCAATTGTGTTATGCATTACAAAACTCCAAAATAATTTATTAAAACAAAAGTTCCTTTTATGTATTAACTAAAAATGTGCTAAAGAGGTTTTACAGAAAGATGAAAACAATGCTTTAAAATAGATTTTTACCCTATGACAAGCTATATTAAGTAATTTTGAACCCTCAAAAATTGAGAAAAAATTTTAAGAGATTTAAAAATTATTTTGATCAATTTTATATCTTAGTTAAGATCTTCCAAACCATCAGACCCGCCTTCGCTTGTTGGCATAAATGGTTAAAACAACTAGCTATCAGTCCAACTTTTCAAAAAATTGATTCTCTATTTACATAAATAACAAATATTTTTTGGTGATAATTGACAAACAATTATTTTAACTTTTCAAAAAAAAAATCACTTGCTTTATAAAATTTTCAAAGATGGCAACCTTGTTTCTGGTGGGGATTCCTCTCATCCTTTAAAGACACAACTATATAAAATAGTTTCTCTATAGAAGGCATTAATTTTTTATCCTCTTGTAACATACTCAAAATTCATGGTAATTTTCTATATTATTATTTATCCTATAAAGAGATCTATATTTCTTGAATTCGAACTTTTACAACTATTATCTCATGTATTAAATTCAATACAAATTTTTATTAAGGTTCCTTATTTTCACTATATAATCTATTTAAATTTCTGCAATTTTATTTTTTTATATTTAAATATGCTCTGTATTTGATAAAGAATCCTATCTTTTCTTGACTTGCTTTTTCATTCACATTAAAAAATTTATACTTTCATCTTTTATAATCCTCACTTTCTTATAATCCTTCGTATGTGTGTGTTATTAATAGTTTTTATTAAAGATCACTCAATGTTCATATCTCAATTGGATGTCAAAACTTTGCTATGTTCTTCAAATAAAATAATTTTTTTTCTTGTGATTTGATTTAGGTAGGATGCAGCAGTGTAACTTTTATTTCCATCAATTTCCTACGACACCATGTATACAATTCGAGTTCACCAATTCGTAAAGGGCACGATCTTAAAGGAAGGTGGAATGTAGAATTGAAACCTAACCTTCTAATAGCCAGTATTGTCTCCCACCATTCGAGGCAAGGTCTATTTGCTTTACCAATATCGTATTTCAGAGCTTCTCATGAGAAAAGTCTCTTGGAATGATAGATTTAAATGGTTTGTGAATTTATTTTTTATGATTAATATTAAAAAAAAAACAAATCGTGAACATCAAATAATCTAATTTTTGAATTGAGATAATTTCTTAATATAATAGCAGAACATTTATAATTAAATAAATCTCATCATTTTTCTCTTCTCCAACAAAATTAAATAGAAAATAATAATTAATTTGTACAAGTTTTAATCTTAAAATGTTTTAACATATATAAAATAAGATTTTAAATATAAACTTCATCTTTTGGACTTAAACATGTTCTAAATTCAAGATCAAGTAAGTTATTACAAAGAATTTTGTCTTAAATACACTGATTCTTGTATAGATAATTTATCTTAAAGATAAAGGGATTGAATTTTATTAGGTAAGAGAAGAAATTAAGAAAAATATAACCTAGCTGTGTTCCTCGTCGTCACTACCACCAAATGCCATGACTAGATTGACCACTTCTATTTTTCTTGATATTGATTCTATCACCATTCACTAATCAAACTACGGAAAAAAACGTAATATCTTCTGTCTGCCTCTCTCTCTCTCTCTCTCTCTCTCTCTCTCTCTCTGTCTCTCTCTCTCTCCCTCTCTCTCTCTCTCTCTCTCCAAGGTGCAACTTTTTGGTGAAATGAATATAAAAAAAGAAAAAAAGAAAAAGAGGAGCCTGGAAACCGGAAGGACGCACAAGCAAGGACATCCGTACTGATGATGACTATGAATACAACTTCTCGAACCATTTCCTTTGGTGTTTTAGTGCAACTTTGAGTGCAATTTTTTTTTTTTTTATATCCAACGGTTAAAGATATCGAAATTCCAATCGTGTTCTGTGTCCCCACCACGATAATGCCCTAAATTTGTCCTTAATCATGATTAATCTTAGTTTAACCGTATTATAATTCGTCATTAATACATAAGCAATTTGAAAACCCGAGGCTAAGATTGCAAGGAAGATGTTATTTTTTAAAGTATTTTTATTTATAAATATATTAAAATAATATTTTTTTAATTTATTTTTAATACCAGCATATATACGAAAACGATTAAAATACATAAAAAAATTAAATTTAAATTTTTGTTCAAACATGTAGTTGGCCCGTAATGCCAAATATAAGTAGAATTTAATCTCCTTTGCTTTTTTTTTTTTTAATCCATGATATCTCAATACTATTTAACCCTAGACGACTACTTTTTTGGCCGAGAACATAAAGATAAAACCTTTTCAATAAATACGCTTTTAGAGGATTAAACATGTATTTTTACTCTGTGGAGGATAGAGGCTGCTACCACCTGTCCCAATAACTGGTTGGTCTCTTTTGTTCTCTTATGAGGAAAGAAGTGTAAAGTGCTCGTTGAAGATGGAGACCACAATCATGACCACTTGACTATAAAATGATGAGATAATAAAGAAGCAATTCACAAGGGTTAAGAACAGGCTAAAGGCGTCCTTGTCATTCACAGCCACTTGTGTGGTCGGCCTGCAAACCATAATTCAGAAAGCTTTTCTGATATGGTCACCGGCTGTGGCATGGAGATCTCCAATAAGTGGCAGGACATTGAGTGTTTTTTTTGGATTAAATCCTCAAATTTGTGTTATAAATTGTCCAGAATCAATTTCTTCTTGCATTTGGAACACTGAAAGTAATTGTATATAGAGAAGAAAAACTCCATCTCGATCCTTATAAATATACCATAGCAAAATAGTTATAGGTAAAAAGAAAAAAAGCATAGACGAGTAGTGAATTAGTAGGTTAGCTAGTAAATTAAAGAGCTAACTTGAGTTTTAATTAAAAAAATACATGAATCGATACTGTTTTAATTAGAAAATAAATACTAAGCTAATGTTATTTTATTAAAAAAATTAATTTTAATATAAAATATAATTATTATTAAATTTTGAATAACGGAATCATCGAGATGATATGTAAAACTAAATCTAAAAGAACAAAATGAGAAATATGGGAGGAAATTAACAAGACGGGAAATGAACCCATGCCTTTCTTTGTTTGAATGAAACAATCCATGAATCCTTTATCCAAATCTTACCATAATGTTACAGACAACCCACAATTTCTGCACCCATGTTCTGTGCTTCAAAAATTAGTTGAGGTGAGCTTTTTAGACTAGGTTTGGTGTTCGGTAGGTTTTATGGCTGTAGTTTTTTTAAAAGAAAATGTTTAAAGAATTATAAATTATAAAAAAATAAATTCAAATGAGATACATATTATAAAATTATAATATATATGTTAATTAATTAAATATTTTAAATCATCACAATGGAAAAAGAAAAAAGAAAAAAAAGAGGCTTGAATTTGAAGCAAAGCAACACGAGTTTCAAGAGAGAAACATGGAGGCTTGGAGCTTCAGTGTCTCCATCGCCGACCACACGCGTTTCCCTCCGAAGTAAAGGGACGGCACGTGAAAGTAATTCCATAGGGACCATCTAAATTCTAATATGGTACACATTTCCAAGTTACTTTGATTCCGTATAAAGTACAAGGGACACACGTACACCAACATTTTTACTTTAATTATATTTTATTAATCTTAGTTGCTCAGTCATAATAATAATAATAATAATAATAATAATAATAATCCTACTTGGTCATCACCGATACCTTTAAACAGTGATGCTGACTGGGCAATTTGGGATGTAGGGCTACATCCATCAGAAGGTTTGTCTAGATGCTTTATAATTAAATAAAAAAAAATCATATCAGCTATTATTTTAAAATAAAGTTAACAAGTAATGATGTTAGCCATCATATTGATATGGTAACTTTATTATAATATTTGTTGTGAATGTAAGAAACTAATTCATCTATTGAAATTGTTGATATTAATATGACTGTCTGAACCAGTTTGTGCGCACTTTGACTAATCCCATAGACCCTGAAGTTAACGAGTAATGATGTTATTTTTTATTAATATGAGTGTCTGAACCAGTTTGTGCGCACTTTGACTAATCCCATAGACCCTGAAGTTAACGACCATATAAGCCTCAAGTGGCTATCATATTAGTAACCACGGGGTTCGAACTTGAGACCACAAGGAAAGCAAACTCCTTGGTCTTAAACTCTTACCATGGACCACCTACTATATGGTTAACTTTATGTGTGTTTGTTGTTATGGTGAAGGTTATTTTTTAAAAATGTTTTTTTACTTGAAAATATATTTAAATAGTTTTTTTTTTACTTCAATACATTAAAACTGTAAAAAAAAAACTAAAAAAATTAATATAATACTTTTTAAATGAAAAATATTTTTAAAACACATAAAAAACTACTATATTAGATATACATCTTATAATTAATATAGATTACGATTGAGATTTCAAGTCAATCTTTTTATATTCTTTGAAGATATGTTTAGTCATGTTTTTAAATTTCAACAATTGAATTTAAAATACATGTTTAGACAAAATTTTAATGTATTAAAAAATAAAAACAACCTAACTCTACTTGTTAGTCAATCTATATCATCAAGAAAGCCTTCCTTCCTCTATTTAGATATTAAAAAAATATATATCTTTTAGCTTATTTCTCTCTCTCTCACTTAATTTAATTATTAATACAATTTCAAAATAATATTAAAATTTGAAATTCAATTAGTCATGTTCTCTTCAAATTAAGAGGGTATCGAGATTCCATTTGACAGGCTTTTCCAAGCTAAAAATAGGAATATATTATAAACCCAAAACTGCCCCTCTTCTTTCTTGCAGCTTCGTCCTCCTTTGGATCTATATATAAGCTCCTACTACAAGGATTCCAAGGCAAACCAAGAACAAGAACTTCCTCCCTCTCTTATCCAGTACTTTCGATATAAACCAATCTTGCAGCTATTACTTCCATAATTTCTTGCACTCGAAAGATGAGCAATACGCAGGAAGATAAGAAGAAGGTAAAGAAAGGATGGCTTGCAGTTCGAGTTGGTTTAGAGGAAGAAGATGGTGGGTTTCAGAGATTTGTGATTCCAATTTCGTATCTATACCACCCTCTTTTCAAGCGACTTTTAGAGAAAGCTCATGAAGTTTACGGCTACCACACTACAGGTCCGCTATGGCTACCGTGTTCCGTTGATGATTTTCTTCATCTCCGGTGGAGGATTGAAAGAGAGTCTAGCCATCACAGCCACCACAGTAACCTTCATCAGCACCTTCCTAGCTCCTTGTCTTTTCACTCTTGTTGATTTTATGTAGAAACTAAGTGACCCCATATACATAGTTTCTACATATTTAATACCGAAGCTAAATTTCTTGTTAAATATAGTTAATGAGCTAGGTGATCAAGATGTTTCTGTCAAACATCAACGACACTCCTGTCTTGTGTTCTTGTACTCTTAAAAGAAAAACGAGGACAATTGGTGTGTTTTTACACTATTCAGGCTCTCCCTGATCTCTTTTCCTTGCTCTCTTTCTTGTTTTTGAAGCAACAATTTCCTCCCACAAATTAATACGTAGTGCTCACTTAGCTGGATTGTTTCAAGAGTTTAGCTTGTTAATTAAGGAGAAGTCTCAAACATAAAACCTTCTGTGTTTTTCTCCCTTGCATCTGATTTCATCGCGAGAAAGAAACTTCGTTAATTACTTTTCTTCAGTCTTGATTTCATTGTTCACAAGTATATAGGAACGATTAATTAAAATTATTTAAATTTGTTCAAAGTAATTAATTAATTCTCTACTAATTAAACATGTTAATATTAATCCTACAATATTGTTGCCGAAGCATATATAAGATACCTTTCCAAGAGGAATATGGAATTTTGGGAGTCACCTTCCACACCAATATTTTGACCACTAATTAAAGAAAACAAATTAATGCAATGTCCATTACTTTTTTGAACATGCTTTCTTCGTCCTCTCATATTCATTTCCTTCGTGGGGCTTCAAATTAAGTGGATGGAGGAAATGAGATGAGAGATACCTTAATTTTCATATTCAATGATGAATTTCACCTTTTTACTTTAAAAGTTCACTGACATCTCTTCTTCCCATCCTTTTCGTGCAGAGTTACTGATTAGATATCACATATTAATGGAGATTTGCCACGGGTCAAATATTGTTTTCTTCTCAAACTATATGTAGATTTTTTCTACGTGTTCTCGAAGTTTGAAGAATTCTAAGTGAAAATAAAATTTTTTGTGCATATATAATTAAATAAATTAAAAATTATGTGTGTTAATAAATAAAAAAAATTATAAATAATAGTTAAAATTTAAACTAAAAAAATTAAGAAATAAGTATAAATTAAGATAAAACAAATCATAGATGAACGATATTAATTGAACCATAAATTTAAAAATTATTTAAAACAATACACTTTTAAAAAAGTATCAATTAAAAAAAATAATAGTCTGGATATTATAGTTTAACTTGTCAAACATGTAATTCAGACAATGAACTCAACCAAATTATATATATATAACAAAAGAGGCATGTGGGTGGGCCTTCAAGCCCAGGCCTGCTTGTTTAGGATTTATTTTTTTTTTAATTTTTTAAAAGAATAAACGACCTATCATGTTTTTATTTTTTATTTTTTTAAAAGAAGCATGTGACGATAGATAATGTGTCATCTATGAGCCCAATCTCAGCTACCATTATGGTACCTAGAAAATTAAGGTATCACTTCTTTAGACAAAAAATTCTTATTTTTAAGCTATTTTAACAAAAAAGCAAAAATAATAATACCTCAGTAACACTTTTGGAATACTCATAAACCAATTGATCAACTTAAAATACCTAAAAAAATAGTCCAAAAATTCTTAATTAAATTAGATTAGATTTATTTTTCTCGATTTAAATTTATTTTTTCAAGCAATATTGAGACTTTAAACAACTCATTTTCTTTTATGTTAGCAAGGTAACTATAAAGAAACTTCATTCACGCTCCTTTTCTTTCTTTTTTTTTTCCTTTTTATTGTCTCAAGTGAAATCATATTTTCCTACAATGGAGGAGTTATTTCATCATTTTCCCGCAAGATTGGTGGAATTTTCAACAAAATCATGGTGTGTTGGAAGGCAGGCCTAGTGTAGAATAAATTAGTTTTTTCAACAAAAAGAATGGATCCACAAAAAATAAAATATAAATATATAAACAAAGCGAGCCTTAATTGTTGTATTTATAGATAAGGTAAGTACGGGAGTGATTAGCACATAAGCGGTTGCATGAGAAGTCCTCCTAATCTAATATCTTACACCTTTTTGAGGTTTTTGGATTATGGGCTGCAAAGGAATTTTATCTTGTTCATAAAAAAAAATTAAATTTTAAAAAATATAAATTAATTAGTCAAATTCTAGATTTGTTTTCTAGATATTACTAGAGTCTTATAAATCTCAGGGCCACTGGAGGCTTACATGATCGTTAACTTCAGGGCTTATAGAATTAGTCGAGGTGCACGCAAACTGGTCTGAATACTCACGTTAATTAAAATAAAATCCAAAAAAATCACCAGAATTTATTTTATTATTCAAAAACCATTTATTCGCTTAATTAAATCTAATTAAGATCAATGCACCTCAGCTTACACATAACACAACTTTTTCTAAATCACACATGACACTAATATATATTAAAAAAAAAACTAGCAGACACATCTAAAACAAGATTAAACCTTGTATTTATAAAATCTCTAATTAATAAATTAATAACAAATCCTAGATTATTAAAAAAAATCAATTTTAAAAAAGACAAATAACAAGTCCCATCATGTCAAGTAGGAAATCAACTCCAAATTCAAGATCAAATCGTTAGGCCATGAGGATTGAAGATTAATACCAACTTGTTTTTATTCCAGCACCCTCCTTTAAACCAAGCCTTAAAAAAAAATATCATGAACATGAGCATGATCATGAACCAGTTTCATAAATTTCAATTGTCTTCGGTTTAATTTCAAATGTTTTTTTTTTTTATAAATTATAGTGTTTTTATTTAAAAAAAAACATTTGGTTAGATCGAGTAACTTTCTTTGCTTGCTATTGATGATCAAGGAAATACTCGATTTTCTTCTCCTTACGGCATGATTTTAATTGAAAATTCTCAATTTTAATTTATTTTTCTTCTTTCTGATCTCCCCAAGAAATACTCTCTTAAAATTATTTTTCCAAATAAATTCTCGACAAACTAAAACATCTATGCATTAAGGTTTAGAACACGTACACATATATGATAGTTACACACAATGTTCCATTTCATTGCGTACGGAACTCATGCACAGACATACTCTCTGAGCCGGCCCGACACCTTGGCCTAGTCAAAGCTGTCACGTCCCTTCCAAACTTGATCCTCTTAGCATCTTCCCACCGAAATCCTGAAGGCTTTAGCAAGAACCTCTGCCGACAAGCTTCCAATAGCTGAGCTCGTCTGCTGTATTTAGTAGTTTTTTTTTAAAATATTTTTTATTTAAAAATATATTAAAATAATATGAAAATATTAAAAAAATATTAATTTAAAATTAATAAAAAATTAATTTTTTTAAAAATATTTTTAAAGCGTAAAAATACACATGATAGTACAAAAGAAAACGCATGGCTTTGTCATTGGTCTTGAACGCAACCCACTCGAATATTTCCTGCTCGGCTCGTTTCACCACCACAAAATATTGTGGTGAAGTCAAGTCTCCCCCCTCCCTCATCGTTTCGCCAATCAGACACAGTTCGGCAGCTGTGATCCACCACTTGGCCTCTTGCGTGGTGGCCCATTGTTCCATAGATTTTGTTTTGAGCATTCATATGGTAAAACGGGGCATCATCATGGCTTTCTATAAGCATGCATGATATTATCAAGCCCTATAATTTCATACAATAATTCAAGAAAAAACAAGAAGAAAGAAACAATATTAATTCAACACCCACGTACGAATGTGGAACATTCCCCATGTATATTGATAATGATGACTCAAATCCATTATATATTGTCTTACATTTGGACTCACAACTCCATGGAGAGTTTTATCTTGAAAAAGGTCTTTTGAGGAGATAAGCGATACCTAATGTTCATAGGTTGCCTAAGTCCACGACACTTGACCAATCTAGGATTATAGAATTGTTATAACATGGGAAATTTAATCATTGTTAGATATTATGGTAGTTTATATTTTTTTTTATCTAATATTGTAGGAGAAAAAAACTATTTGGCTAATCAAATAGCTTCTAATTTTTTTACAGGATTTTATATATAATTGTGTTTTAAATTTTAGTTTTGTAGAAGCTAAATTTATATATTTTATTTATTTATTTTGCATGTAAAAATCTACGCTATAATATATAATTGCGTTTCAAATCTTGATTTTGTAAAAACTAAAATGACATGTTTTTTTTAATGCATGTAGATCTACATTTCATTTATTTTATATGCAAAAATCCATCTTATAATAATTTTAGCTAAACAAATTTTTTAAGCTTATTTTTTTAAAAAAATAACTAAAAATATTTTTTTAAAACCTACTTTCTCAAATCGTAATTGTAAAAGCTATCGCATTGCCGAATACTTTAACAATTTTGGTATTATGGTAACTTTTTTTTGTTGGGGTTTACAAAAATAAATTTAAGAAAAGTTACAAATTATATCTTATTTTTTAATCAAGGTTTCAGTATAGTTTTTAGTGGGACTCAATCAACTTTCAAAAATAAAATTGGTTTAATATTTATAATAAAGAATATTACTGAGCTACAAGCTCATACAATTTATTTTGACATTTAAGTTTTATAATATTCCACTATCGTGTCATATCTATAATTTTCAAACTATTCTAACACATGCTAGTAATTATTAATTAAAACAAACGATTAAAAGTCTGCTTCAAACTTTTCTTTTTCCATAATTCTTTTCTAAAAAATTGTGAAATAATTCTATCTTAATTATCAAATAAAGTAAATTACAGATTGCAGCCAACAATTTTCAGGCTGAGATGTTCCTCACCGGGTACAAAAAATGGCCATGTCTTCAGTCGCAAGTCTGCGTACATTGTTTGTAACCTTTCAATTTCCTGCCACAAATCTATGGAACTTTATATATATCTGTGTTTATGCTAATAATTTTCATCAATTCTACTTATATATAATATCAAAATCATGTTAATTCGTACCATTAATTACCACTTCAATGGTTTAAAATCATAATAATGTAATAATAAAAAAATAATCTAAATCAAGGTATTTTTAACTGAAAAAAAAATAAAAAAATTTATAATTTTTTTCCATGTAATATATTGAAACTGAAAATTTTGTTGATTAACACCGGAAAAATTTACACATTAAGCTCTCTTTGTTTATCTAATTACACAATCTGAATGGCCAACATTTCCTACTGATTTTCACAGTCATAAACTGTATGGTTACTAAGAAAAACATCCCAAGAAAACAATTCCATCCAATTTCTGATCAGTATCCAAACAGGCCCTAATTACAAAGAAAGAAAAGAAAAGAAAATATGCTCTGTTTGGCTATTCACAAGAACATTCAAAAGAAAAATCGATCATTCCCTCAACATCCAAACAGATCCTTAAAAAAAAAACAATTGAGAACTAAAGTCGATGGTTATACATTGCAAATGCACCATGAGTAACACCATCACCACGAGTGCCGCCGCTGACATTTCTACCACCACGATGACGACGGCCACCGTTAATTCTCCGCCCTCGGTGATTGTTCCTTCTAATGCCACCGTTCCTACCGTTCTGCCTATGGTTCCTTCCTTTCCTCCTCCTCGCTGGAAACCTGCCAGCCAGCGGAGAATTCCGCTCCGCAGACCCAATCGCGTTCGCAGGAGACCACGTCGCAGCCTCAAACGACGTGTCTTCGACTTTGTCCTCGAATCCAGCAACAAGAATCCCGTCCAGTCCATGAACAGCAATGTCAGACCCAAGAAAAAGATCCGGAACTGAAACCCGAACCCGATTGACCAATATGGACCCATCAACGGTACCGTTTAGCTGAGCCAGAGAGTTAGCAATCAAGAGACGGTGGTTCGGCACCAATGAATCAATGTAGGTACCACCAGAGGCGGCGGTTAGGTTTCTCAAGTCTGACGTGGAGAGGCGAGAGGGAGACACGTGGAGGAAGAGGGATTTCGTATAGTGAGGAGCAGTGGAGGCGAGGTCAACAGAGAAGAGAAGGGAGTCAGGCGGACAGAAGAGAGTGAAGGTTGAAGTTGACGTGGCATTACTTGATTGGTTGAGGAGTTGGAGGCGGAGATCGGATGTGGAGATGGCGTTGGGGAAAAGCGTGTAGCCGTATGATCGGAGTGATGAGAGGGCAAAGTCAAGCTCTTGGTCGGTGAGTGTAGCGGTGGTGATTTGGTGGAGGAGAGAGAGGAGGAGGAGATGGAGGAGAATCTTGGCCGTTGATTTGTTGATCATCAAGTTCTGGGGTCCCATTTTCTAGAGAGAGAGAGAGAGAGAGAGAATTCTGTTAAGGTAGTTGGGATCTTCAGTTAGTTTTGGCGGGGATGTTGAGTTCTTGAATGACATAGGTGAGAGAGATAGGGCGTGGAGGGGTTTATATTGGGGGTGGGAGTAGATTTCTAGCCGTTAGATTATGGATGGAAGATTTCAGATGTGTGGTTGAGATCCGATGAGAAGAATCATGAGATGGGCCGATATTGGGCCTTCAGGATCTGAAAGTAAAGAGGCTTGCATCCTTCCAATAGTGTGTGGGAGATTGGGCTTATATTTGATTTGAAAAGGATCATAAAATATTAAATAAATAAATAAATTATAACGGTCATAATATATCCAAAAAAATATTAAAAAAGTTTTTAAAAAATATATGTTTTAGTTTGGTGTTTTTTTCTTTGAGCGAAATTGAACGATAATCACTCATAATTATTGCTTTAAAATCTAATTTCATAAGTTGATATGTGATTTGAAATCTAAAATTAGCCGAGTTTCAATAAAAAAAAATTGAACTAACTTATTAAAAATTCAGGTTAATCAGAAATACAATCAGCTTAAAAAGACAATCAAAACTCTATGATTTTTTTTCATGTTTTTTAAAAAATGATATTATTTTTATTCTTTTATAATAAAAAATAATGGTTGACCTGAGTCGATCCACTTATCCTATCCCGTGATTTGAGATTTGCCCCAAATCAAGTTTAAAAATTATTCTCCTAACATGCATGTTATCTTTCCTCTTCATTTCCAATTTTTCAATCTCAATTATTCTTATTAATTATCAATAGCTTCCAATCATGATAAATATTGGTTTGTAATTGAAATTATGATATATAATACTTTTTAAAATAATATTTTATTTAAAAATACGTTAAAATGATTTTGTCAGACCTATTTCATTGACACTTGAAAATATCCGTTAAATCATTCACATAATTTATTTGTGGTAAATCATCATATAACCATTTAAAACACTAAATATCTACAAACTGGCTACATGAAATTATTATCATCCTGATGTAAATGTTGTTGATCATTTCTAGACCTCTATCTATCATGCAATCAACTTAGATAAAGTAGATAAAAAATAATTTCCAAAAACACCACCTTTAATTAATCTTGAAAGCAACACGACTAATCGTTAATGACTTGTTCAAAACCATACCTCTACTATCTTTTTTTGGACTCTTCACCTACTCCTCCTCCTCTTCCTTCTCCTCCTTCCTCTTCTCAAATCTGATAAATATAACTTATTCTTACCCTTACATTCAACAATTTCCTCCTCTCTTCCATAATTATGTTTTTGGTTTGTTGTTAACTTTGATCTATGATCTGTTAATTTTACTGAGCATATCTGTTTTGGAGAGAGGTTGGTCTCAGATTACTGTTGGACCCTTCTCTACTATACTGATATGCTCAAAAACCTCTGTTTACAGCCTAAGAAGCTTTTTGCTTCTCCATTGTCAGGGCCTTCTAATATGTCCCCGAGACTTTCCATAAATATTGAAGGCACAACATGTCCTGCATGACTGTCATAGCCTACTTAGATATCTTGCCTTGACAAATGCATGGAGGATGCTCATGGGTGATGGTTGTCCTAATGAAGTATATTCTTGACATTGGGTGCATGCTACTATGACTGTTAAATCTTTAATATTTGTATTCAGCTGAATGAATTTCTATCATATATTGGAATCATAAAAAATAGATTAGGTCTAGATAACATCCAAATTAATTTAAATCAATGGCTACTGTGATTATTTTTATATTATCAGGATGAACACAAATAATACTATTAATTATACCCATGTTAACAACCCTGAAGGGTAACTTAATTGGTCAGACTTTGAATTTGCTCCCCAATAATCATGAGTTTGAGTCCTCTCAGGGTCACTGAAGGCTTGTATGGTAATTTTAGAGCCCGTGAAATTAATCAAGCTACGTGCATGCTGAATCTAACACCCATGTTAATCTTAAAAAAAAATAAAATTATACCCATGTTAACTATACATTATTATAATGTCATAAATAATAGCTGATGGGCCAGCACTAAAAGCCCTAGTTAAGAGACTCTGAACACATTCAATGGCTGTATGTTTCAGCAGTTTTATGTCATTCTCTTAATAGCTGCTGCAATTTATTTATAAATATCTCGACTATAATAAAACAAAATAATATAATTAACGAAGTCAATTGGTTTAATCAAAATTGCCGATTCGAGCACATATATATATTGATCAAAGATTAATTTAAATAAGTCTATTACAGAGACAAAGATTAAAATCATTGAAATGAGGAGAGCAAATGATATTTAACGTGAAGTAGTTGAAATGTCTTCAATAATTCATGTTCCATGATGATTAAACTATAAGGAAGGTAAGAATTGGCCTTAAATTACTTAAATTAGTTGTAATTTGCTATTAATTAATCTTAAATTACTTTGAAAATTCACTAGAACAAAAATTTAGTAACATATTGCTCTTCCAATTATTGATAATTAGGCTATACGTGTACATATGAAAATCGAGCCACAAATGTATAATTTGTGGCTGGCAGGATGAACATACTGCCTTCTATTTCTATATTTCTCAACATGAGAGAAATCAAGCATAATAATAATCAATCACATTTTTTCAATACTTTGATCCCCTTCCAACGAGACTCCATGTAATAGGAATCATTATTTTGGGCATAAACACCACATTTGAAGGCATGAGATGTGCCCCCACGGCCATCTGCCTCTAATTTAAGGGTGCCATTGATGTAAACCTTCACCTTTGCCGAGTCAACATCATGAATAACATTTAGACGAAACCATTGGTCATAGATGTTTGGAACCAAGACTGGACCTTTATAGTACATGAGCGAGCCATTGTAAACCCTAACCATTAGGGTTGTAGCATGAGGAGCACTAGCTCCAAAAACTTGCATAATGCACACGCCTGATGTTCCATAGGGCACGAAGCCGTATCCTTCAAATTGCCAAACCCCGGATGAATAGTTATATCCCTACAAGAAGAACAATGATTAAGCAATCTTGGTTAGTTAAGTTTAGTTTAGGTTTTTTTTAATAACTAGTGAAATGTATTAAAACGCCAAAAGATGGCGGGAAGGAGGAGTTACAAATCTGCAAAAACACACACATGTAGCAGAAGAACCAAACGAAGAAGAAGAGGCCAAAAACCACAAGAACAGAGCACCAGCCCTAGTATGCAGGTTTGCCTCCACACAAAACAGAGCTGCCAAGCTAAACTAGTTTAGTTCAACTACTATGTTGTCGGTATGCAAGAAATTAAAACAAGGGTCTTATGCAGGTTAAAAACTTAAAGTTCTGTTCAATATGTAGCTTCTAGCTATTAGTTAAATAATCTAACAAAAAAATAACACCCAAACCCTTTAGAAAGAGGTTAAAACCAACATAACAAAGAATAATCCAAATCTAAGTAAAATAATAATTAAATACAGAATTAACTTAGAAAAAAAATTAAAATAAAAAACAATATTTTATGAACTTAATTTGAGAGGATCTTGGTACTTGACTAGTTATAGCTATTTAGTCTATCTATAGAACTAGACGTATAAAATCATTTAACAAAATTTGAACTATATACAACAATCAAATCTAAAATTATAATTATTTTTATCTGCCACACTTGAATTGTTTAGGCTTCATCATGAGCTTATGGGCCTTGTCTAATCTAGTCCATCTTCCAATATATATATATATATATATATATATATATATATGGATCAAGCTATATATACACTTATTTGATATATGTAACCTGAAGATCAAATTGAAATGTTAAATGGGATTATAACTCAAAACCTATCTTTTACCCATGCATGTTTCTCTTTTGATGAGTTATTACGCTCGAATCTCTCCCTTGTAGTAAGAAAAACATGATCAAATAAGCCTTCCAAATAAAAAAAAAATGTATTTTTATTAATCTCAATCGCCTAGGCGACTTGGGTGTACTGGGTTTATTTTCCGAGAAAGGAATTAAAGAAATGACTATCTCCATTAATTATTTTACCCGATTTAAAATTATATTTGTGTGTAGTGTGTAGATAGTGTTTAATATTTCCTACAGCTAGTCTTACCTGTATAGCTATCTCAGTACGAGGTTTTGTTTGACTAGTGAGAGTATGAGGCTTGTCCGTGGAGTAAACCCAGCATTTATGAACTCCATTGACAAAGCTATAACGCTGATCTTCAGGAACATCGTAAGGCTTCTGAATATGGTAGTATGATAGATTTAGTGGGAGAGAAATGAAGCCATTTGTAGGGTCAACAGGTCCCCATGCCACGGCTCTGTTTAAAATGGGATGAATTACAAAACCTAAGAAGAAGAAGAAGAACGCTGAAGCATCGAAGGAAAAATAAGCCATTCTTCCTTGAAAGTTGAAACCTAAATAGCTAGGCTGGTTATAGGACAGTGGGGGCTTGTAAATTGTGAGAGGACTAATTAATATATAGAGGGCTGGGATATTAAGGGGAACGGTAGGGCCCAAAAAGTACCACTTGTAGGGCATTATTTGAGACAATTGTTTTCTTTTTGTATATTTAATATTATTTTATTTTTTATATATTTTTTGAGACAAATTGTTTCCATACAAAAGATTGTTTTTATGTTTTCAAGTCCATTTAAATTGAAATTCTAATGGTTTACACACACAACTTTTAATGTCTGTTTTGAAGTGAGATTATGGTTGTTTTTTAAAGTATTTTTTATTTTAAAATTTATTAAAATATTTTTTTTTATTTTTTAAATTATTTTTGAGATCAGCACATCAAAAAGATCCAAAATATTCAAAAAAATTTATTGTTGGCTTATACACACAACTTCATATCATCTTGTCATATCTAATATCGTTGGCTTTAGCTAACATTTGCGTTCACTTGAAAGCACTCTAAGCAATTTCTATAATCTCCAAATAAAATATAACTTTGCAGGAAATTAAAAAGTCTCCTTCAACCCAATGATAATATTTAAAAAATTAATAGTTCATTCCAAAAATTTAATTATTAGGTTAAATCATAAAATATAATTTATATTTATTTATTCTCTAAAATTCATACTAATCCAAATCCCAAATATAGAAATTAAATTAGTGATGCAGACAAATTAAAACATAAAAAGACAGTAAACAATCACAAAAAGAAAGAGATAAAATTGATAGCAAGAAAATTGCAAAACATAAATTAATTTGCAGTTTTATTCTCTAAAATAAAAACTAATAAAGTATATCTACAATTCTTTTTGAAAAGGCTAGAATATCAATATCTATTATCTAATAATATATATTAAAATCCTAAAATATAAAGGAAAATAAAATTAGTCTGTCAATCTAGACTTAAATTAAAGGCCTCTTCCAATAGTTTAAATAGTTTTATCACCAACCCCATCCATCAAGCAAGGAAAAAACATATGCAAATAATTAAAATAAAGCCACTATCTATAATTAAATAGAAAAATTAAATACTAAAAATAGAGAGGGCAATATCTTTTAGGTCTTATTTGAACACTTTCTCGACCGTCGCTGGTTACATGGATTCTCTTAGAAATATCTAAAATTAAATAAAAAGTGATGCGGGAGGAAGTGCACAAGGACAATAGCAAGCATAGAAAAGTAAAAAAAGATTGAAATATGGTTAAAACACAAAAAAAAAAAACCTTTAAAATTTTATTTTATTTTTGAAATATTAATCATATGAAGTCTGCTTTTCTAGTAGTCTTACATTATATGTAAGAACCCGGCTCAACATATTATATATTATCCGTTCTGGATCTTATCGTTCTCATAATTTTATTTTTAGTAATGCAGATTTACTTTTAAACCTGACATCCTAAAATACGTATAATATATTAGCAATCAGCACTACTAATAAGATTTTGGTTCCAGATGCTCGGTTTCAATATGAGATATCATGTTACATGTCTTTATATAAGCTTGAAAATGACCTTACCGAGATAGAAAAAATCAACATCATAAAATTTTAAAAAATAACAAAATATATATTCAGAAGCTAACTGATGGGTTAACAAAGTAGTCACCCCTGTAAAAATAGTTATCAAGAAATCTTCTATAAATATTTTGAACTCGATCAAATGGAGAGCTAAAAACTTATGATCTTTTTTTTTTTAACTATTATACTAGTTTTAGCACATCTTAGCGATGCCAAGTGGGGTTCTTGACAGACAAATTTGGAGTCAAACTGGTCCCTGGAGCTTGCATCATGTTCTTGCATGACTTCAGTACTTGTCCATCGAATTTCGTTTTCTTACTAAAATAACATGGCATTATCTGCCACAAAAGAAACAATTTATAAAAGCAAGTTTGGTAGAGATTCTTCTAAATTTCGGTCCATGCATATATATAATGCTTATAGAACATTACGTCCGGCCAGCCTTTGCTAACTCATTCTTTGTTTTGCTTATCTACATCACATCTTTTAGAAGTTTTATTTACGTAACATCTTTTGGAAGTTTATGGAGAGATCATGGAATCATCATCTATTTCATGTATATTTTCAGGATATATATATATATTTTTAAAAATATTATTGTATTTTCTCTGTACAAAAATACTTATTTAAATATAAAAGAGTCTTTAAACCTATCAAATGAAACATTTTGCATGTATTAGTTGCCGACTACCTTAACTTATTAGCTACCAGCTATTTTGGCTAAGAAAAATGAATCAAATTGCTAAAGTCAAAAGATTAATTGATTATCCAATATATAAGCTTTATTTCTAAATTACTTGGATATTTTGGGAACATCATTAATAACAAAGCCATCAATTATTCTTTCAAAATAGATTTATTGATATCTCTAATCACCATTAACCTGATGAATGATGATTAAAGCTCATTAAATTTATGTCTAAAGCTGATGTTTAAGGAAACAAAAATCAGAATTCATAAAGAGATATGAAAAATAAAAAACAAAATCCAAAATCCCAATTGAAAATCATTAATTAAACAAGAAAATAACAAATCTAACAAAAATAATATCTTCTAGAAATAATTTTAAGGTCTTTCCAACCTTATGTGATGCTAGCCGCTTAACCCAATCTTCACAAAATAAAATCGGTGGAATCTCCTAACAAAATTTAAATGGATTCAATGATTAAATAAAAAATTATAATTATTTTTGTTAGATAAATAATTTGATTTGACCAAACTTTTTCTTGGAATTTGACTTGTCTACCGGTTATACTTTAACTTTTCAAGAAAAGAAACTCAATAGTATTTATATTAAACCTGATCAGCGGGAGCACAGGGGCCTGCTTTCAGTAAAAAATGCAAGTCAATGGTAAAGTTCTGGATTTCTGATTAAGGCTATGTTTATTTTTTGAAATTTATTTTTTAAAAAATTATTTTTTAAATATTTATATGTTTGTTTGTTATTAAAAAAGTTAGTTAATAAAAAATACTTTTCAATCAAAAGAAAAATTTAACTTTATTTCTAGAAAAATATTTTTCTAGAAATTTTGAGAGGAAAACACTTTCCGGAAGTTGTGAAAAATTTAGAAATGTCATATTATTTACTGATCATATCAAATTTGGTCCTCAAAGTTTTGATTGCTATATATATTTTGTTTTGAATATTTATTTTTCAATTTCTTCTCTTAAAATTTAATGGTTATATTAACTTTGGTCCTCATTTTTATAATTGTTATTTGCTTTTTTCTTATTATTTTTTTATTGAAATTTTTTATGTATCAAATTTAGTCCTCATTCTTTTGATTGTTACTTATTTTATTTGAAATAATTTATGAAATGTTAATTATTATTATTTTAATTTCTTCATCTTTTATTTTTTTTATTTTTTTAGATTTGATCTCTATTATTTTTTATTATTTATTTTATTTAAGATAATTTATGAAATTATATTTTTTTTCAATTTCATTCTCATTTAACTTTTTAATTTATAAGATTTGTTTCTCGTTATTTTAATAAACTTGAAAAAAATAAAATATTAATAAGTTATTTTCCAGCTCATTTTTCATGACATAATCGGATACTTGAAAAGTATTTTTCAATTTATTTTTTATTACATTCTCAAACATTAAAAAATAATTTATTTTTATGAATTTTACTTTTTTTAAAAAAATTATTTTTCAGCTTAAATGAACCATTTTCAGCCTAAAAGACATTGAAGCCTAATTACACGCTCTTACCATCTCAAAAGGGGGTAGCTGTGCAGTACCATGAAATGGGGATAGTAGTCAAGTGCCCATGAAAAGACTAGAACCCCATTGTAGATGAACCTAGGAAAAACCAGTAATTTACAGAACAGAGAAAACTTCCTCCATCAAGAGTCAAAACAGAGGAAAGTAGCTGCTCTGTCCGGATACTGAGAGACAGTACACGCAGAAAAATGCTACTCTGTATTACATAATCAACCTTTTACATAAAATTCTTTTATCAAGAGTTAGAATTTCTAGTTACAATTGAATTAAGTAACGAATTTCTCTTTTCTATTTTTTCCTATCTTTTTTCTTTTCACACGAAAGCAGCCTATCGCGAGGTTCATAGAGATGCGACAATAGGGACCAAAGTGGACTATTGATGCCTACAAACACATTGTAAAATAAGATTAGGTGGGAAAAGTCGTTAACGGTGTTTTTGTTTCTTTTTTTTTCCCCGCGCTGCAGCTTCTCAGCCCTCATCAAGACTAATCAATGACGGCATGCGCAAGAAGGTTTAGATGCGACAATAGGGACCAAAGTGGACTATTGATGCCTACAAACACATTGTAAAGTAAGATTAGGTGGGAAAAGTCGTTAACGGTGTTTTTGTTTCTTTGTTTTTTTTTTTCCCCGCGTTGCAGCTTCTCAGCCCTCATCAAGACTAATCAATGTTGGCATGCGCAAGGAGGTTTATAAATTGTTCGACGAAATGTCTAGCAGAGTAATGGGCTGCAACTTGGCATGGTTTGATGACACAAATTAATTGATGAGCTTCACATCTTCCAGCCATTGTTGGGTAACTAATTACTCTTCAAAACGTTAGTTATGTCAAAATCACAATATTCATAATTATGAGATGAGTTTAAAATTCTTATTGATAGTAACTTTACATTAAATTATAGATAACTTCCTGCCAATCATTGTATAATGACTTCACATTAAGAAGAATCCTAACAAGAGTAGTAATATATACCTCACACTAAATCTTTTTTTGAGGTGATTTACAAAATTGCTTTTTAATTTTGATGGTTTTTTTCATTTAATTTTAGAGTATGTATATTATAATCATTGAAAATTACACTAAGAAACATCAATATGATGTTTTTTTTTTTTAAAAAAAAGAGTTTGAAAAACTTATTAAAAAACTAAATGAAACTTTAAAATTAAGATTTGAGATTTTTTCAAAATTTATTGAGTAAGACCTCTACGTATAATTTATTTTAATATATTTTTAAATAAAATACATTTTAAAATATAAAGACTACTGTACTATCGAACACCATTTGTAAACTATCTCTAAACTATGTGCCCGTTTGTATCTTGGTCAAGATTGCCTGCAAACCATGCCGCGAGATTCCTAGGAAGATAATGGGTATGTTCTCTAATTCTTCCCAGAAAAGGGAGACACATGGCACTAATTATTATATCGTAACTTTTACTTGCTTTCCCTGATTCATCAAGGAGAGACGTAGGAGCAGACAAATAATTTGTCTACTAGGCGTGAAGGAAAAGCTTCAAGGAGAGACGATTTTCACAGAAGTAGAGATTTATTGGCATCAAAATTCAGGTATGCTTCTCCAAAATACCTTTATTTCTTTATCAATTTATTAATATTCAGGCTTGCTTGTATCTGCTCCTAGAATTCTTTCTAAACAGTAGTTCTTTTACGCAAAAACAAAAATAAATTGCCCTGTAATGAATGGTTTCCAAGAAACTAGAACATAGAGCTTCTATCATGAAAATATTAACCAACCAAAAAGATTTTAATTATGAGCATTATAGGAATACAACATAATGCAAATATTTTTCTCTTCACAAGTTTTAGAAGCTATTCTTGTAGAGGTTTAGCTGGTGTTCCACTAGGTTAGAAGACGAGGATTCTTGAACATTACTACGGCCGGAACGTCGGATTTGAACATGCTTTTGGGTGAGTGATTATCCCACACCTCGACCAATGAGCCACAGTGGTGTGTTAATTTATGCTTTAACTGTCGGAAACAGACAGTAAACTGTCCATTATATTGCGGTTGTAGGCTTTTGATTAATATATTTTCCACAGGCCTGTCGCTCAAAGTTTTCCCTCAGAAGGAGCATGCTATGCAACTAGCGAAGAAAAGGAAAACGGTGAAAAAGTTGCATTAAGAAATCAAGTTCTTGACTGAATCTCTAACAGCTGCCGGCCTTAAAATTTTGTAATCCAATATGGCTTCTTCCTCTAACAGCACAAATTGTTGGAAGTACAGTGTCTTCTTGAGTTTCAGGGGCCAAGAGACCCGCAATACTTTTACTGCCCATCTATATCATGCTCTGTGCAACAAAGGAATTAATGCTTTCATTGATGACAAGCTTGAGAGGGGAGAACACATTACTTCTCAACTCAACCAAATTATTGAAGACTCGAGAATCTCCCTTGTCATATTCTCTGAAAACTATGCAAGGTCTATTTATTGTCTGGATGAGCTGGTGAAGATACTTGAATGTAAAGAATCAAAGGGGCAAGTTGTTTTGCCTGTGTTTTATAATGTGGATCCTTCAGATGTGGAAGAACAAAAGGGTAGTTTTGGAGAATCCCTGGATTTCCATGAAACTTATTTGGGGATTAATGCAGAGCAGCTCAAGCAATGGAGAGAAGCTCTAACAAAAGCAGCTCAATTGTCAGGGTGGCATTTAGACAGGGGGTAATACTCCTATCAGATACCTGGCTTGTTAACCTTTTCAAACCAGTAAAATCTTATTAGTTCTTTCTTATTTATGGCTGTCTAAATATACTAAATCTTCTTCTGCTAATTAAAACTTTGCAGGAATGAGGCTGTTTTTATTCGGAAAATTGTTGAAGAAGTATGGGCACAATTGAACCACACATCCTTACATGTTGCGGCATACCAAGTTGGATTGGATCAACGTATTGAAGAACTCATTCATATGCTAAATATAGGGTCAAGTAATGTGTGTATGGTAGGAATCTGTGGACTTGGTGGAAGTGGTAAGACAACTGTTGCCAAAGCTGTTTACAACCTAATTAATAATCAATTTGAAGCTTGTTGCTTTCTTTCAAATGTTAGAGAATTCTCAAAGCGATATGGTCTTGTTCATTTGCAAGAGAAACTTCTTTTTGAGATTCTAGGGGATAAAACTTTAGTACTTGGAAGTGTTGATAGAGGAATTAATGTTATAAAGGATAGGCTTCGCCATAAAAAGGTGCTTATAGTCATTGATGATGTTGATCATTTGGACCAACTCAAATAAATAGCTGGAGAGCGAGATTGGTTTGGCTTGGGAAGCAAAATTATCATAACAACTAGAGATGAACGTTTGCTAGTTGTTCACGGGGTGGAACGCTTACTTAGGGTGAAGGAATTATGTTGTGATGATGCTCTTATGCTTTTCTGTTGGCATGCCTTCAGAAATTCTCATCCTCCTATAGATTATTTGGAGATCTCAGATCAAGTAGTGAAATATTCCAAAGGCCTACCATTGGCTCTAGTTGTACTGGGTTCTTTTTTGTATGGAAGAAGCATACCTGAATGGGAAAGCGAATTGGATAAACTAAGAAGGATTCCTAATAAACAAATTTACGAAGTACTCAAAATAAGCTTTGATGGACTGGAGCATCATGAGAGGGCTATTTTTCTTGATATTGCCTGCTTCTTCAAAGGACAAGAAAAAGATTATGTCATAAAAATATTAGACGCGTGCGATTTCGACCCTGTTATTGGCATACAGGTTCTCATGGAGAAGTCTCTTGTATATATTGAAAACAATAAGCTGCAGATGCATGACTTGCTACAATGGATGGGCAGACAAGTTGTTCACCAAGAATCTCCCAACGTACCTGGAAGACGGAGCAGACTGTGGTTTCATGAGGATATTCTTCATGTGCTGACTGAAAATATGGTAAAAACCTTGTGTGTATGATTTTTCTTCTGTCTTCTGACCTCGAAATTGCCTACAAATTAGAACTTCGCTTCCTTTTAACAGTAAGAAGTTGTTATTGTTCGATTTGAGTAAGTCCAATATATACAATTTTGCTATCAGGGATCATATGAAGTTGAAGGCCTTATGCTGGACTTGCCTGAAGCAGAAGAGGTACACTTGAGTGCTAAAGCTTTCAAAAAGATGAAAAGGCTCAGGATACTTATTGTCCACAATGCACAAGTTATTGGAGGTCCAGAAAATCTACCCAACGCATTAAGATGGCTTGAATGGCCTGGTTGCCCCTTGGAGTCGATGCCATCCACATTTCATGCAAGGAAACTTGTAGTTCTTAACATGCATCACAGTTGCATCAAACAGTTAGGGGAGGGATTCAAGGTATAATAACAAATAAGAATCTCTCCTTAAATTACACCATGCATGAAGTCTTGTAAGCTAATCTTTTTTTCATCTATCTCTGTATTTTGCAGAATTACACAACCTTAAAGTACATAGATTTCAGAGATTGTGAATTTTTGACAGAAACACCGGACTTCTCAACCATCCCTAATCTTGAGAGGTTGAATCTTGAAGGTTGTACAAGTTTAGTTAAGATTCACAATTCGGTTGGATATCTTGCGAAACTTGTATTTTTGAGCGTTGAGTTCTGCTCCAACCTTAAGAGTATTTCAAGCCACTTCAGATTAAGATCCCTTCAGACTCTCCTTCTCACTGGTTGCTCAAAACTTGAGAAATTCCCAGACATTGAGGACAAAATGGCTTGTATAGAGAGAGTTTCTTTGAATAGTACTGCTATAAAAGAGCTCCCTTTATCGATTGAAAATCTTGTTGGGCTTAAAGTCATGACTTTATCATTTTGCAGAAATCTATCGAGAATTCCAAGTAGCATTTATAAGTTGCAGCATCTTAAGCGTCTGCTTCTTGATGGGTGCTCAGAACTTACCAAGTTTCCAGAGAATATGCCGGAAGAAACACAGCCATTCTGCTCCAACATTTCCATGATAGCAAACAATGGCATAATGTGGTTTCCCATGTTAACCTGTTTGGATCTACAAAATTGCAAGTTATCAGAAGTTGATTTCCTCATGAATCTTGTTTGCTTTTCCACGTTGAAGGATCTAGATCTATCAGGGAACAATTTTGTTAACCTTCCTACGTGCATCAACAGATTTACTAAATTGAGGCGCCTTGAATTGGCAAACTGCATATGGCTTGAAGGGATTCCGGAGCTCCCACAAAGTATTAAGCGTATTGGAGCCCGGAATTGCACATCATTGGAAAGTTATTCAGAATTAGTAAGGGTATTTATGTTTAATACAGAAGATAGATCAACAAAGCTTCGTGATCTTGACTTTTCTAACTGCCATAAACTGGCAGATCAGAATCCATTACAGAGCTTGGCAGATACATCATCAAGATGCATGTCAGTGGACGAGGTTGGTCTCCCCCATTGCTTCCTCAAATCTCTCTTTGTTTGTATTTGTTTATATGTGTACTCTGAAACTTTGCAAGCTTAACTTCTTTTCTCACAGTCGATGTTTTTTAAATTACTAACAATTGATTAAAAGAGTGTTTTAACATAGCAGGGGTTCCGTGAGGACTTCAGAATTGAAGTTGTTCTTCCAGGAAATGAGATTCCAAGGTGGTTCAGCATTTACAGTGATGACGGGTACATGTCATTCAAAGTGCCTTCGCCTACGTTCAGGAGAACAAAAGCCTTGGTTCTCTGTGCCATTTTAAGATTACAGTTTGCAGTGGATGTGAATATTTCCCGAGAAATTTTCATTAATGGTCGGAGCGTGATTCCCTTTTCTAGACAGTTCTTTTCTTTGAAGTCAGATCACATGTGGCTTTACTACATTCCATGTCGTAAGATTCGGAGCTTAGATTCATTGCTGCAGGACGACTGGATTCACATTGAGGTTTCTTTCAGAATCCTTGGAGCACCAAGAAATGCAACCCTTAAAGGGTGTGGGGTTTATCTCATAAATGCAAGTCATCCAAGCTCTATTGTAGGCGATGAAGACGATGACACATGTCTGAGTGCTCGCAACGACGGAATCAACTTCTGTGGATCGGAGACTTGTACTTCACTATCACTTGATCTAATGAGAAGCTGCAGTGTCAGTGATGCTGGGGAATTCGAGAGGCACCCATGGCAGCCATCGCCTCAATGGAAACTCCCACCTACTCAACCAGGCTTGATTGTGATCCCACCTGGGAGCATTTACTCTCCAATAGCTCAGCTAATTCACCAGAACTCTTTTAGCCGATCTAGGGATCCTATTAGCAAGAAAAGGGATCGGGAGCTCGGTGAAGATCATGATTCCTCTATTCCTGAAACAAGTACCAAAAGGTTCCAAAACTCTTCGTGCTTTCCACAAAGTAATAATAACGTTCCTCGGGGATCAAGCCAGCAATGAGATATATAGATAGCAAGCTATCAACATATCACGCAAATGCTTTAAACTCAAACACTGTTTTCCTCTTGTAAATTAAAGATTTAAATGAAGTACATGTCAGTATGTCACCACTATCACGCATCTGCAATGAACTTGTACCATGTTCTTGTCTTAGAAATTAAAGATTTCAATGAAGAACATGTCGCCCTCACTGTCACTGCTGCATACTTCCATAATCTACTTGACACAAAATCACTCCATTTACATATCAGCAAAGGAACATGTTCATGTTCATGTAAAGATTTCTGCTAAATTGGCGAATTCAGAGCTCATCAGTTTGGCATGCATAATTTAGTCTCTTCCTGAGCTAGTTTGAGCTCTACGGACCATTCCGCAGCAGAAGAAGATTGTGAAAGTGAAGCCAGTTAATTTCCTACCACCAGATGCAATCACCTTGAATGCCTCCTGTGGACATCTACAAGTTATACACAGATTTGTCATCCAGATTAGGGTCTTTTTGTTTTTCTAATCTTTCATATATATGGTCTACATAAGATTGCAAGATGGACATTTGTTAGTTTTTAAAATTAATAGTATATTTAAAAAACCCTCAAATAGTAAAAATAAAAGTAATATATTTAAATAAAATATTACTAGTGGATATAATCAATTCTAAATAACGTTAATTTGATGAACATTACATAATGATTTCATAGGGAAGTTTTTGTACCGTTTAGGATCTAATTGACAAAATTTATTAGTATGCTGTCTAGGATTGAATTGAGAACGAGTGTATAAGTTTCTGTACTAAATTAATATTTTTCCCTTAATGAAAAGATATATAAAGAACCATTTAGCATTACATTTAAGGGGGTTGGTCAAATTTATTAAAAAAAATTTAATTATTTTATATTTTTTATTATTTTAATACATTAATATTAAAAATAATTTTAAAAAAAATAAAAAAAAATATTATTTTAATATATTTTAAAATAAAAAAATAATTAGAAAACAACCATTATCATTTACACGCCACTGTAATGATCGCAAAATGCACGTTTGTGATAAGATTGGGAATTGAGTTTTGCAATTTTCTCGTACTTTCAGTGTAATCGTCATCTTAGAGAAACACGGAGTTGCTGTCTTGTCGATGCCAAGTGTAAGAACCGTACTATGGTCCTATTCACACAGTTACCAAGATTCCAGGATGCTTTAAAGCCTGCTTAGGAATTATTTAGCGGTTGTTTAAATTTTTGTTTTTGAAAATGCTTTTTTTAAAAAAATATTAATATATCAAAACAATTTCAAATTATAAAAAGATTAATTTCAAATAAAAATAAAAAAATTTCAAAAGCATTTTCTAAACCCAAAAACAAACACACTCTTAGTATTTATTTGGTGTTGTAAAATGTTTTTTAAGAGTATTTTTGTATTAAAAATATAATCAAAATAAAATTTTAAAATTTTTTATTTAAAAAACTAAAAAACTATATCAATTTAATATTATTTTATAAGACAGACATATTTTAAAAAAATATCTAAAAGCAGAGCTACCACATTTCTAAATGGATTCTTAATACAATAATCTGCCACCCAAGATCTAACATAACAACAATGGAAAAATCAATTTTTTTATTTAAAATTATATTATTTTAAAAATAAATAAAATTTTGATGTAATGGTCTCACCACATTACCCGAATTTTGAGTGGGATTAATCCCATATCAAGTTCTATGACTGTGAATAAAAAGTTGCCCAGAGAGACAAGCCACCACCGAGTCTTTTCAATGTAGCGTAGGCGAGGAATCCTTCAAGTCTTTTGGTCATTGCTGTTACTATCGGTCTCCATCATAGATCATCTAACAGCACTTGGTCAACATTACTTGCAAACTGACTGCTAGTATGAAAATGGGTTCCATTTTCAATATTTTCTTGCTTTCTTATTTAATTAGTTTTCTGACTTTTTCACATTTACGTTCACATCGATCATGCTCTGGGCACCCGATGGCCTAAAGTGTTTTCTATATTTCTCCTCCAGTTTCTGGCCATCAGAAAGTTTTGATCCAATGGCTTCTTCCTCTTCCACTAATTGTTGGAAGCATGATGTATTCTTGAATTTCAGAGGCCAAGACACCCGCAACACTTTTACTAGCCATCTACACCAAGCTTTGTGCAACAAAGGAGTTCATGTGTACATTGATGACGAGCTTGAGAGGGGAAAAGCGATTGCTCCTGCACTCCTCCAAGCTATCGAGCAATCAAGGATCTCCATTGTTGTTTTCTCTGAAACCTATGCATGCTCTTCCTATTGTTTGGATGAGCTGGTGAAGATGCTTGAATGCAAGGAATCCAAAGGGCAAGTGGTTTTGCCCGTGTTCTACAACGTGGATCCATCAGATGTAGAAGTGCAGAACGACAGCTTTGGAGAACCTGTGCTTCGTGCAGCTTCATGTGCTGCTGCAAGTATGGACAAGTTGCTGGTGTGGAAGGAAGCTCTAACAAAAGCAGCTAGATTGTCTGGGTGGCATTTGGACAACGGGTAAATTAATTCTACCTTCTCCTCCACCTACCATTGATCTACTTTTATTTTAACAGAAGCAGTCGGATACTATATGGTAACTAGCTCTGTAATGTTGGTTGCAAAAGTCTCGAGGAGAAATTAATTTTTTAATTTATCTGTTGACCTTTTCTTTCTTTGAAAATATATATTTTTTTCTTTTTCAAACTTACTATTTAGCTATTTTATTTGTCCCTAATTTCACGAGGTAGATCTAGTGGTCAAGAAAGTATGTTTCCCTCTTTGACTTTTTATGTTCAAGTTTCAGGGACAATTTCTAGCAGAGTCTATTAAATTCTTCTTATTGTAGAATTGATAAAGTTTACCTCAACGTAATAAAATGACTTAGTTTCACTAGAAGACAACAAATTAAATTGATAATTCAAACCTTAGGATAAAATATGATATTAAACCATGAAGGTTGTATACGTGAATTAATATATGGTGTGATGCTCATAAACTCTTAAAAGGCAACGCAGAGAAGTTAATTAGAAACAACAGTTGAGCTACTGATTAATCACGCCAGTATTTAAACTAGTATACAGGTGCATTGAACCAAATATAAAGGTGCTCCAAATCACCACGACGATGCCTATAAATGGTTTCAACACCTGGTGCATGAACCAAATATAAAGGTGCTAGGTGCCTTGAACAATCCAAATGGCATCATCATCCACTCATACAACTCATCTTCTATCTTAAACGCCATCTTCCACTCTTTTTCTTTTTTCTTTTTTCTTTTTTGATCAAGTCGTAGAATCAGTCTGCTAAGACAATATGTTATCCAAACATGATATGGGATACATGTACTTCCTAGTGATTTGGTTTATGGACATGTCCAACGTGCCATCTTTCTTTGAGATCAAGAAAGGGTTGGGACTAGCTATACAGGGAACTCACACACTCTATGATATACTCTTTCTCCAACAACTCTACCACCTAGCATGGCAGCTCGTTAGACTTCTTGAGACTAGGTTTGTATTCTGGTCTATTTTGTACGCAGCCTGCTTTTGAAAATCCTCAATTATAAGTTCTTGAATGTTTTCTTCCTGAGACAATAACGCCTCTTCAAGAAAATGTTTCCTTGTACTCTACAACCTCCTCCGGTAATAGTTATTCAACAAAATAATAAAAAAAACCACTAAAATTATTGGACTTTGATATCAATTAATGCATCTTTAGAGTAGGTATAAAAGGGGGCACGAGTAAACAAAATACATGATATCCCAATACTCAAATCCTCCTGTTTTAGAGAATAGTTTGAAATCCATTCAAAACATGTATAAAATTGGATAACCAAACGATGTTGTGGTGGTCGAAAATGATGGGTTTGTTTCATGATATTATTATTAACTTAAATTTAAGTTTGATCAAGTATTAAATCTCTTTCTGTTTAGCTTTGGCCATGCCTCTCACAATTCAAATATCCAGGAATGAGGCTAAAACTATCCAGAGCATTGTTGAAAAGGTCTTGGCTATATTGAACCGCGCATTCTTACATGTTGCCGATTACCCTGTTGGACTAGATTCCCATATCCAAGATTTGAATTGTCAGTTACGCCTTGCATCAAATGATGTTTGCATGGTAGGGATTTTGGGAATTGGTGGAATAGGCAAGACAACTGTTGCCAAAGCTATTTACAACGAAATTGCTAATCAGTTTGAAGGTAGCAGCTTTCTTGCAAACGTTAGAGAAATGGCAAAGCAAAACAAGGTTGTTGAACTACAACAAACACTTCTTTCACAGATACTTGGAGATAAAAATTGTTCAGTTGGAAATATAGATTTTGGAATCAGTGTGATAAAGGACAGGTTGTGTAGTAAAAAGGTTCTTATTGTTGTTGATGATGTGGATAATGTGGACCAGTTAAAAAGACTAGCTGGAGAGCCAGATTGGTTTGGTGCAGGGAGTAGGATCATTATTACGAGCAGAGATGAACATGTGCTTGTTTCCCATGGAGTGAAATTTGTGCATAAAGTGGAGGAACTATGTCGAGATGATGCTTTCCAACTTTTCAGCTTGCATGCATTCAGAAATTCCCAACCCAAGGAGGAGTTCATGATGCATTCACGCGAAGCAGTAACTTATGCCCAAGGCTTGCCATTAGCTCTTGTTGTGTTGGGTTCTTTTCTGTATGGTAGGAGTGTACATGAATGGGAAAGTCAATTAGATAAATTGAAGCAAATTCCTAATAAAAAGATATATGAAATACTCAAAATAAGTTATGATGGCTTGGAGGATGGCACTCAAAAGGCCATTTTCCTTGATATTGCGTGTTTCTTTAGAGGAATGGACAAAGACTATGTGATGAAAGTGTTCCATGCATGCAATTTCAAGCCAATTATAGGAGTCCAAGTTCTTATTGAGAAGTCTTTGATAAGTATAGAGAATAATAAGCTGCAGATGCATGATTTACTACAAGCAATGGGCAGACAAATTGTTCAACAAGAATCTCCCAATATACCAGGCAGGCGCAGCAGATTGTGGTTTCATGAGGATATTGTTCATGTATTGACCGAAAATATGGTGAGTGTCGCGTACACTTGCGAGCATGATCTTATGAACTATACTTTGAAGGCAACCCATTTTTCCTCTCCTTGGTAAAAATATGAATGCTTTGACTCATTTCTGATATATTGTATGCGTATCCTTTTAATTTTCAGGGAACAGGTGAGATTGAAGCAATAATGCTAGACTTCCATGAACCAGAAGAGATGCACTTGAGTGCTAAAGCATTTAAGAAGATGAAAAGACTTAGAATACTTATAATCCGCAATGCTTTGTTAACTGTGGCTCCTGTATATCTCTCAAATGAGTTGAGATGGCTTGAATGGCCCGGGTGTCCATTATTGTCACTGCCATCTACTTTTCATGCAAGAAAACTTGTTGTTCTCAACATGCAGCATAGCTTCATCAGCCACTTTGAGGGATTCAAGGTTTTGAACTATTAGAGGTTTCTTTCTACAAATTATATCATCAACTTATCAGAAACTAATACCTTTTCTGTTTCACAGAATTACAGTTGCTTGAAGTTTATGAATTTCAGTGGTTGCGGGTTCCTAAAAGAAACACCCGACTTCTCAACCATCAGGAATCTTGAGAGGTTGAATCTTGAAGGGTGCGCAAATTTGGTTGAGGTTCATCAGTCTGTTGGATATCTTGATAAACTTGAATTCTTGAATGTTGAATTCTGCTCTAACCTCAGAAATCTTCCCCGAAGAATCAAATTGCAATCTCTTAACACCCTTCTTCTTTCAGGCTGTCAAAAGCTTGAGGCGTTTCCTGACGTTGTTGAAAAGATGCCATGTTTGGAGAAACTTTGTTTGAGTGGAACTGCAATAAAAGTGCTTCCTTCATCCATCAAAAATATATCTGGGCTTAAAGTCCTGACCCTGACATTTTGCAAAAACCTTGCCGATCTTCCTAGTAGCATTTATAAACTTACACATCTTGAGTGTCTGCTTCTTGAAGGTTGCTCAAAACTTGACAAGTTTCCAGTGAATGGGGAGAATGAGGTACCATCAAATTTCCTTACATCTTCAAATTGTTATGAAAATTCCTCAGGATCAGACTTCCTTCCGGCTCAAGCGAATTCTCTTGAAGGCTCTTCCTCATTGGGATTTCCTTCGTTAAGATGGCTAGATCTACGAAACTGCTGTCTAAGAAATGTCAATTTCTTGAAGATACATGATTGCTTTCCCAAGTTGAAGGAATTAGATTTGTCAGGAAACAGTTTTGCTATCTTTCCGGAAACACTCTCGCTATTTACTCACTTGAAGAGCCTCAAATTACATAAATGCACGAAGCTTCAAGAAATTCCAGAGCTTCCACGGAATATTAAGAGACTAGAAGCAAGAGATTGTGAATTGTTGGAAAGATATTCACCATTAGAGAAGGAAGGTGAATGGCCAGCCAAACTTCGCGTTGTTGACTTCTCAAACTGCCACAAACTAGCTAAAAACCAGGGAAAGAATTTGGAGGATGCATTCTTTAGTAAGGTTGGCTTGCCTGCAAACTCAAAATGTTGATATCTTCTGTCCTCTTTCATCTGTTTCCATCTCTTTCTGCAAAAATGTGTTTGTGACTATGTATGCTTGCTATTTGAATTTGTTGATAAATGGTCATGTTGAACCAAATTTACCTTTTCAGATTTCATTGTTGCATCCACCTTATATCATGAACAGCATTAACCACTAATATGTTACTTTATTTTTTTTGTAACAGGCATTTCATAAGCAATTTCAAGTTGAAATGTTCCTTCCTGGAAATAAAATTCCAGAATGGTTCACGTTTACTAGTGAACAGGGCTCCTTGACTTACCTTGTACCTTCCTCTGTTTTCGAGAAAATCCAAGGACTGGTTATCTGCTCCATTTTATGTTTAGAGGATGGAGTGACAGCAAATATATCATGTGAAATGTTTGTTGATGGGAAAAGCATGATTTTGTGCTCAAGACATTTCTTTCCATTGGAGACGGATCATATGTGGTTACACTACCAGCCATATTGCTATACTAGAGCCTTGGGCAAAGCAAGAAATGATTTAGTTCGCTTTGAGATTTCATTTGAAGTCCTCGGAGCACCAAGGGGTTCGGCGTTGAAAATGTGTGGGATCTATTTTATATACAAGCAAGATAAGACAGTGAGTGATCCAAGTTCCACTCAATCCACAAGTTATCACACAGACCACTCTGTTTCATTTGATCTCATGACAAGTTGCTACGTAGATGACCCCGACTTCGCTTTGAGTCCTAGTATGAACAGGAAGCGGCCAGCATCATCAGATCTAACTGAAAGGTGCAACAATGATGACTTGGAAATCAGTTTGAATCCAAAGGTGAGCAGAAGAAAAACTACTGATGATCAGCGTGGAGAGCAGTTTTCTTTTTCTCTGCAGCCAATGGATCAGAAGCCGGGTAACCCTTTGACAGCATCCAAATCTGGGGAGCATCAACTGGAGCATTGGCTTTCTTTATCTTTGCAGCCAATGGATGTGAGTAATTGGAATCCAATGTGCATCAAGAAATTAGAGGAAAAGGTTCAACTTCAACCAAAGAGTAAGCAAAAAATGAATTTCTTTAATGAGCTTCGCAGCAGTCCCATCAGGGAACATGATGCAGTAGAATATGAAACTGAAAAAGATGAGACATATATTTCTGATGTTGAATCTCTGGCTTGAGTGATAAAAATATATACCTTCATGAGAAACCGAGATGGTAAAGGATCTACAAAAGAATGGATCAGAAAAGGAGTTTCTTCTAATATCTCAAGCACTGAAGATGTTGCTAATGGAAGCTTAGAGATGGTCGTCCCTTGGTAAAAAAGATCAATGAATGATGAAGAGGTGTTAATTTATGGAACACAAAGCATGAGTGATGATGAGAAAAGAAAGGAGGTCGCCAGAAGGAGAAGAACCTTGCTACCATGGCCATTGATGAATTTGGTGATGGAGAGTCCCATTCTGATGCAGTTGTATGTTTTACTTGTTTGTTGAGACGTCAGGGGACAGATGAGATAGAAGGAATTATGCTATATTTACAAGAACCAGAAGACATGCACTTGAGTGCTGAGGTCTTTAAGAAGGTGAAAAGGCTTCGGATAGTAATAATCCGCAAGGCATTGTTCAAGGATGGCTCCTGTAAATCTCCCAAATTCGTAAAGATGGCTTGAATGGCCTGGATGTCCTTTATTGTCAACGTCACCTGCATTTCATGGAAGAGAACTTGTCGTACTCCAGATGCAGCATAGCTTCATCAAGCAATTTGAGGGATTCAAGGTTGTATCTTTTGGTGCTTCTCTCTGTAAATCCTAACAAAAACTTATTCTAAACACCTGATTATTCAAGCATAGAGGATGAATCTAGATGGTTGCATGAACTTATTTTTTATTCGTCAATCTGTTGGGTTTATTGGTATGCTTCAATTTTAAAGCCTTGAATTCTGCTTTAACCTTGGAAGTCTTCCTAGCAACTTCAAATTGAAATCTCTCGACACCCTTCTTTTTACCCTCTGCAAAAAAACTTGAGGTGTTTCTAAAATTTGTGGAAAAGTTGCCATGCTTGGAGAAGCTTTATTTAAATTGTTCATCAATTGAAAATATAACGAGGCTTGAAGTCCTAACTGCAACATTAACCTTGCCAGTATTCCAGCAACATTTATAATCTAAGTTATCTTGAGCGTTATCTTTTGTTATAATCTAATTTTTAAATACAAATATATTTAAGAAAGGAGTTAAGACAAATATAAATTCAAAGTTCAGAAATAAAATTATCAAATTTGAGAGGATCAGAAATTAAAGAATTAAAATTTAAATTAGTTTAAAATCAAAATATTAATTAAAGAATCAGTACCTTAATCAAAGAAATACAAAAATTTAGAGCTGATTCAAGGCAAAAATTCCATGCTAAATGACGCCGTTTGGATCCTACTGTTCATCATCTGTTTGCCGAAGACCGATTCAACAGGGGAAAATCCAGCAGATCATGGCCAGGGGAAAATGCAGCAGATCACGGCCACTATACCCACGGTGCCGTTTCTGAAGCCCACGATCTCTCGCCTCCACGATGCCCGCCATTTCTGGAGGCAGGAACACAAGACCTTCTCTGGCTTTATAAAAGCCAGAGAAAGGCCTAGAGAAAGGGGGAGGAGACGACGAGCAGGAGGACATACAGAGAGAGAGACTGAGAAAGACAGGGGAGATAGAACAGAGAGAGACTAGGAGGAACTAAACTGAGAGAGCAGAGAGATACGAACGAAAGAAGAGAAAAACAGAGGTAAAAAAAAATAAAGAACGAAACAGAGAGGAGAGCGAGCAGGGGTGGACAAACGAACGAACAAAACAAAGCTACAGAAACAATACACAAGAATAGAAAGACCAGAAGAAGAAACAGAGGAGCTCCAGCAGACCAGGTAAGCCTTTCTTCTTCTCTGCCTGTTTTGTAGCTAAATTCCTTTGCATTATAGTTCACAGCTACAGTAGCTGTGAATTATAATTCACGCTACTCACCTGATTTTTGTTTCTGTAGCAGGCGTGTGTGTGGCGCACGCCTGCTACCCAGCCGGGTCACTGGTCTAGGCCAGTGACCTGACTGAACCGGTTGGGTCTAAGGGCTGTGTTGGACTCAGCCTGAAAAAAAATAAAAAAAATGTGTATGTATAAAAAATAAATTTATTTTATTGGTATATTGTTAGAGGAATAAAAAATATTGATTTAAATTTATTTTATTTTATTTTAACTACGTAAAAAATAAAAAAAATATATGCATGCATAAAAATAAATTTATTTTATTTGTTTATTTATTGATGCTAGAATCAGGAATAAAAATACTGATTTAAATTTATTTTATTTTATTTTATAGCTACGTAATATTTACTAACGATATTCACTAGCGACAGAGTAAGAAATATTACAAGCAAATCATCATAGCATAAACCAACAAACTTTTAGCAATTTAAAACAAAACTAACCATGCAGCCTGTCTCAAGCAGAACGTTTAAGGGGTGGTAATATCTTCCTTTTAATGTAACCAATCCCGTATCATAGAATCTCTGTTGACCAGTTAGGATTTCTTGTAATTATAATATTAGATAGCGACTCCTTAAACAAAACTATTTCCTATAAAAAAACAAAATACCAGAAATATATTCTTTTCCATGAAATATTTTTAAGGCCACCGCGGGGTGTGATAATCTTACGAAGGTAGCTCAAAAATTGGCAAGTTTACAGTGAATAAACCAAGTGCGGGGCATTCAAGCTTCCCCAGGTCTTTGAATACCTTAAGAGTGTTCATCGGGATCCAGCTACCATCCTTTTTCGTTCTCCAAGAAGACTTGCAGCCCCAAGCAATTTTTTGGATATATAGCTTTTCCTCGCTGTGGTGTCCTATATTAATTAAGATATCTGGATCTGCAATACTGCAGTCAAATCGATGTCAGTTACCTGACAATGTCGAAATTTATTTTCCATGTTCATGGAACTAGATTTGTCAGGAAACAAGTTTTACTCCCTCAAATATTTTCCACGTTCACTAACTTGAGAAGCCTCAAACTATTCGAATGCAAGAAACTTCGATAAATTTCAGAGATTCCACGGGACGATTAAGAGACTACAAGCAAGAGACTGCAAATCGTTGGAGACAAATATGCAATTACTAAGGAAAGAAAATTAAGTGGCTAACTATTAAGTTTCTCACAAAAAACATAAACGCTGCGATACCAATAATTTTAAATTTTTTCAGAGTCCCAGGAATCCTATTAAACTGTTATGCATTATTCAAGGTTTAAGTGAAAATTATTTGAAATACAATTCATCCTTTCAGACTTTGTTGTCGCAAAACCTAGTTGTCGAATTGTTTGATCTCTATTATTGATTCACACAAAAGATTTCTGTTATTTGCAGGAAGTGTACGTATATGACTAATTAAGAAATAAATGATGGAAAATAATAGCAGAAGACAGATAAACAAAGAATTTTTACTGAAAAACATTGTGGTTCACAAGTAAAGAAGGCAACACTATAAGAATCATAAATATAAGTTAGCGGTCGATACCTTCTTGGAGGTGTGTCTGAATCTGAATCTGAATCATCATCGTAAGAATTGGTCCTTGATGAGAAGCTGAGTTAGTTCCATTATGAAAAATTATTATTATTTTGAGTTATTTTTCTGATTTGATGTAATTAAACTTTATTTTGGATCTAAACCTATCTTTTTGGTCTATAAATACATCTGTTAAGTTATTTATATAATTTATCTAAGACAGATCATCATTTAATTATAACAGATTCACATCTAACTATTCAAAATCTTCTATTATCACAGACTGACTACATTAGTATTCTCTCAAAGATAATCCAGCACATTCCCTCGCAATTGCTACTGCAATTAGTTCCACTTCTAGAGAAAGAGCTATGTCATGTCCAAGTTCCTTCATTAACAAAGTCAATGCTTCTCCATCAGAAAGTGGCGTCACTTTGATTTCGTGTTGGCAGTTCATCCTATAACAAACCCTTTTTGATCGAGTTATGATAATTGGCTTACATCCGTTTAATTGGAAAGGAATTCCCACTTTATCTAGCTTAAAAGAGTTTCAAAAATCATCTAAAATAAAAGTCTATTTTGTTTCTTCATTAGTTCTTTTGACAAGCTGGCAACTCTACTTTGATCATTATCTTTCCTTGATAGATCTAAGTCAAGACGTTTAGCAATAAGATTCTGCAATATATTAATGTTAAAATCTCGAGACACGATCACCCAGTAAACATGACGAGAAATGTTTGATCTTTTTAGAAGCTCATTATTGATATGTTACAGCATTGTTGTTTTATCAACTCCCCCCATCCAATAAATAACAGTTAAGACTTCATCATCCATTAACCAGGACCATATCATATTCCTATTCTCTTCGAATGCTAGATCCACTAGCTTTGTAGAGCTAGTAGGTAACAGATCTCCTCTAGCCTCACTTGTGTAGTATTTAAGGCCTACAGAAGAGCTAGCTCCTGCACCAGGCTGCATGAATCCCGTGGCTGGGTTTTCTATGTTATTGCCAATGACATTATCCACCGCGGAAGAAGAAGAGAAGTCACAGATTCCTCGTTCACACTCTTGACTTGCTTGCTCTGTTATTGGTCTAGTCTCCGGTGCATTATGCATTGGTTCAGTCCCTCCAATCACCTCATTCATAATGACATCATTGTTTACTGATGGAGAACAGAGTTGCTCTGTTATTGGTCTACGCTCCGATGTATTATGCACAAGCTCAATCCCTCCTCTACTGAAATCGTTTGCCCATGCATGTTCTCCAGTGAAAACAGCTTCTCCTTGTTGTGCCATTTCTACATGTGTCCCTTCATTGTTCTGTTCTTGTGCATTAGGGACCTCGTTACTGCTTGAGCCTGCTACAGTTTCAAGCTTTTTTTCTCTGGAGGGCCATCAATTGCTACAAGGGCTGCATCTTGAACTTCTTTTGGAACATCTTCACAAATTTTAACACCACGCCCTTTAACTCCTGACAAAAGGAATTTGATCCTCGAGATGGAAGTACCTTGGGCAAACAATTGCCCACAAAGCTTACACTTCATTCTACCATCATCCATATTTTCAACATATGCACTGGAAGATCTGTCAGCATGACGCCAAACTGGATCATTTGGTCGAATCATTTTGCGCATGGCTCAGCAGAAAAGAAAAAAGAAAAAGAACATCAACATCATTCCAAAATAAATAATTTGATTGAACCATTTTATCCTATAGAAAAAACTAGTTATCTACCCGCATGTCGCGGGATAGTTTTCAAAATCTATTATTACTTAGTTCTTTAATAATTAAAATAGATATTTATATAAAATGCTATAATTTAGACAATGCTTCCTAATTGTAACTTTTGTAGATGAAAGATTAACGAAATATAATTTATTATTTTTAGAATTATTGTTTCTTGAATTTTTCATTCAAACCCTTTGTTCTTTCTCATTTCAGTATATTTTAGAAAAATTAAATAAAATTTCTCTTGCGTTCAACTTGATTTTCACGATCATACTACAAATTTATTTTGTTTGTGATATTTTAAATTGTTGACAAGGTCTTGAATATATTGGAACGCACAATCTTACATGTTACTGATTATCCTGTTGGGTTAGATTCTTATATGCATGTATATTGTATGTTAAGCAATGGATCAAATGATGTTCGTGTTAAATAATATATTTATTTTATTTTATGTATTAAGAGTAGAATAGTATTTTTAGCTTAACCTATATATAAGCTCTTTGTATTTAGGTCAAAGCAAGAACTTTAATACAAATCAACTAAGGAGAATTCTAGCCTCCTTCTCTTTTATATTCGTATTTATTTTTGAGTTAATTGAATTCTTTTAACATGGTATCAGAGCTGGTTTTATGGAACGAGACTTAATCCAAGAAAAAAATTTGGAGTGATATTTGTCTTCCGCTTCTGCAAAATCTGGTATTTCGACTTTACTTCAGCTTCTGCAAATTGGTATTTCTTTTCTGTCTTTGTAATTGTTTTGGTATATCATCTTCTGCAATTTGTGTTGTGTTTTGGAGGAATCGTATAATTTTGAGAAGATATTTGTTGAGTATCTGTGATATCTGTTCAATTTCTGCAATCTAGTACTTTGTATTTCGCTGCTTTTACATTCTGTTTTTTTTTTAATTATGGCTACTGAAAGAGATGATTCACTTTAGTCTGTAAGTGTGAGGTTGGATGGAAATAATTATTCGTACTGGAGTTATGTAATGATAAATTTTTTTAAGGGTAAAAAGATATGAAGGTATGTTAGTGGAACTTATGTGATACCTAAGAATACTGAGGAGGGGGATGCTATTTTAATAAATACATATGAAGCAAACAATGCAAAGATCATTACTTGGATCAACAAATCTGTTGAGCATTCCATAGGTACGCAGTTGGCGAAATATGAGATAGCAAAGGAGGTTAGGGATCATCTGCAAAAGTTATTCACGCAATCAAATTTTGCAAAACAGTATCAATTAAAGAATGACATACAAGCTCTTCAGCAGAAGAATATGAGTATTTAAGAGTTTTATTCTGCTATGACAGATCTTTGGGATTAATTGGCTCTTACAAAATCGGCAGAATTAAAGGCATGTGGTGCCTATATTGAGCGTAAAAAGCATTAATGATTCGTATAGTTTTTAACAGCACTTTACAGTGATTTTGAAGGACTTAGAGGTTCAATTCTACATCATTCTCCATTGCCTTCTGTTGACTCTATTGTCAGTGAGTTATTGGCTGAAGAAATACGTCTTTAGTCTTATTATAAAAATGGAATTCTTTCTGCTTCAAATCCTTCTATACTAGCAGTACCTTCTAAGTTATCCTCTAATCATCAAAATAAGCCTTACACAAGAGTTGGATTCGATAAGTGCAGTTTCTGTAAGCAGAAAGGTCATTGGAAGGCTTAGTGTCCCAAGTTAAGATGACAGAATCAAGCTTGAAAGCATGACATCCAGTCACAATCTAATACTCATAAACCACCTTAGGATTATAAACCATCACACCACAATACTGCAACAGTAGTTTCATCAAGCTCTATCACCGATCCTAGTACTCTAGCTGAGCAATTTTAGAAGTTTCTCTCCTTAGAGCCACAAGCAATGTCTGTTTTTTCTTCCATAGGTCAGTTGCCTCATAGCTCCTCAGGTATGTCACATTCTGAATGAGTCTTAGATTCCAGTGCTTCCCATCATATGTCTCCAGATTCTTCATCTTTTACCTTTGTGTCCCCTTCATCCTCCATTCTTGTTATGACTACTAATGACACTCACATGCCATTAGCAGGTGTTGGTTCTGTTGTCAAATCTCACTTGTCTCTTTCTAATGTTTATCTTATTCCGAACCTCAAATTCAATCTTGCTTCTTATGGTCAAATATGTGATTTTGGTGATTATTTAGTCATGTTTTCTGGTTCTTTTTGTTGTGTACAAGATTTGCAATCTCAGAAGATGATTAGGACAGGCCGTAAGGAAAATGAACTATATATTTTAGATGAGTTAAAAGTGTCAGTTGCCGCTTCCGCCGTTGCTACTACTATTGTTGATTTGCCTTCCTTTCTTTTGAGTCCTTCATCTTCTAGTTTTTATTTATGGCATTCTCGTCTAGGTCGTGTTTTGTCTTCTCATTTAAGATTTTTGGCATCTACATGAGCCTTAGAAAATTTAAAAACTTGTGATATTTCTGATTGTAGTGGATGTAAATTGACAAAATTTTCAGCTTTATCTTTTAATCGAAGTTTTTCTGTCTCTTCTTTACCTTTTGATTTGATTTATTCTGATGTATGGGGACCTTCTCCTATTAATATAAAAAGAGGGTCTTGATATTACGTTTCATTTATTAATGATCATACTCGTTATTATTGGGTGTATTTAATGAAACAATGTTTTAAATTCTATGAGATATATACAGTCTTTCGAGCTCTTGTGAAAACTCAACATTCTACTGTAATCAAATGCTTTAGGTGTGATTTAGGTGGAGAGTACACTTTTGATAAATTTTATTAGTTGCTTGCCTTAGATGGAACCATTCACCAAACTTCATGTACAGATACTCTTGAGAAAAATGGTGTTGCTAAAAGAAAACATAAGCACATTGTTAAAACTGCTTGTTCTCTCTTATTGTCTGCTTCTGTTCCTAGTGAGTTTTTGGGAGAAGATGTCCTTACTACTGTAAGTTTGATTAATACAATCTCATCTTCTCATTGTTCAAGTTTGTCTCCTTTTGAAAAGTTATATGGACATGTCCTTGATTATTCCTCCTTTAGAGTTTTTAGTTGTACTTGTTTCGTTCTTCATCCTCATGCAGAATGCAGTAAGTTGTCCTCTCGTTATGCGATTTGTGTCTTTCTGGGTTATGGTGAAGGTAAAAAGAGGTATCGTTGTTTTGATCCAATAACTCATAAACTTTATGTGTCTCGTCATGTTATATTTCTTAAGCATATACCTTTCTTTTCTATTTCATCCACTACTCATAACTTGACTAGATCTGATATTATTCGTATAGATCCTTTTTTTTAGGATTCTAATAATATATCATCACAGGTTCTTAATACCTCATATACCATTTCCCATGTTCAGTCAATTTGTACTCATCATCCTATAGGTACTAACACTTTACTCTCTGGCACACCTGAAACTCCATTCTCATCTGCACCCCCCCAATCTTTGTCTGAGATTATGGATCCACCTCTACATCAATCCATATGCATTCGTAAGTCCACAAAACTACCAGATTTTGCTTATTCTTGTTATTCTTTATCATTTTCTTCCTTTTTAGCTTCTATTCATTGTCTCTCTGAGCCCTCTTCCTATAAAGAGGCAATTCTTGATCCTCTTTAGCAGCAAACTATGGATGAAGAACTTTCTGTTTCACATAAGATAGATACTTGGGACTTGGTTCCTCTACCTCTTGGTAAAAGTGTTGTTGGTTGTCGTTGGGTGTACAAGATCAAGACTAACTCTGATGGGTCTATTGAGCAATACAAAGCTAGGTTGGTTGCAAAAGGATACTCTCAACAATATGGTATGGATTATGAAGAGACATTTGCCCCTGTTGCAAAAATGACTACTATCTGTACTCTTATTGTTGTAGCTTTGGTTCGTCAATGGCATATCTCATAACTTGACGTTAAAAATGCCTTCTTGAATGGAGATATTCAAAAAGAAGTTCATATGACGCCTCCTCCTGGTGTTTCACATGACTCTGGGTATGTTTGTAAGCTCAAGAAAGCGTTATATGGTATCAAACAAGCACCTCGTATTTGGTTTGAAAAATTTTCTGTTGTGATCTCATTTCTTGGATTTGTTTCTAGTAGTCATGATTCTGTTCTTTTTGTTAAGAACACTTATGCAGGTTGTATCATTTTATTCTTATATATTGATGACATGATTATTACAGGTGATGACATTTGTTGTTACCCAATTTTTTACCCATGTTTTTGATAAATTTTCAGAAAAAAAACCAAAAATAGCAAGAAAAAACAATGAAAATCCAAAAAATATGTTTTTTTAATATATTTGCATCATTTTTAGCATTCTCAACGTCGTCTAAAAAATAATTTAAATTTTCAAATGTCTTTCAAACGCGTTCGACTTTTAACGTGTCATTTTTAAAATCACTGATTTTGCTCATTGAGTCGACGTTGACATTGCTTGTTTTCAAAAAATATTAAAAAATAGAAAAATCAAAATCAGCATAAAAAAATAGACAGACTTTAGAGGGTCACTAAGATCAGGTTCTCAAGATAATTAAGTTCATGGTTGAAGGGAGATCGTTATAAAGACATGATTTCAAATCAACCAAGTTTTGAGAAGATCAAGATTGGAAGTTTAGTTTTGTTTATTTTTACAAAACTTACTACGCAAAATCTTTGCTCTGTAAGTATTGTAAAGAGAAGGCATCTGTTGTTATCTATTTTTGGGTTTCCACACAAAAAATAAGAAAATACAAGAAAAAATGTATCAAAAAATATTCAGAAGAAATAAAAAAAATAGGAACGAGAAAAGGATGTTGAAATGCCCATAAAATGACTAGAAATTGGTTGAGGAGGTTTAAAAATACAAGAATTGAAATTTAACAGTATATTTTTGACTGATGAGAACCTATGTTGACAAGGAAAATTCAATTTGAAAAAGAAAAGTTCAAAATAAGATGTTTATTAACTCAATTAAATTTTATTGAAAGTTTAATTGAATTTATGGAGGGTTTGATTGCAAGAAAAAAAATTTTAAGTCAATTTGGGCTTTATTGGAAAGAAATTAAAATTCAGGGGTCCAATTACAATTTATCCAAGGACTTGATTACAAAATTTCAAAACTTGTGTGACCAAACTGAAAATGGTCATCTCAAAACAGCCACTTGAAACGGAAAACAGAGCCGTTTCATGGACAACTGTTCATTACCTTCTTCCTCATCAACCGTTTCAAGCAATAGAAATATTGGAGACGTTTCATCATTAAAGGCATTGAAATCAAGCCGGCCGTTACCAGCACAAGGCCGTCTCTGGCCTATAAAAGCAGGGAGAAAAGAACGAGACAGAGGAGAGAGAGAAAAACACAGAGAGGACAGGAAAAAAAAGCATAAGAGAAAGAGAGGGGAGTACAGGGGAAAAGAGCAGAGGAGAATCTAGAGGGGGACGAACGAACAGAAGTGAAAAACACAAGACACACCTTCTGCTTTTTCTTCAGTAGCTGCTCCGAAGCTTCAGCAACTGCTTCATTGTAAACCGAGCATTTCAGAGAGGAAACCAGAGGAAGAAGTTAAAGAGAAGAACGAACAGCTGACAGAAGGAAACACCAACAGAAGGAGAACGAACAAACATAGGAGTCTTGAGCTAAGGATAAACGATCGAGATGAACGCAGATTAGGAAGGCTAAAAAATACAGATCGTAACCGCCAGCTGCACCAGGGAACAGGGGAGAAGAATTAAAGAAAAGAAACAGAGAGAAGGAGAGAACCAGACGCAGAGAGAGGGGAAGAAAGACGGGACAGAGGAGATTGGAAAAAGAAGAAGAAACAGAGACGATAGAGAGTAGAGAAACACAGCAGAAGAGAAAGAAGGAAAACAGAGGGGAAGAGAAGAACAGTAACCTCTCTCTCTCTCTGGTTTCTCTCTCCACCGTTTGAAACAGCACCATTGCCGCCACAACACCGCCACCGCCAACGACTGCACCGCCAACGCCACAGCCAGGTCAGCCTCTCTCTCCTTTTGCTCTTCCTCTGTCCATTTTTTGTTCGTCTTCATTTGCATGCAGAACGTGAGCAATTCACGTTCTGCAGCTAATGAAATATAATTAGGTGGTTACTGTGTAAAGCACAGTAACCACCTAATTACACTTCATTGGTTACTGTGCTCAGCAATCGATATATTGGTTGTTTGGGGCTGCAACATCAGCCCGGCCCACGCGGCTGGTCTGCGTTCAGCCAAAAATAGGTTCTCTTTTGAGTTGGTTATAACCTGATTTCATATGAGCTAAGTCAGGTTTAGCCTAAAAAAAATTCTTCAAAAATTATTTTAAAAAATCTGTGATTTTTTGTAAATATTTTACTGTATTTTGATTAATATTAATTTGTATTTTTATATTGTAAAGATACAAATCCAGTATTAAAATACCTGGTTTTCATAAAAAGATTAAAAAATGTTTTCGCTTTCAAGCATACAGTCAAGTCTCTCAAAAATAAAATAAAAATCATATTGTATTTTCATATAACAAAGAAAATTTCATAAATATGTATTAACATGCATTTTAGCTTCAATAATCAGTTTATTAAAATCACGAGAACTAGAACAATATTTCAAAAATTCTAAAAAAAATATATTTTGTTCTCTTTTAATATCTAGGGTTACGACCTTATACGTTAGAACGGTTAGATTTTACCCAATAAGATAGGATCTCCTTACCGAGAAAAACTTTTCTTAAACCACAAACGGATCAACAACTAGAAAACACAACCTTAGATTTTATCAGACAATTAAACAATGCAGCCTACCTTAGATAGGGTGTATTTGGGGTGCTAATACCTTCCTTTATGCAACCAGTCCCTGTACCTGATCTCTAAGACCAATTAGGGTTTCTAGTGACCAAAATACTAGGTGACGACTCCCATTCTATTTTTCCACAAATAAAAGACAAGAATTCCTTGTCTCCCCACATTTGCCAGATAGATAGATAATACAATTATGAGGGTGGATGTTTTTCGCACATGCCATTACTACGTCGACAACATTTATGATATCTCAATTTTAAAGACAGAGCTGGCTAGATAATTTGAAATGAAGGATTTGGGTTCTCTTCGATATTTCCTGGGTATTGAGGTAGCTTACTCACCTAGAGGTTACTTTTTTTCTCAATTGAAATATGTTGCAGATATTCTTAAGCGAGCTAGACTTACTGATAACAAGACTGTAGATACTCTCATTGACGTTAATGCAAGGTATTCTTCTGACGGTTTGCCTTTGACAGATCCTACTTTATATCATACTATTGTTGGGAACTTGATATATCTCATCATTACTCATCCAGATATTGCATATGTTGTTCATGTTGTTAGTCAGTTTGTTGCTTCTCCTACTCATTCATCCGGGTAGCTGTTCTTTGTATTTTATGATATCTTCAGAGTACAGTCTTTCAGAGCCTTTTACTTTTATCCATCTTTTCCTTGAAGCTGCGTGCATACTCTGATGCTGATCATGGTAGTGATCCCACAGATCACAAATCAGTTACTGGTTTCTATATATTTTTAGGTGATTCTCTTATCTCTTGGAAGAGCAAGAAACAATCTATTATTTCTCAATCCTCCACCGAAGCAGAATACCGTGCTATGACATCTACTACCAAAGAAATTATTTAGTTACGTTGGTTACTTGCGGATATGAAAGTTTCACTTTCTTATCCTACTCCTATGTATTGTGACAACCAGAGTTCTATTTAGATTGCTCATAACTCAGTTTTTCATGAACGAATTAAGCACATTGAGATTGATTGTCATATTACTCGTCATCATCTCAAGTATGACACCATTACTTTGCCTTTTGTTTCTTCTTCCTTGTAAATTGCAGATTTCTTTACCAAGTCGCATTCCATTTCTCGTTTTTGTTTTCTAATTGACAAACTCTAGAAGCTTGTAGCTGCCGTATCGTGAGTTACAGGGAAAATATTAAATAATATATTTATCTTATTTTATGTATCAAGGATAGAATAATATTTTTAACTTAACTCATATATAAGCTCTTTGTATTTAGGTTAAAATAAAAATTTTAATACAAATCAACTGAGGAGAATTCTAGCCTTCTTGTCTTTTATGTTCATATTTATTTTTGTGTTAAGTGACGCATGGTAGGGCTCAGGGGTATTGGTCGAGCAGGGACAAATGTTGCGAAAGCTATTTACAACAAAATTGCTAAGCAATTTGAAAGCAGCTTCTTTCTTGCAAATGTTAGAGAAATGTCGAAGCAAAACAGGGCTGTTGAACAACAAGAAACACTTCTGTCTCAGATACAGGAGAGAAAATTTATAGCTGGGAATCTCTATTCAGGAATAGATGCGATAAGGGACAGATTGTGCACTAAAAAGGTTCTTATTGACATTGATGATGTTAGCTGGATGAATAGATTGCTTTGTCACAGACAGTAGAATCATTATTACGAGAAGATATGAACATTTGCTGTTTTCCCACGGAGCGGAAACACTACACAAGGTGGAGGAACTATGTCCCAGTGATGCTCTCTTACATTTTAGCTGGAAAGCATTTAGAAAACCCCAACCCTCTGAGGATTTTGTGGAGCTTTGCCTTGATGTTGTAAGATTTTCCAAAGACTTCTCAGCAGATTCAGATTGAAATCTCTTGCCACCCTGCTTCTTACTGCCTCTGAGAAACTGGAGGCCTTTCCAGATATTGTGGAAGAGATGCCCTGTTTTGAGAAAGTTTGCGTAAGTGGAACCGCAATAAAAATAATTCATCCACGAAAAAAATATCAGTGGGCTTAAAGTCTTTGAAAGTTACATATTGCAAAAACCTTGCCAATCTCCCAAGTAGCATTTGTATGTCGAGGCATCTCGAGCGTCTGCTGTTTGAAGGTGTCTTGAAGCTTGGCAAGTTTCCAGTGAAATGGCAGAATGACGTACAATCAAGCTCAGTAATCATCTCATCTATAACCAATTAGTTCTTCTTCACTGGGATTTCCTATGTTAAAATGGCTGTGTCTACGAAATTGCAATCTAGTCAATGGCAATTTCTTGAAGATGCATGGTTGCTTTCCAATGATGAAGGGATTAGATGTCTCTGGGAACAGTTTCAATATCCTTCCTTCAATATTCTCTGCATTCACAAGTCCTCTCCATATCTTCCAAAAGCATCAATCCTAGTTCAAAACCAGCATAAACGAGGCTAATAAGAAAAAGAACGAAGTCATGCACTGAGTAAAACTAAAGAAGCAGAGAAATGGTACCACTCTACATATTAAACCAATGGTATTGCTAGTTGGACAGCAGTTGAAAGTGCTTTCAAAAGTGTGTTTGAACCATTGAAATATCAAAATCGATGTTTTTTAAAGTGATCTTAGATGATTTTGATGAGAAGTTATCGAAATCATTGAAAAACACCTGAAAAAGCATCAAATTATTATCTTTTTAGTTGAAAAGTATTTTGGCAAAAGCACATACACCATATTAGTACATACTAAACCAGTTGATAAGGTGACAAAACAGCAGAATCAAGAGTTGTTTTTTATCTGTCATCCAGAACCTAGTAAATTGCAAGATCCACCAGTAATGACTACACTAGAACATGTTTTAGCCTAATACTCCTAGCATGGTTCCTTACATATAGCAAATTGAAGACACTTATATAGTATTTCATGAGCTGTTAGCCATTCCTTTGGATCATGTTCCTGCATTTTCTTTTGAGATCCCTGGCACTGCCTGAAATGTTAGGCCGTGGCTTAGACTCGAAATCTAACTGGCCTTGCAATATCTGCTTGAAGATCCCCATCAGAAAAAGAAGCAAGAAAATATTGTGAGTAGCATAAAAACTCAATAATTAGAAACTATCCCTACCAAATTACGTTCTTTCTGTTATATTTCAATAAAGGTTAGGATGATACCAGCAAAATCATTAGATTGACCAATCATTAAGCTGTTATGGTTGAGGCTAATTCATTAAAATTAAATTTAAGGTAGATAGAGATTGAGAGAGAGAGGAATCACCATGCTTACCTGTAATTCAATATTAAGCATCGAGTCATCTCCTATAAAAACACTACAAAGGGTAGAAGGACATCCTTTGTGTTCGGATCCTCCCACTCCACTACTGACTCCCACCATTCTTTTGGATATATACATATTCTTGCAAGAGAAGGGGGAGGAGATGGCTGGCCATTTTCAAGCACTGGGGGGAAATCTCCATTCTCTTTAGCTCCTGACAATATGATACTTCAATTTCTTCGAGAGAATCGCAAATCAGCTTTGCACTACAAATGCTTTTAAGTTTTGGTAAGTCACACAAGTCCAGAACTCTTAACTTTGGGAGTCTGCTTTCTTCTTCACCCACAACATCTTCTTCATCTGATCTTGTCCATATGATCTCCTCCATTTTCTCACAATCATAAACTATAATCTGTTCCAGGTTTACAAGGCTTGGCAACAAGGCAAGAGGGAACAGCTTCTTCATGCTTCTACATCTATAACAATTGAACTTTTTAAGACTTGAAAATATTCCATTATAAGATGAAGATGGTAGTGGAGCAGAGCAAAACCAAGAAGATGAAACCATGCTCTCTATGCCATTGCAATCCCAAATGCTGATGACCTCCAGTTCAGTTGCAGTCTTCATCAAGGATGGAACATCACATAAACTTGTTGCATCGTTACATTTATAAATCAGCAGTTCTTGAAGGTCATTTAAGAACATGTCCTGAAAATTCCCATCTCTGTTGAAAGTCAAATTACCCAACCAAACACTTTTATCTCTACAATACGTGTACTTATCTAAAAGATGAAACTCCTCAAACAGACCTACAAAAATTTTGTATGTACTTGGTGAGTGGTTCTCATCCCGAGATTTGAGATACTCTACCAAGTCGGAATGACCTTCAAAGTGGCATTCTAAAGTTTCCAACTTCCTCAAGCACCCTACTTCCTTTCCCTTAACTGTTACTGGGACATATTCTGATTCAAATCCAGTAGGCATCCACTCCTCTAATATAAAGACTTGCAAGTGAGAGAGTTTTGATAGTATCCCACTAGGAAACTCCTTCTCACCACATCCATTAATTCTAAGATATCTCAGGTTGGATAGACATTCCATACCTTGAGGCATCTTTTCAAGTGTTGTATTAGAGAGATCTAACTTCTTCAATGCCCTGAGCTTCTGTAATGATGGTACATGTCTTAACTTCTCACAACCTTTAAGCAATAATGTAGTGAGACTCACCAAATCGGAGACAGAATTCGCCAAATTTTCAATATTTGTATAAGACAGATCAAGAACCTTGAGCCCAAGTAATTGCTTAAAAAATGAATCTGCAATAAATCCCAACCTTTCATTATGACATAGTAATAGAGTTGACAGATGGGGACACCTTGGTGAATGACTGGAAGGAATTTCTTTAATGTGATTATGCATTAGTGAAACTCTCGTAAGATTCTCTGTCCACTCCTCTGCATCAGGTAATTCTCTTAATTGTGCACCTGCTTGAACAATGACTTGGGAGTTCTCTTGCAGTATTTGGATGGCCATGTCCCTAATCAAGTCATGCATCTTGACAAATCTACGAATATTACACAATCTACCCCATTCCAATAAGCAGACATCTTCAAGTCTATTGAGCATGGTGTGGCCTTCATCAAGTTCTTCTTGCCTCCTCCCTATTCCTTCCACTATTCCTTCATCGATGAAATATTCTATCAACTCCTCCCTTTCAATCTTATGATCTTCAGGAAACGATGTGCAATATAAGAGACATTTTTGTAGGGTCAAATCATCTAAACGGTCATAACTAAACCTCAATAACCGGAATACCTCGTCTTCCATATCCCTAAGTTTTGATTCTTTCAATCTCTTCAATGTATTCCTCCACTCGTGTATATCATTCACTCCCCTTAAGCTTCCCGCCACTGTTATAATCCCCAATGGCAAACCAGCACATTCCCTTATAACAGCTACTGCAATTCGTTCCACTTTTGAAGAAAAGGCCATGTCATGTCCAAGTTCCTCCAGGAACAAAGTCCAAGCTTCTTCCTCAGAAAGTGGCATCACTTTTATTTTGTGTTGGCAATCCATCCGATCACAAATCCGTTCTGATCGAGTTGTCATAATCAACTTGCATCCTTTCAATGGGATAGGAATTCCCACTTTGTGTGGTCTAAAAAAGTTCCACAAATCATCTAAAATGATAATCCATTTTTTTTTCTTTCTTAGTTCTTTTGATAATTTGACAGCTCTACTCACATCATCATCTTCACTTGAAAGATCTAAATCAAGACGTTTAGCAATAAGATTTTGTAATCTATTAATGCTAAAATCTCGAGACATAGTCACCCAGTAAACATGATAAAATTCTGGTCTTTGTAGAAGTTCATTATGGATATGTTGCAGCATTGTTGTTTTACCAACTCCTCCCATTCCATAAATGCCAATGATTGAGACTTCATCTTCTATTAATAAAGATCGTATCACATGTATATTCTCTTCAAATGCTTGACCCACTAACCTTGTAGATCCAATAGGCAATGGATCTCCTCTAGTCTCACAGGCGTCGTATTTAAGGCCTCCGGAAGAACTAGCTCCTACGCCAGGCTGCACTGATCTTCCACTATTATTCTCCACATCCTCCTCCTCCTCCTCCCTCTCCTCCTCTGGTTCTGTCCTCACTCTAACCATGTTCTGCACATCATTCATAATGAAATCGTTGTTTACTAATGGAGACCAGAGTTGATCATAATATATTCCATGGTCACGGCACAACGGATCTGTTGGTTGGGATGAATCTCCTCGAGGCTCATCAGCTTGATTAATTGATGGCCTCTCGAGAGAGCTACCTCTCTCCAGATGCTGCACTTGTTCTGTTCTCGGTATAGTCTCAAATGCATCATGCATAGGCTCAATCTCTTTATCAGTGATGCTATCCACCCACTCTTCGAGCTCTCCAGTGGAAAAAGCTTCTCCTTGCTGTGCCATTTCTACAAGTCTCCCTTCATTGTTCTGTTCTTGTGCCGAAGCTGAAATTGCATTACTGGCATCGTTACTTTCTGAGCCTGCTACAGTTTTAAGTTTTTTTTCTGGAGGGCCATCAATTGCTGCACGGGCTGCTTCTTGAACTTCTTCTGGGACATCTTTACAGATTTTAACACCCCGCCGTTTCACTCCTGATAAATGTAATTTGACCCTCGAAATGGAAGTACCTTTGGCAAATAAATGCCCACAAAACTTACACCCCATCCTACCATCGTCCATTTTTTCAACATCATTCCAGAACGGATCATATGATCGTAACATTTTCTCCTGTAGAAAAAAATAAAAGTATTGAATGGAAAATTTTTAATTTGAAAAATAATAAAAAATAATTCCATACATGATAAGATGGATCCAGTGCATATTTAATTTTCTTAAAGATGTCAAAAAGTTTATTGATTAATACTTAAATATATTGATAGACGAGCAATTCATATATCATAACTATAAAATTGCACATTTGACATTAAGAATTTTACATGAAGTAAAGAAGGATAATATAAAATAATACGTTCGACTTTAAACAAAAGTGGATGGTAATGCTATAATTTATATTATAAAATATATTTAACTAAAATTCAAACAGTGTTTTACAACAATCATAGGACTATAAATTTGAAAAGTGGAAAGTATAATCAATTTGAAACAAGAGAAAGCAAAGGGTAGGCAAAGTTACACTGACGTGAGAAGATGGACATCGAAGACAGAATCTGTTTAATATATATATATATGGACATCACGAAGAGTTGATCGAAGACTTGTCAAGTCTTTATATTACTAAGGCAATTCAAAGAGCCCGTTTCCAGTAATTTTCAGAATGTTGTTAGGTGGTGAAAAATCAAAATGATAAAAAGAAAAAAAATTGAAGAAGATGAAGTATAAATATTTTACCTATACTCGAGTTGTTCTTCGAGTGCTGGTTAATTTGCTTGAGCAGTATGCAGGAACAGAGAGAGCAGAGAAGAATATATAATGAGATATGGTACGTACTGAGGGGGGAAAGGAAAACTGGGAATGGTATAATAAGATGATATGGTATAATAAGATGATATGTACAAGATGTTGAGCTCCAGATGATTCAATCAGAAAAGGAAGCAGAGATCATAAGAAAAAAAAAATAAGAAGAGATTTGGTGAGGGAAATAAGCAAAATCAATAGTAGATTAGATGTGATATTGTGGAAGAGATTGTTACGGTGAGAAGGAAGCAACAACTTTACCACAGATTTTACACCGAGAGACAGCAAGCTTCTTTTCACCTTTAATTTGTTCGTCTTTTTTCTATGATTTTCTTTCTTTCTTTTTCTTTTTCTTCTTCTTTTTAATTTGATCAGAGCTGCATATAATTACGAACTTTAACTCAAGAATCAGAGTGGGTTAACTTGTGAATCCATGATCAATTAATGAGCATCAGTTTAAAGTGTTAAAATAATTAAGCTCAAACACAAAAAGAAGCTAGAATTCGGAATAATATTATAAGTGCTTAGTCTTAACCTAAATACAAACAAAGTATATATAGGTTAAATTGAAAGTATTATTCTACCCTTAATAAATAAGACTACATAAATATTATTTAACATCTCCCCTCAAACTCACGATGCGGCAGCTACAAGCATCGAGAGTTTGCCAACCAGAAAACAAAAACGAGAGATGGAATGCGCCTCGGTAAAGAAATCTGCAATCTGCAAGGAAGAAGGAACAAAAGGCAAAACAATGGTGCCATGTTTGAGATGATGACGAGTAAGATGACAATCGATCTCAATGTGCTTAGTGCGCTCATGAAAAACCGAGTTATGAGCAATCTGAATAGAACTCTGGTTGTCACAATACATAGGAGTAGGATGAGAAAAGGAAACTCCCATATCAGCAAGTAACCAACGTAACCAAACAATCTCTTTGGTAGTAGATGTCATGGCACGATATTCTGCTTCGGTGGATGATTGAGAAACAATAGATTGTTTCTTGCTCTTCCAAGAAATAAGAGAATCACCTAAAAAGATACAGAACCCGGTAACAGACTTGCGATCTGTGGGATCACTACCATGATCAGCATCAGAGTATGCACGCAACTCCAATGATGAGGTGGATGAAAGTAAAAGACTACGAAAAAGCTGTACCCCGAAGATATCGCAAAATACGAAGAACAGCTGCCCAGTGAACAGTAGTAAGAGAAGCAACAAACTGATTAACAACATGAACAGCATATGCAATATCTGGACGAGTAATGGTGAGATATACCAAACTCCCAACAATAGTGCGGTATAAAGTAGGGTCTATCAAAGGTAAACCATCAGAAGAAGAGTACCTTGCATTAACCTCAATAGGAGTATCTACAGTCTTGTTATCAGTAAGTCTAGCCCGCTCAAGAATATCTGCAACATATTTCGACTGAGAAAGAAGGTAACCTCTAGGTGAGTATGCTACCTCAATACCCAAAAAATGTCGAAGATAACCCAAATCCTTCATTTCAAACCGTCTAGCCAACTCTGTCTTCAAAACTGAAATACCATCAATATCATCACCAGTAATAATCATGTCATCAACATATAAAGACAGAATGATACGACTTGCATCCGTGCACTTAATAAAAAGAGCAGAATCATGACTGCTAGAAACAAAGCCAAGAGACGAGATCACAATAGAGAATTTCTCAAACCAAGCACGGGGTGCTTGTTTGAGACCATATAATGCTTTCTTAAGCTTACAAACATATCCAGAGTCATGTGAAATACCAGGAGGGGGTGCCATATAAACTTCTTCTTGAAGATCTCCATTCAAGAAGGCATTTTTAACATCAAGCTGATAAATATGCCACTGACGAATCGAAGCTACGGCAATAAGAGTACGAATAGTAGTCATTTTTGCAACCGGGGCAAATGTCTCCTCATAGTCCATACCATACTGTTGAGAGTATCCTTTTGCAACCAACCTAGCTTTGTATCGCTCAATAGACCCATCAGAATTAGTCTTGATCTTATACACCCAACGACAACCAACAACACTCTTACCAGGAGGTAGAGGAACCAGATCCCAAGTATCTGTCTTATGCAAAGCAGAAAGTTCCTCATCCATAGCTTGCTGCCAAAGCGGATCAAGAATTGCCTCTTTATAGGAAGAGGGCTCAAAGAGACAATGAATAAAAGCTAAAAAGGAAGTAAATGATGAAGAATAACAAGAATAAGCAAAATCTGGTAGTTTTGTGGACTTACGAATGCGGATGGACTGACGAGGAGGTGGATCCACAATCTCAGATGAAGCTTGAGGGGTGTAGATGAGAATGGAGCTTGGTGTGCGAGAGTAAAAGTACCGATTACTGCAGAGTTATGAGTACAAATTGATCGAACATAGGAAGAGGTATCATTACCAGAATCCTCAGAAAAAGGATCTATATGAATAAGATCAGATTTTGTCAGGCTATGAGTAGTGGATGGAATAGAAAAGAAAGGTATATGCTCAAGGAAGACAACATGACGAGACACATAATGTTTCTGAGTTATTGGATCAAAACAACGATACCCCTTTTTACCTTCACCATAACCTAGAAAGACACAAATAGTGGATCGAGAGGATAGCTTACTGCGTTCTACATGAGGACGAAGAACGAAACAAGTACAACCAAAGACTCTAAATGAGGAATAATCAGGGACATACCCATATAACTTTTTAAAAGGAGATAGACCCAAACTATGAGAAGATGGAATTGTATTAATCAAACTTACAGCAGTAAGAACAGCTTCTCCCCAAAACTCACTAGGAACAAAAGCAGACAATAAGAGAGAACGAGCAGTTTCAACAATGTGCCTATGTTTTCTTTCAGCAACACCATTTTGCTCAGGAGTATCTGTACATGAAGTTTGGTGGATGGTTCCATCTAAGGCAAGCATTTGACAAAATTTATTAGAGGTGTATTCCCCACCCAAATCACACCTAAAGCATTTGATCACAGCAGAATGTTGAGTTTTGATAAGAGCTCGAAAAGCTGCATATATCTCAAAGAATTCAGAACGATGTTTCATTAAATAAACCCAACAATAACGAGTATGATCATCAATAAAAGAAACATAATATCGAGACCCTCCTTTTGTGGCAACAAGAGAAGGTCCCCATACATCAGAATGAATCAAATCAAATGGTGAAGATGAAACAGAAATACTTTGATTAAAAGGTAAAGCAGAAAATTTTGCGGTTTACATCCACTACTTTCAGAAATGTCACAAGTTTTCAAATTTCCTAAAGCTCCTGTGGATGCCAAAAATCTCAAACGAGAAGATGAAACATGACCTAGACGGGAATGCCATAAATAAAAACTAGAAGATGAAAGACTCAAACGAAATGAAGACAAATCAACAAGAGAGTAGAAGTATGCGCGCAAAGAAGAATCGCACTTTTAACTCATCCAAAATATATAGTCCATTCTCCCTACGGCCTGTCCCAATCAGCTTCTGAGACTGCAGATCCTGTACACAACAAAAAGAACCAGAAAACATGACTAAATAATCACCAGAATCACATATTTGACCAACAGACGCAAGATTCAATTTGAGTTTTGGAATAAGATAAACATTAGGGAGAGACAAGTGAGGTGTGACAACAGAACCAACACCTGCTAAAGGCATAGGAGTGCCATCAGCAGTCATAACAGGAATGGAGGACAAAGGAGACACAGAGGTAAAAGATGAGGAATCTGGAGACATATGATGGGAAGCACCAGAATCCAGGACCCATTCAGAGTGTGACATACCTGAGGAACTATGAGGCAACTGACCTATGGAAGAAGCGGACATTGCTTGTGGCTGCAAGGAGAGAAACTTCTAAAATTGCTCGCCCAAAGAATTAGGATCGATAATAGAGCACGGGAAGCTACTGCTGCAGTATTGTGGTGTGGTGGTTTATAACCCTGAGGTGGTCGATGAGCATTAGATTGTGATCGACCGCGACTTCCAAGCTTGATTCTGCTGTCTCAACTTAGGACACTGAGCCTTCCAATGACCTTTCTGCTTACAGAAACTGCACTCATCAAAGCCAACCCTTGTGTAAGGCTTATTCTGATGATTAGAGAATGGCTTAGAAGGTACTGCTAGTACAGAAGGATTTGAAGCAGAAAGAATTCCCTTTTCAGAATAAGATTGAAGATGTATTTCTTCAGCCAATAACTCACTGACAACAGAGTCAACAGAAGGCAGTGGAGAACGATGCAAAATTGAACCTCTAAGTCCTTCAAAATCACTGCGAAGTGCTGTTAGAAATTGTACCAATCGTTGCTGCTCTCTATGTTCAATATAAGCACCACATGCTTTTAATTCTGCCGATTCTGTAAGAGCTAATTGATCCCAAAGATTTGTCATGGCAGAATAGAACTCCTGAATACTCATATTCTTCTGGTGAAGAGCTCGTATGTCATTCTCTAACTGATACTGTTTTGCAAAATTTGATTGCGTGAATAACCTTTGCAGATGATCCCAAACCTCCTTTGCTGTCTCATACTTTGCCAACTGTGTACCTATAGAATGCTCAACAGAATTGTTGATCCAAGTAATAATCTTTGCATTGTTTGCTTCCCATGCATCTATCGAAGCAGTATCTCCTTCTTCAATATTCTTAGGTACCACATAAACTCCACTGACATATCCCCACATCTTCTTACCCTTAAGAAAATTTATCATTACATAGCTCCAATACGAATAGTTCTTCCCATCCAACCTCACACTCACAGACTGAAGCGAATCATCTCGTTCAGTAGCTATAATCAACAATCACAGAGAACCAGAATGCAAAAGCAGCGGAAAACAAAATATCAAATTGCAGAAACTGAACAAAAATTGCAGAAACTAAACAAATATCTTCTCAAAATTATACGATTACTCCAAAACACAGAACAAATTTGCAGAAACTGAACGCAAATACCAAATTGCAGAAGCTGAAGGGAAGACGAAATACCAAAATAATTGCAGAAACTGACGAAATATCAAATTTTTGCAGAAGCGGAAGACAAAATCTCAGTCCAAAAAATTCGGAAGCTGTGTTCGGGATTAAGCCTCGTTCCATAAAACCAGCTCTGATACCATGTTAAAATAATTAAGCTCAAACACAAAAAGGAGGCTAGAATTCGGAATAATATTATAAGTGCTTAGTCTTAACCTAAATACAAACAAAGTATATATAGGTTAAATTGAAAGTATTATTCTACCCTTAATAAATAAGACTACATAAATATTATTTAACATAAAATACTGTCACTTACGTATCAACTTTATCCATCTTCATATTCATGACCTCTATGAAGTTTTGGAATAGTTTATAAGCAATTCTTTCATTACAAACATACATAATAAATAATATTTATTATCTTATACCTTAAGATTTTTACAGAAAATATATCTTGATCCATAATAACTTTTTTGAGAGATTTAAATACTAAATCTAATTTGATAAAAAAAAGTTAAGGATATTTCACTATTTCAAATCGAGTTTTTAACTAAAAAATCAAGATTTGTTCAGCGCAATAAACTTGATTTATCAAATTATAAAAAATAAATAAATAAAAATAACACAGCTATAATATCTCTATTTTACACGAAAATTCCAGTACTTATAGTTTAAAAAAAAAAACAACTATAATTTTTAGTAGCCATAGCAATAATACTAGGCAACAAACTAGAAGAACTTTCAGACCCGTCCAGGAAGATTCACTGAGACGCCGCACACCTGTTACACCTTTGAAATTTATTCATTTGAGGGAATTTACTTTTGCATCATTTCTTTTTTCTTTATACTGCTTCTTGATGAACTGACTCATGCTTACAAGCTGTGCATGGTCGAATGACAAGTTGCTTTTGCTTTGCTCAGCCATCATCTCTCTCTCTCACACACACATTTCAACCTCTGCTGCTTTCGGCAGGGACAACAAAGAGGAACTAGTTATCTAGGAGGATAAGGAGTACAAAAGTAAACAGGTGCCACAAATCATTATCCGCTCTCTTTCTCCCTCTATGTATGTGAGTTTGTGGTTGTCGGAACTCAAAGAAATCCTAGTTTTTAACAGCTCATAGATGCAAAGACAGACAAGAAACAAATAGAAGACAGTACAGCATACAGTTAAATACCGTTTGGTATTAAGGTTTTTTTTTTCCCAACCGCAGAAACAAATCGTTTCCGGTATTTGCTTTGACCCCATGTATTATTTCTTTCAAATCTTGATTTTGTAAAAAATTTAAATAACATAATTTTTATTTATAAATATTTATTTATTTAGAAGACAGTACAGCATACAGTTAAATCTTGTTTCCTGTTTCTTAATATAAAAATTAATCAATGTTTGTGAGCTTAGAAACAAGTAAAACATAATCGATAGATAATTTAGTATTATCTTACTTAATGACGGAAAGTGAAGAAAATTCATTTCCAATAACGACAAAATCAGTACCAAATTAAATATTCTGGACTTCTAATTAACAAACCTTACTTAGATATTATGTGATTTGATGTGCTAATCAAAATTGATTAATTTTTTGGTAAATGCTGTTATGTAATCAAAATATGTATGTGAAAAGAATATATATATTTTTTGGTTAGTGATTGTAAAATTTAAATTATTAAAAAAATTATATTATATTTTTTCAAATATAAATTATTTGAACTTGAAATTTATATAAAATTATACTATCTTATGCTTAACTATTCGATCGATAAAATTCTGGTATCATTTTAAATAATTTTAAAAAGTACCTTATACCATAGAATCAAACACACAAGTTCCATGCCTCTTCTGCTTCAAGCAAGTCCAGCATATGGCCTTCAATTGTACATGCTGGACCAACTCAAATTCAACAGCAACTACTTGCTGTTAAAAAGAAAGAGTTGATAATTTGGAGGCAATTTCACTGTCAGAAGACAATTTAGATGAAACAAGAATCCTACACAGGCAAGATTTTTACCATGTTTTCAGTCAGAAAATGAAGAATATCCTCATGAAACCAGTCTGCTGCGTCTATTAGGAGGTTCTTGTAGAACAACTTCTCTGCCCATCCATTGTAGCGAGTGACCTAATCCAGGTTTTACAGGAAACTATCACAGATTATATGTCCATGACCAATCAACAGAAGCATTTATTGAAATAAATATATAAAAAGCTGAAGGAGTTACTTGTCCAGATGGTGTTCGGTGTCTTTGTTAACATGATCCAAAAACAAATCCAAATAGATTCTCCACATGAACTCAAAGCAAATGAACACAATAGGAATGCATTTATATCATTTGGAAAAATAGTCATTTTCCCTACAAGGAAGATAAGGGGGATTTAGCATTGCCACCACCATTTGACTGCTCCTTAAACGTGCTATCCAGCTCCTTCGCAAATCTTTCCATAGCTGGAGTCGGTAAGCAAAGGGTCACAAGAACACCATCTTCTCCTTTCTTAGTCCTATATGGTATCTGAAAGCTTGCCACATTACCCTTAGCAGGCCCGGCATACTTCGGCTTACCCCAACCTAAGTTCATCTCTGCAAACATTGCACGAGTCACATCCGACACCAGGTAAGACCGCACCATTGTGTACCAAGGTCTACCTTTAATCACCAATAGATCAGCCACTGATCGCATGTACTCTTCAGTCACATTGGCCTTGGCCTTCCTGATTAATTCCAGCGTAAAGCCTAAAGAATTTCGTGAGATTTCTCCCGCTGTTGCCATCGCCACTGAGTATGCTATGCAATTTCCATAATAACCTCTAGGTAACGGAGGGTTAAATCTATTGCGAGCATTGACAATGCATAGTATCCGCATCTCATCATTTGGGTTTGGTTGAAGTGCAATGGTTCGACACCTCCACAAAAACGCAGTCAATACATCAAATGTGGAGCAATGGCGAAGGTGTAGTGGGGCAAAGCCACGAATAGCAGATATGTTAGCAGCTCCAAAAAAGAATGAACGATGGGTCTTCTTAGTAAGAGGAACGTTGTCAGTGGTGTCATCAACCAGTTGATCATACTCGTGGTGTAAACAGGTTACCTGAGGTGGGTTCCTTGCATTTAAAACGTGCCTTTCCCAAACTGGTTGGATAGAGGGAGTCTGTGCTCCATGCACCATCTCACACATGGCTGACAAAAATTGGTTTAGGCCAGTACCGTCACTCATGGTGTGGTTCAGACGGATGGCAAAGACAATTCCGCCGCACTTGAGACGCGTCACCTGTCGTTTTATACAGAAAAACCATCTGTTAGTTTAATCAACTCCTCATGGAACTTGTTGATCTGTTTTAACTGCGATAATATGCAACCTCAAGCGCTGCATCCATGTAGTTAATCTATGTTCAAAAATCGGTTCTGTCGGTACATTATGAATTTCTTCGCTATGATTAGAAAAGAATATCTGTAAACCTATATCAAATGCTATTAATTGCTTTTCATTATGCAAACGAAGATTAAAAAAAACAAAAAACACCCTCTTCCAGATGCTCTGTAGTCTGCCATTCAATTATATGCAGACCTCCCCTTCCCCACACATTATTCTAGTGGAAATATATAATGGATACATGTAATCTTCCCTTTAAAAAAAGAAAAAAAAAACAAGAAGAAGAATAGAAACAAAAAGGTTACACAAGGACATTAATTTTTTTTTCATTTCAATCATCAATTTTGTTTTCTATTTGATTAGTTTGAGATTGTGATTTGTTATTTGTTATTTGTTTTGATATTGGCTACTCGTAGTATCATCGAGAAACAAATTGGATTCTTGTTTGATGCTCGATTTCATAAAATTAAATATAATTTTATTTATTTAAGATAATATAGCTAGTGGGACCAAATTTAACAATAGAGAAAAACTAAATCCTTTTCTTGCAAACATTAAGTACTAAATTGAAGGATAAGTTTCCAAATTTAACAATGATGGCTGACATTGCTTGACAAACATTTTGGACTCTTCTTTGGGATAGGATGATTCTCTCTTTCAAATCTTCTTCTTTTGCTGCTTGTTTTACTACTCGTACTGTTCTTCTACATCCATTTTAACTTGTCCATACTTGAGAAATACAGTTAAATTTGGTTGGCTGGTGTTGTTTCATGAGTTGAACTCTAATTTTGTGTCAAAAAAAACAGAAGGATGATCCTGCTTTGTAAACTAAGATAGAATCGGTGATCCCTAAGCAAGAAACATACACAGGAGACAAACCTGAATAAGCAGCAGAGGGCAGTTTATCATCCCGCTGGAGCCAGGCACGTCAAAGAGGAGCTCCTCCAGGCAAGGAATTGGAGGATAGAGCGCATCACCAAACTGCTCAAGCGTAACATCGGCATCAGCCTCAATAAACAAAATACCCTCACCTGTACACTCCACTAAGAGCTTACGCTTAGGCCCTTCTCTAAGCCTACCAGCAAATGGATAGTAAAACACCAGTGTTTTAGCTAATGCTTCCTTAATGACCTCAACAGGATCCCTCCTCTGCATTGAAGGATCGTAAGGGTAAAAATAAATGAGAGGAATTTGGACTCTGAGACCATCTTGGTCATCTATGTCTGAAAGAGGTTTGAGTTCATGTGGGGTTGGCTCAGAAGGGGTGATCAGAACTGGTTCCCGTCTAGACACCTTGAACACTAGTGGGGTGGGTGGTGTTGCCATGGCAGAGAACCAGAGATGATTTTTTTATTTATTTTTATTTTAGTTCATCTTGAACGCTGGCACCAATATTTATCGGGAGCCGATATCAAGATTTAAGACGGCATCCAAACATTAAACAAGGAATAAATAATTGTGACGGTGCTTTTTCTTTAAAAAAAATCAATTTGTTTGTGCTGACTGCTGAGGAATAAACGAAGTTGAATAAAAGTCAATTCTAAATGGGCGAGTGCTCGAACGGAGTGAGATGAAGAACCAGTCCATCTTACAAGCATTAAAGGAAAAGAGTTTTAAAAAATAAATAAATGATCCCAAACAGCCACTCACTTTATAGAGTCGTTTGTGGCCATTTTGTGGCCACTAATCTTCTTACATGGCCTCGACTCACCCTCTCTTCTCTTTACTCTCACTTTTCCACTATCCAACTGTCCAAAAGTAATTTTATTTTTTTTCTTGTAATTTACCTAGTTAGATTTTATATTTAGAAATTTATATAATTATTAATTTTAAAATCAGTTAAATTAATTAAATTACACGCAAGCTGATCAGAATATTCATATTAATATTTAAAAAATATATATTATTTTTTAGTCCACTAGCAATCAAAAATTTAAGGATTAAATTTGATATAATCAATAAATAATATGACATTTCTAAATTTTTCACAACTTCCAGAAAGTATTTTCTATCTAAAATAGAAAAAAATATATTTTTTTAGAAACCAAGCTAAATTTTCCTTGATTGAAAAGTGTTTTCCTTAACCAACTTTTCTAATAACAAATAAACATAAAAAAATTTTAAAAATAATTTTTCAAAAAAAATCAGTTTCCAGCCTTAACTGGAGAAATTATTCGGGCTTTAGTATCACAAAAAACTCCCGTCTCCAACGCATATCTCTAGATGATTGCAACATTTTATTTTTGTTCTTATATTTATTTTTTATTTTTCTCATGCATTTACTGATTTAAACATCAAAGAATTCATCTTTCCATAAGATAAGTATTTTTTCAAGAGTACTAAGTCCAAATACGAAGTTTACAAGTAAGCTCATGACTTGACGTAGGATCAAAACACAAGAAAAGCTCATTATTTATGTGAAGTATTTCACAACTTCATCGTAAAAAAAAAAATTATTTGAGAAAGTTTGCTGTGGAATGGACCAAAAGTTTTTTAACATAGAAAAATGAATGTACAGGTATATTCAACATGTGTTTTAACATAAAGAAATTTAATTGTGTATATATTTAATTAAATAAATTAAAAATTATATATTTTAATAAATATAAAAATAAATTGTTAATACTAACTAAAAACTAAACTAAAAATTAAAACAATAAAAATATATAAAATATTTAATCTCGCATCATTGAGTTTTGTAACTTTGTTTTTTTAAAATTAATTTTTTTATTTAATTAAATGATAATAAATATAAACAATCATAGGAAAATAATTTAATAAAATTCAAGAAAAAAACATATTATATAAAGTTGCGTAAAAAAAACATCTACTAATATTAAAAAAATATGTTAGCATTATACGAAAATCAAGTAAAGATTAAATGATATTTTATTTAAAATATGATTTATCTTAATTAATTTCTATTAAAATTGAATGCTTGTTACATCGGACATGTAAATTGAATTTAAATAATTTATGTAATATAAATATAAAAAAAATTAGAAAGATAAAAGTTTTAAAAAAAATATTAAACGGGCAGGGTTGGGTGGCCTACCAACCCTAGTCACCAACCCTAGTCTAATAAAAAAAAAGTAGAAGTTCCCACCTAGAATTTTATTAATATCATGTTTGGAAATGCGGTCTAAACCGTGTTTCTAAAAAATTTAAAAATTTTTTATTAAAATTTAATATAATTTATATGTTTTGAATTATTTTAATATGTTGATGTTAAAAATAATTTTTAAAAAATAAAAACAATCATTAACATGTATTTTGGCACAAAAAATTATTTAAAAAGTAACTGTTATCACACTTTCAAGCACCCTCTTATTTATTTTATCCAGGAAACCCTTTTTTTTTTAACAAAAGACGTCATTTGTCTTCTAGTTTGTGGCCATTAGAAAGGCGGCTGAAAAATTAGATTATGTTTTCTTATCTAAAATATATTTTTAATTTATTTTTATCTAAAACTATATAATAAATATTATTATAATATTAATAAATATATATATTAACTAAAAATATCTCTAAATTTATCTAAAAATACAAAATCAAATCAAAAAATAATTTTCTCAACTCATATAAAACCTCTCTTATTGAAAGAAATATATTTGACACTAAAATTAAATTTTTTTATAACTAGAATATAATAGGCCAATAACTTTTTATCTTTGTATTTTTTTAATAATTTTTTTCAGTTTCCCTCAAACTCATGTATCAAAGAGTAGCAAACTACAGAGACCGATACAAAATTTGCCTCACTCCTAAGGCAAAAAATGCTGAAAAAGCATAGTTTTTATACCCGGTCCAATACAAGGTTTGGGTTCCAGGTTTTGACCGGATCACTGAATTGCCTTGATTAATTGTTAAAAAAATTAAAACAACGTCGTTTTAGTAAAAAAACAAAAGTCAACCGGTTGTAATCAAGTTTTTGACCGGGTCATCAAGTCATACCAGGTTTTTTCTTTCTTTATTTTTACTTGAACCCGACCCGATTCCAACCCTGGATCAGCCGAGTTTTAGATTGACCCGGTTTCAAAATTATGCAAAAAAAAGTATTGAATAGACAGTGCCTTAAAAACAAATCATTATTTGCCTCATTTCCAAATTTGGTCCACGATTTGTATATTTTCATAGTCACTAAAACCAAGTTTCTTTTTATAAATTTTAGCATCAACTTGATATTAAAATTTTCTTGACACCGCAGTAATTATATAAAAAATAAAATTAAAATAAATTATAAATTTCAATTTAAAACAACATAACTTATAAGGATAAATTTGAAAATTTGATGATGTAAAATAAAAGGATAAAAAAAGACCATTACAGCCTAAAATCCCTATCACATGTTATAATACATCCACAATGAAAAAAGCACACCTTTTAGCATAGTTTTAAAACTCGGTTTGATCCGGCAGGTCGACCCGAGACTCGGGGCTTGAACCGGGCCGGGTTGAAAAAAAACAAATGAAGAAAAAACCCGTTGTGACCCGGCTGACCCGGTGACCTGGTTGACCCGGCAAGACCCTGTTGCAACCCGTTGACTTTTGATTTTTTTAACTAAAACGACATTGTTTTGATTTAAAAAAAAATTGACCCGGACAACCCGGTGACCCGGTCAAAACCCAGAACCCGGGCCTTAGATCGGGCCGGGTATAAAAACTATACCTTTTAGGGTTTTATTTTAAAAAAATATTCAATTTATTCAAAATATATTAGGCTTTGCTTCAACTCATTTGGACTCATCTTAATTAAATAGTTTAAAAAAATTATAACCGAGTTAGATTTAAACTTTGGTATCCTTACTACAAAATAAGTGAATTCTTATTTTTTAGAATACAAGAAATTGAATTTAATAAAATATATAAATATTTGAAACTTATTTATTTTCAATCATTATTTCATGACATATATATTAAGAGTATGTTTCAACTAAATAAATTAAATAAATAAATAACATATATTAATCAAATATTTAAATTCATATTTCGATTGATCTCAGTTCTTTACCTCTTATCCAATTTCATTAGAAAACTCTACTTATTTTTTCAGCAAAAGCTATAGTACAATTGTGACTCATAAAATATTTTGAGATTTTTTTTCTATTTCTTAATTATTTTAGGATTCAAAATTAACTGTTAAGGAAAATACAATCATGAACAATTATTAATAGCCACACGAGAGAATGTCACGTGGAGTGGTAGCAAGAAAATTTTATTCAAACATTTTTAATCAAAATAGTTGGAATATATATCCCACCTCAGGCATAGCAAGAGGATTTATGAATTAAAATTGCTTGTCTTAATTTTTTTCTAAAGTAAAATAAATGCCTAGATGATGATGGTGTTTCTAAAGTAACAAGAGAAATTTAGGACCCGGATCATTAATTTAAATTGATTTAATAATCTCGTTTAATTTAATAATATAATTATATAAAAAAATCAATAACAATAAAAAAAACCAAAAAAATAATATTGAATAATAAAAAAATAAAATTTTGTCAATATTATTTAAATATCCTCGATAAATATTCTTAAAAAATATCAACGATCTTATTTGATAACAAAATAAAAATTAAATGAGAACATGATAAGCTCATAAAAATTAAAAAAAAATCTGAAGCTCAATTACAAAAAAAATCAAATGTTGAAGGATGAATTGAAAAAAAAATCAATTTTAAAAGAGATCAAATAACTTGACTCGAGTCAGCATGTCGAATTCATGGTCCGATTGTGAGGTTGGGATAACCTCATAAAAAAAAATTAAAAATACAATGAAAGGCAAAACTAAAAAAATCGATGAAAAAAACTTGAGTAAACCCTAGTTACTAACCTACAACCTGAGATTTGTGATCAGAAAAATCCTATAGAAAGGGAAGCGACAAAAATCACAAAGCTGAAAGCCCACTAACCTAATGTTAAATAATAAAAATTAAAAAAAATAATTTATAAAAACTTAAAAAAAACTAAAGTCAAATCATGTTAATCTTTAAAACCTATGATTCAGGATATGAGACCAAGTTAACTTATAGTAGGCGAACTCAAAAAAATCACGAAGCAAAATTCTCAATCATCCAAAATATAAAATCAAAACAAATATCAATCAAAAGAATAATGACTAAATCTAATATAAAAACTAAATGAAATAAAACAACGAGGAATGAAACTAAAAATAAAATTAAGAAAAGGATTAAAAAAATAGCAATCAAAATAATAAGGTGCCTCTACTCACTAGTGCATGCATAACACGCACTAGCTACTTTTAATTTTTTAATTATATTCATATATGTTGAAAGACTGAATTGTCCCTCATTTTAATTGATTATAACTAAAACACCATTAGAAAAATACAAATGTGCCCCTGGACGTTAGTATTTTGTTTTTAATGGTAATTTAATCATTACATTGTGCAATCAAATTGTTAAAAAACCGAAAAGCCCTTGTACCCAACTTTATTTTTTTACTTTTAAAAGTATTTAAGTTATTTCATGATACATCTAAAATATAAAAAGACCAATGTGTCTCCAATCAATATGACAATGATAATTGAACATTATAGAAAAGATAATTTTGCTCTTAATAACTAGTTCATTATTCTTTGTTGTGAAGGATAAGATCATCAATTCACTATTGTAATTTATAGTAAAACTACTCACAATCCACATTAGAGGACTAAACAATTTTAATTTTTTTAATGCTCTGATATTATATTACAAATTTCTTAATTGGTTTTAAATTCAATGGTATAGGTGAGAAAAGTTTTTATCAATTTTGTCCCACGTGTATGGCATTGTAGAGAATATCCTCCGGGACCAGGATCTTCTGGTAATTGATGGAAAAAACAAGGATTTTTTTTTATCAGTAAAAAAAAAGATGGAGTTGCTACCTAATATTTTGGTCATTAGAAACTCTAACTAGTTCTAGAGTCTAGATAAGAAAACTAGTTGTGTATAAGAAGGACGTATCACTCTTAGTACACCTTATCTAAGGTAAGCTCCATTGTTTATTCTCAATTCAATAGCTTAAGTTGTTAGGTGAAGTTCCAAGATATGATTTATATTATTCTCTAACACACCCCCTCAAGTGAAAGCCCTTTGGGCTTGAAACTTGCACAGGCTCACATTACCTTTTGCTTAATTGTTATCAAATAAATGGGGATTGTGAGATTCGAACTCGTGACTGCTTGGTCATCAAGACTCTAATACCATGTCAAAAAACCATCTCAACACAATAGCTTAAGCTGTTAGGTGAGGTCTCAAGATATGATTTATATTATTCTCTAACATAATGGTTAAAGTCAGTCTACTTTAGTAGAGTGAATCATAGCTTTAAGGGTTAAACCTAGTCATTTTAGAGTCAAAACATAAAAATAAAAGAAAATTTTTTAACATATACCTTCAAATGAAAGCCATTTAAACTTGAAATTTGCATAGAATCATATTATCTTGTATTTAATTTTTATTAATTAGAACAGAATGGTAAGATTTGAACTCATAACTATTTAATCAATAAAATTCTGATATCATCTCAAATAATTTTAAAAAAATACCTTACACCATATAATCAAACACACAAGTTCCATGCCTCTTCTGCTTCAAGCAAGTCCAGCATAAGGCCTTCAATTGTACATACTGGACTTACTCAAATTGAACAGCAACTACTTGCTGTTAAAAAGGAAGAGTTGATAATTTGTAGGCAATTTCACTGTCAGAAGACAAGTTAACAAGAATCCTACGCAGGCAAGGTTTTTACCATATTTTCAGTCAGAAAATGAAGAGTATCCTCATGAAACCAGTCTGCTGCGTCTATTAGGAGGTTCTTGTAGAACAACTTCTCTGCCCATCCATTGTAGCAAGTGACCTAATCCAGGTTTTACAGGAAACTATCACAGATTATATGTCCATGACCAATCAAAGCAAATGAACACAATAGGAATGCATTTATATCATTTGGAAAAATAGTCATTTTCCCTACAAGGAAGATAAGGGGGATTTAGCATTGCCACCACCATTTGACTGCTCCTTAAACGTGCTATCCAGCTCCTTCACAAATCTTTCCATAGCTGGAGTCGGTAAGCAAAGGGTCACAAGAACTCCATCTTCTCCTTTCTTAGTCCTATATGGTATCTGAAAGCTTGCCACATTACCCTTAGCAGGCCCGGCGTACTTCGGCTTACCCCAACCTAAGTTCATCTCTGCAAACATTGCACGAGTCACATCCGACACCAGGTAAGACCGCACCATTGTGTACCAAGGTCTACCTTTAATCACCAACAGATCAGCCACTGATCGCATGTACTCTTCAGTCACATTGGCCTTGGCCTTCCTGACTAATTCCAGCGTAAAGCCTAAAGAATTTCGTGAGATTTCTCCCGCTGTTGCCATTGCCACTGAGTATGCCATGCAGTTTCCATAATAACCTCTAGGTAACGGAGGGTTAAATCTATTGCGAGCATTGACAGTGCATAGTATCCGCATCTCATCATTTGGGTTTGGTTGAAGTGCAATGGTTCGGCACCTCCACAAAAACGCAGTCAATACATCAAATGTGGAGCAATGGCGAAGGTGTAGGGGGGCAAAGCCACGAATAGCAGATATGTTAGCAGGTCCAAAAAAGAATGAACGATGGGTCTTCTTAGTAAGAGGAACGTTGTCAGTGGTGTCATCAACCAGTTGATCATACTCGTGGTGTAAACAGGTTACCTGAGGTGGGTTCCTTGCATTTAAAACGTCCCTTTCCCAAACTGGTTGGATAGAGGGAGTCTGTGCTCCATGCACCATCTCACACATGGCTGACAAAAATTGGTTTATGCCAGTACCGTCACTCATGGTGTGGTTCAGACGGATGGCAAAGACAATTCCGCCGCACTTGAGACGCGTCACCTGTCGTTTTATACAGACAAACCATCTGTTAGTTTCATCAATTCCTCATGGAACTCGTTAATCTGTTTTAACTGCCATAGTATGCAACCTCAAGCGCTGCATCCATTTAGTTAATCTATGTTCAAAAATCGGTTCTGTCGGTACATTATGAATTTCTTCGCTATGATTAGAAAAGAAAATCTGTAAACCTATATCAAATGCTATTAATTGCTTTTCATTATGCAAACGAAGATTAAAAAATAAAAACACCCTCTTCCAGATGCTCTATAGTCTGTCATTCAATTATATGCAGACCTCCCCTTCCCCACACTTTATTCTAGTGGAAATGTATAATTGATACATGTGTCTTCCCTTTGGAAAAGACACAAAGAGACGACAAGAAGAATGGAAACAAAAAGGTTAACAAGGACATTGTGTACGATGTCAACTTCACCGTGAATGAACTTAGCTATTATGATCAGTAATGTGGTAATTTTTATGATTAGAATTTTAAAAAAATTAATTTAAAAAATATTTTTAGCTATAGATTTTAAAAAATATATATCTAGTTAAAAGATTTATGAGATAAAGTTTTTTATATAAAATAAATGAAAAAAAAATTCTTCATGAATGAAAAACAAGTTAGTTTTGTTAAAAAAAACCAATTTAACCCAATAGTTTAAGCTATTAGGTGAGATCTCAAGATATAATTTATATTATTCTTTAATACACCCTTTTAAATGAAAGCCCTTTGAATTTGAAATTTACACAGGCCTACATTATCTTGTGCTTAATTTTTTATCAAATAAATGATGATAGTGAGATTCGAACTCGTGACCGCTTGGTTATTATATTAAAGAATCAATTCAACTTAATAGTTTAAACTCGTGAGGTCGCAAATATATAATTTATATTATTTTCTAATAAATTTTACTTTTATAAAATTAAAATTTAAAATACAATTATATATGAGATACATTGCACAAAACATAAATTATTCAGCTGAACAAATAGCTAACTAATTGAACAGTTTTTTATTATGGTAGGGTAAAAGACAAGAATTATCATAATATCAAAATGATATTTTCATTGGAGCTAGGACTTCTACTTTGCTAGAATAAGCTAAAAAAATTCAATCCATAATTGAATATATAGGTGTCAATCTGATTAATATAATAATGATTGGATAATAAATTTGATATATTTTCAATTTCTAATTAAACATGAATAAAAAAATGATATTTTCAAATAATTTAGAACCTTCAGATTTAAAATGTATTATCTACGATCGACATACAACAAATATAACATAAACAAGGAATTATTAAGGCTATTTCTTGTAAGGATTGATATAATATTGTCCTTTGAAATCAAAAGAAATTAAACAAGAGTATCTTAAATTTGCAAATCAAGAAAAGGAAATAATAATAATAATAATAATAATAATAATAATAATAATAATAAGTATTTTTGTTGAAGATCTTGGATCATCATCGTCATCATTTATAAAATTAGAGATGGAGCTCCATCATCATGGAGTATACCATCCATCACTTGATACCCAACTCAATCAAATTTTATATAGGGTAAACGGTATATTATATAATGACAAAAAAAAATAAAAATAAAAATAAGGGACATCAGAGAATTGCTGGTGATTCACATTGTTATCTTTTTTTTTTTAATTTTAATCATCATTTTTTTTCTATTTGATTAGTTAAGATTGTGTTTTGTTATTTGTTTTGATATTGACTATTCGGGGTATCGAGATTCCCGGTTTGATGTCTAATTTGATAAAATTAAATATAATTTTTTTTTTATTTAAAACAATTAAAGCTATTGGTAGTTTGGTACCACAAATATTAAATCCTTTTCTTGCAAACATCAAGGACTAAATTGAAGTTTCCAATATTCTACCAAGTAATGTTCGTTGGCATTGCTTGAAAGACATTTTGGACTCTTCTTTGGGATGGGAATCATGGGATCATTCTCTCTTTCAAATCTTCTTCTTTTGCTGCTTTTTTTACTACTCTTACTGTTCTTCTACATCCATTTTAACTTTTCCATACTTGAGAAAAACAGTTAAATTTGGCTGGCTGGTGTTGTTTCATGAGTTGAACTCTAATTTTGTGTAAAAAAAAAACAGAAGGATGATCCTGCTTTGTAAACTAAGATAGAATCGATGATCCATAAGCAAGAAACATACACAGGAGACAAACCTGAATAAGCAGCAGAGGGCAGTTTATCATCCCGCTGGAGCCAGGCACGTCAAAGAGGAGTTCCTCCAAGCAAGGAATTGGAGGCCAGAGCGCATCACCAAACTGCTCAAGCGTAACATCGGCATTAGCCTCAATAAACAAAATACCCTCACCTTTACACTCCACCAAGAGCTTACGCTTAGGCCCTTCTCTAAGCCTACCAGCAAATGGATAGTAAAACACCAGTGTTTTAGCAAGTGCTTCCTTAATGACCTTAACAGGATCCCTCCTCTGCATTGAAGGATCGTAAGGGTAAAAAAGAATGAGTGGAATTTGGACTCTGAGACCATCTTGGTCATCTATGTCTGAAAGAGGTTTGAGTTCATGTGGGGTTGGCTCAGAAGGGGTGATCAGAACTGGTTCCCGTCTAGACACCTTGAACACTAGTGGGGTGGGTGGTGTTGCCATGGCAGAGAACCAGCGATGATTTTTTTATTTATTTTTATTTTGGTTCATCTTGAACGTTGGCACCAGTATTTATCAAGATTTAAGACGGCATCCAAACATTAAAATAAGGAATAAATAATTGTGAAATACATCTTTATTTTACAAAAAATTTTCAAGCCAAACACAGCCTTATAGTTATCTAAAGGCTTAGCCCAAACCCCACAGGCTGGGCTCCTTAACGTAAAAAACAGGCTTGGTCAAATTAGGCTAAATAACCAAATGACCCAACCTTCCTTTCAAAGCAAATGATATTAAAAACTTAAATCCATAAACAAAGAAACAAGAAAGCCCTCATCTTTTAAAGATCAAACCAAAAACTATACCAGCACTTCTCTTTTTTTTAGAATACTTAAAACATATGAAGACTAAAGAGGATTTGAAGTGTTATGGTTGTTCTTATTATAAAAACACACAATAATCTTTGTACATGCTTTGTATCTTTATACCATTTAAGAGTATAAGTTTAGACATATGTAATGGAACAAAAATAAAAAACTGATCCTAGAATCATGGAATACACAAGATCTGGTAGTAATGTTAATGGTGACAGCTAGGCTTGAGTTGGCACTTCTATGATTTCTTTAGTTTTCTTAATATGCCACTTTAAGAACAAAGCTACCATCCGCTAGGTCGATCTTGTCTCAGTAGATATTATGTCCTTTTGTTTAGAAAACGGCATAATGAGTAAATCAATGAACTGGTCATTAGTGTAGACATGTCGAACATGAAGAAATGTTTTCTCAACCAAATCTCGGTACAAAAATAAATGTCTATCCGAATGTGCTTCATTGTAGAGGCTTTGGATAGGATTAAAGCTTAACTGAGTGACGCCCAAATTATCACAAAAGAGTGTAGGTGAGTGTAGAAATGAAAACTTCATTTCGTGAAGTAGAGAGAGCACCCATATGGACTCAACGCGAACTGCTAAAAGCCCCCGGATTCGCTTTAGATGATCGTGCAATGGCACGTTTCTTTTTTAAGCTCCATGAGATGGGTGTGGGACAAAGAAAGAGAATATAGGTTGAAGTTGATTTTCTATCATCCAAGCTACCAACCCAATCAGCATCCGAGAAGCATGTGAGCGCCGGGTTTGAAGTTTTCCTGATATTGATGCCATGAAAAATGGTGTTCTTTTGGTAATGCAGCAATCTGTTAGTGGTTGTCCAGTGGATCTGTGTGGGACTATGCATAAAATGTGAGAGTTTATTGACTGCAAAGTTAATATCATGACGAGTTAAGGTCAGGTATTACAATGAGCTAATCACTCGTCGATATTCTGTGGAATCAACCGATGAGGAACCATCTGTTAGCTTTAAAGGAACCGAGACAGAGAGAGGAGTTGTGATATCCTTAGATCCATCCATACTTGTTTTAGCAAGTAAATCTCAGATATATTAATGTTAATTTAAAAACAAGCCGTTTGCAGTAGGGATGACCTCAATGCCAAGGAAAAAGTGTAAGGCCCCAAATCCTTAATGGAGAATTCATGTCCAAGCTTGGCAATAATGCTTGCAAAAAATGTCGGATTATTTTCAGTGATGATCAAATCATCAACACAAACTAGGTAACAGGCAAGGATTAAACCATCAGAAAACACAAGAAGAGAAAAGTCAGATTTAGCATTGATGAAACCAAATTCTAATAGTGCTAGTTTGAGAGTAGAATACCAAGCACGAGCTGCTTGTTATTGTCTTTGTAAGATAGCAAACATGATTTGGTTTTTCCGGACTTTTGAAACCAGGTGGTTGCTTCATATAAACCTTTCCAGTGAGATGCCCATGAATAAAGTCATTATTGACATCTAATTGTCGAAGAGACCAACCTTGCATAATGGCAATGGTTAAGACAGTACGAATGGTTATTGGTTTTACAACAAGACTAAATGTCTCTTTGTAATCCAATCCTAGTCTCTGATTGAACCGTTTGGCCACTAGTTTGGGCTTGAATCGATCAACAAAACCATCAACATGCCTTTTAATCCAGAACACCCATTTACAACCAATAACATTACAATTAGGTGGAGGTGGAATTAGGTGTCATGTATTGTGATGTATTAACGCAGTCAATTCAGAGGACATGACAGTGCGCCAGTTGGAATTAGTGAGGCTTCAAAGATACTCGTAGGTTTCAAGGAGGGTGGAAGAAGGTGTTTAGTGACTACAAAAGATTTTTTTGGCTTATATATATCATTCATGGATCGAGTGGTCATTCTATGGATGCACACTTTTGTATGCTCAAAAGTAGTAGGTGCATGCACAATGGAGGAATTTGGCTCGAAAGTAAGGTAGGAGAACATGGAGTACTTACCTGGCGGGGAAGAGATGCAGGGGATGATCCATTCACAGATGATTGTGATTGTGAGGCAGCAACACCCAATTCCAGAGAATCTGTTAGATGAAGAGGAGGCAAGGGGACGTGCAGCAAAGAGATTAGTATAGAAGAGTCTTTGATGGCTGATGAAGATAAGAAGAGCATTGAGTTAGTAGAAGTTGATGTCTGAAAAGGGAAGGTCCCTTCATGAAAGATGACATATTGAGAGTGAAATATCTTACAGAGATATGCTTTTTAGTAGAATGAGTAACCCATAAATGTGCATGGTTTGGCTTTGGGTTCTAGCTTGTATTTGTTATAAGGCCTGGTTAATGGATAATATAGACAGCCGAATTCTTTGAGTTTGAAATAATTTGAAAGTTGTTTGAACAATTTTTCAAATGGAGATTAATTGTTCAAAGTTGAGGTGGACATTTGATTTATAAGGTAGGTCTCAATTTGAAATGTAAATGTATATGTCCAGTATGAGAGAGGCATGTGAGCATTTATGAGTAATGTGAGACCAGTCTTAACAAGTTGACGATGACATCTTTCAGACATACTATTTTGTTGTGGGGGGTATGCGGAGCAGTACCAATGAGACCATAAGTGTATGTTCATTTCTATTATTATTTAATTGAATAAAAGAATTATTCTAATAAACAAATTTAGCAAATACTACCGAGTAAATGTTTCGTCTTGTAAGATTAAATATCTTGATCCACATTTGTCTCTTGATTTTTTTTAATTTTATTTTTAGTTATTGTTTATGTTTTTTTTTCATCTATTAACATACATATCTATTGATTTATTTGATTACATATATGCATAAACTTTTTTATTTTTATTTTGAATTTTTTTAACTACAAAATCAAGTTGAAAAAGCTTGTGTATATAATCTTTTTTAAAAAAATATTTAATTCATAATAAAGCACGGGTTAAGTACCGAATATCTTTACAAATATCTTTACAAATATCGTTTTAGAGATAAAACATTAGGTAGTATTAAACTGTAATCTACTTTTTAAATTGTTTTTTATTTGAAAAAAATATTAAATTAATATTTTAAATTTTTTTAGAAGATTTTAATATATTAATATTCAAAATAAAATAATAATTATTTTATTATATTTTTAATTAAAAAATACTTTTAAAAAATATCATTTACTATAATATTAAACAAACATAAACTGTAAAGAAAATAGGACACTGTTGTGAGCTTAGCCACACGGCTTATCAGCAAATTCCTTTGAGAAATCAGCGCACATGTTAGAGATATATTATTAATATCATTTAGAAAAAAGTAGTTTTAGTTGACCTCTACACCTAAAGTTATTGAACTCCGGTCTACAAAGACTCGAGCAAATTCAATTTAATAAATTAAATTAATATTATTTCATGATTTAAAAAAAAAAAATTAAAATAATATTATTTTAAAATTATTATTATTTTTATATAAAATCTAAGCTGCTCAAGTTTAAATAAATTAATTTCCATTTATTTTTTTAATCTACTCAAAGTTAAATCTTGATTCGATAAAAAAGAACGTTTAAAAACATGGATTAACTAGTATTTTTAATTTTTTTTTATATTTTAGATTATTTTGATGCATTAATTTAAAAAATAATTTTAAAAAATAAAAAATATTATTTTAATGCATTTCAGAATGAAAAATACTTTAAAAAACAACTAGAACCACACTCCTAAACCGACCTTAGATACTAAAGCAACTTAACTATCTAGAATAAGTTTAATAACATTGGTGACACCCATATTTCTGAAACTTAAGAACTAGACTGATTGAACTATTTATTTTGACTCTTTCAAATTTGAAAAATAATGGTGGGTGTATATTTCATTAGAATTTCATAATTCATAATATCATTTTCTATTTAATTATTTTGAATTCTATTTTAGAAATTGTGATTAGATTTATTTATTAAAAATAATTAATTTAATACATTATTTTTATGTATTTATAGGTGTTATATTGAATTTGAATTAGATTTTAAATCTAGTTAAAAAAATTTAATTGACTTAGTTAAAAATTTAAGTTCATTCAATAACACAATTAAAATCTATCTATCAACCATTTATTTATTTTTTTAAAAAATAAAATTATTTTGATTTTAAAAAAAAATTATTTCATCATCTCAGGTAGGGATGTTCAAAAAAATCAAAAAACAGATTAAATCGAGAAAACCGGAAAAAATAACCGAAAAAACCGAACCGTGAAAAAAAACCGATTAAAATTTTGAAAAAACCGACCGGTTCGGTTTGGTTTTGGTTTTTTAAGCCTGGAATCGGAAAAACCGAACTGAACCGAACCAAACCTGAACTGAAAAAACCAGAAAAAACCGAGCAAAACTGAAAAAACCGAAAAAAACCGAGCCAAAATTGAAAAACCGAGCCAAACCTGTTTGAACCGGTTTTTGCTCTAAAAAACTGAACCAAACTGAAACCGGTCGGCTTGAACCGGTTTCGATTTAAAAAAAAATATTCAATTTAATTATTTTTTTTAATAAAAATCAAACCGAACCGAAATATAAACACCTCTAATCTCAGGTGTCCTCGTACTTGTGAACTCCAAATCAGGTTATGAATCTGTAGTTATACCAAACAATAATTTGTATTTTCTTGAATTATAAAGTAATAAATAATAATCTATCCCGTCCAATTTACTTACTCCTATTGTTGTAAAATTAAATATAAATTTCCTCCAAAAATAAAACGTAGAACAAACAAACCTCCCTCTCTCTCCAAAAACCTCCCTCTCCTCCTCCGACGTTACCTCCCTCGTTCTATCCGGTGACCCCCTCCACCTCCTCCGCCGGGGTCGCCACCCAAAACCCAAAATTCTCCCAAACCCCATAATTTCAATCACTTCAAATCGAATCCACCATGTCAGAAATCCCAAACGCAGATCCAGAAGGCATTGATTCAGTCCGTATGACATGGAACAACTGGCCCAGAACCAAAGTCGAAGCTTCCAAATGCGTCATCCCTTTAGCCGCATCAATCTCCCCTATTCGTTCTAACCCAGAAATCCCAACTCTCCCTTACCTTCCTCTCCGTTGCAAAACCTGCACATCCATCATGAATTGCTTCTCGCGCGTTGATTTCACTGCCAAGATCTGGATCTGCCCTTTCTGCTTCCAGCGCAACCATTTTCCTCCACACTATTCCATGATCTCGGAGACCAATCTCCCTGCTGAGTTGTACAGCCAGTATACGACAATAGAGTATACTATTGGTGACAAGAATCATAATCCAGTTGGGGAATTTGATGTTAAGTCGGCGTTTGTGTTTGTTTTGGATACTTGTATGATCGAGGAGGAGTTTGAGTATGTCAAATCGGAGGTTAAGAGGGCAATTGGGTTGTTGCCGGAGAATGCAATGGTGGGTTTTGTGACTTTTGGGACACAAGTGCAAGTTCATGAATTGGGGTTTAGTGATATGTCCAAAGTATATGTTTTTAGAGGGACTAAAGAGATTAGTAAAGATCAGATTATGGAGCAGTTAGGTATTGGTGGTGCTGGCAGGAGGAATGTTCCTGGTGGTGCTGTTGGTGTTGGTGGGTATCAGCAGCAGAGGGGGATGCCAATGCAGAATTCGGGTGTGAGCCGGTTTTTGTTGCCAGCTTCTGACTGTGAATTTACGCTGAATTCGGTACGTTATTATAGTGTGTTTTGATTTGAAGGTAGTGTTTGTCATGTGATAAGTGTTTTTTGTTTGAAAATGTATGGAAATATATATTTTTTTATTTTTAAAAATTTATTTTTGATGTGCTAAAACGATTTATATAAAAAAATAAAATTAATTTGAAGCAATTTTTTTTTTCTTCATATTTTTTGAAAAGCACGGCCAGCGGTCCCGTATTAGGTTGTTTGTTGTTTTAGGAAAATAAAATTGGGAATTTATTTCCTGTTTATTGAGGAAAATTGTGATCTTTTGTTGTTTCTGTTTGGTTTGGATTTGAGATGTAGATTGTGTGTTGTTGATTGAGGAATTTTTTGTTGTTGTTGTTGTCTTTAGCTCTTGGATGAGTTGCAAACAGATCAGTGGCCGGTGGCACCAGGAAACCGGCCTTCAAGATGTACTGGAGTAGCATTGAGTGTTGCAGCTGGATTGCTGGGAGCTTGTTTGCCTGGGACCGGAGCTAGAATTGTAGCTTTAGTTGGTGGTCCTTGCACCGAAGGGCCAGGAGTGGTAATGCCAACTTTTGTGTGTTGTCTTTTGATTTTTCCTTTTCTTTGTTATTTAATTGAGATTGATTTAGGTTGTTGGTTAGGTAATTTTGTATTGATGATAACTCTCCACCTGCAATGTTGTGTTATTTTCATCGAGTTGATTCCTTTCCATGTATTCTTAAATACCATCAATGTATGCTAATCGAAAATCAATGTGCACCATTCATTGCCTAATTGCTTCACATTGTTTACTGGTGATATGGTTTTACATTGAGACAAGGCTTCATTTTTCGTGAGGGAAAAGGAGCCCTTTATTAACATCAAAACTACTGTGCACTGTCTTAGAAGAATACATTTTATTTGTTCCTTGATTCACTTAACATTGGATCAAAAGTCAAACTAAGATATATTTATAATGATGATTTTCATGGCATAGAGCATGGTTTAATTGTAAACTTATTAGCTCTATCTTTCCCTCCCTCCATCTCCATCCACCTTTCCTCCAGTGTTCATGACTATCGATAGGATCACACTTTACTGCCTAAAGTTAAAACCTCTTATGGATGCTGTTTGGCATTGTGGCAGCGGTTTCTTCTCAAAGTGCTTTTCACTTGGAAATGTATCAAAATCATGTTTTTTCTTTTTTGTAAAAAAAATTATTTTTGACATCAGCATATCAAAATGATCCAAAAACACATGAAAAAAATTTAACTTGAAGCAAAACAAATTTCAATTTTTTTGAAAAGCGTGGCCACGCTGCAATACCAAACAGGGCCTACCACATATTGATTTTGTTCCATATTGATTAGCAACCCATGTTTCCTAACATTAAAATACATAGATCAGATGCCATTCCAGGTTCCTTAGCCCTCTATTTGGCATCATTACATTTCTTTGCTGTGTTATTAGCAATCTCTGGTGCTAGATTAGAGCAAGAAAAACATATAGTCAAAAAGTTGTTTTTCAGAATGAAAAATTTGCTAGTTTCTGTTTCTTCATTCCTTGGTGATTATGAAGATGCTGATCATTTTGAAGTGTTGCAGATTATATCAAAAGATCTGTCTGATCCTGTACGTTCCCACAAGGATCTTGATAAGGATGCAGCACCTTATTTTAAGAAAGCAGTCAAATTTTATGATAGTCTTGCGAAGCAGCTTGTCAGCCAGGGTCATGTGTTGGACCTTTTTGCCTCTGCTCTAGATCAGGTATTTCTTGTTCTGTCTTTAAAACCTTATAAGCACATCTACATTCCTTGTCTCGTTAAATTTAAAGTGGGCCTACTAACATACAGTGATATACCTACTGGAAGAGAATGCTTCTTAGGGCAGTTGATAAGATACCAAGTTTGTTTTTTCCCCTGGACATTCCAGTCGTTTCCAAATGAAATCCATCTCTGCTTACATTAAGTACAAAGCAAAACTTTATTAGATGGGACCAATAAGAATCTAAGCATGCTCTTTTATTTTATTCATTTTAGAAACACATCTATTGCAGTGATTTGCTTATCATTTGACCTGTGATTGCTGTATGTTTTAGGTTGGGGTCGCAGAAATGAAAGTTGCAGTAGAAAGAACTGGTGGTCTTGTTGTTCTCTCAGAAAGTTTTGGACATTCTGTATTTAAGGACTCCTTTAAGCGTGTATTTGATTCAGGAGAAAAGTCTCTTGGCCTCTGTTTCAAGTGAGTCATCATTGCAAAACAAAAGCAATTTTCACTGTTATGGAATTGATGTTGGATCATGGTCTGAGCAAATAGATGCATGCTATGCATAATTTTCTTCTCCTTTGTCTTGAAACTTCCTCTATACCCTTTCATTTCATGGACTATAGGTAGGTTGTGATATGATTTCTCTTCTTTCTTTGCAGTGGAACACTCGAGATTAACTGTTCAAAGGACATCAAAATTCAGGGGATTATTGGACCTTGCACCTCTTTGGAGAAGGTTGAACCATCTACAGCCTTCAAATTTCCTTTTTGTTTGCTTTATTTATTTTGGATTTGGCTTATTTTTAGGGAATAAAATGTGATTTTGCTCTCTTCTCTCCATCAATTAAAGCTAGATTGGATTTGGTACTAATTATAGAGCCTTGCAGAAAGGACCTAGTGTTGCTGATACAGTCATTGGTGAGGGGAATACAACAGCTTGGAAGATGTGTGGCCTTGACAAGAGTAGTTGTTTTACTGTCTTTTTTGATATTTCATCAAGTGAAAAATCAAATGCTCCTGGAAGTGCAAATCCACAGCTATACTTACAGTTTCTTACAAGGTATGATGTTTGATGAGTATACTGTCTTAATTCTTTTTTATTCTTTATGCTAGACCCACTTCCTTTTTCGATTCAGTAATCACATACTGATGGACATTTTTGTTTTGATGCAGTTATCAAAATCCTGAGGGTTTGACATTGCTTCGGGTTACAACTGTCACTAGAAGATGGGTAGATAGTGCTGTTAACTCAGAGGTTGGTTATGTCCAATATATATGGCATATTAGTTGTGTAAGGTGTTTTCTCAGTTCAAAATGAAAACAGTACCCTTGTGTTGTCATGCTTAGGATATGCATTCTGTCAGTTCTGTTCATTAGTTAGACATCCCCAAAGACTCTTGTTAAGGCAGGAGCAACCTTTTAATTATGTAGTCCTTTTAGTTTAGTATTTGTAAAATGTTTCCCAGGATCAATAACCTGTATCTTTAGATGTATGTTGTCTGGTCTCTCATATGCTTCGTTTCTGCTGTTAAATTAAGATTAAGCTTCCTTCTCCCTGTCCATTCTCATTATGGATTGCTAGTCTTGCGCTATTCGTCTAGTGTATTTTCTAAGCATTTGTTGAAACTGTAACTGATGAATTAGTGTTGATATGGAGGAACTTTTTCACTTTTGCAGGAATTAGTACAAGGTTTTGACCAAGAGACCGCAGCTGTGGTAATGGCGAGATTCACATCCCTGAAAATGGAGTCAGAGGTGCTTATTTAAAAAAAAAAAAAAATTTTCTTTTGAAGTATCTCTACTTATCATTTGCTGCATGTGTTGTTCTTGTCAAAACTTCGCTTTTTCTTAAAAATAAATATCTGATTGGCAATTTTAATGTTGTTGGTCATGTGTTTTGTCAGTTTGTTACTGTTTCATGTTTGACTGAAATAATTACCTGTTGTTTAAATAAAGAAGAAACTTATTTTGTGTTTAAATTTTTTTCCAAATATTGCCATTGTTACAAAATTTATGTGCACTTGTTTCAGTTGATGTTTATCTTGGAATGCCATCTTTTTTATGATCTTTCTTTTACAGTTTCCTTGGTGATAATTGTGTCACCCTTTATAGGAGTGACATTTATTTGTTCATTCCATTGAAACTCAAGCGTTGTTTTAATTGTTTGCATGTAGCTTCTGTATATTTTCCTGATTCTCTGGGATTTCTCTCACAGGAAGGATTTGATGCCACTAGGTGGCTAGACCGAAATCTCATCCGCTTCTGTTCCAAATTTGGTGAATACCGGAAGGATGATCCGTCATCTTTTACATTGAACTCGTTTTTCTCTTTCTTCCCTCAGTTTATGTTTAATCTGCGAAGATCACAATTTGTACAGGTAACTAATTGATATTGAAGGTCATCTGCTATTCTCACTTTCTTTTTTGTTTTACACTAAATTGAAGTGATTTAACATTTGCATGTTAAGTGCTATTATATGTTCCCTTATTTGGCTGCACCAGGTTTTCAATAACAGCCCAGATGAGACAGCTTATTTCCGCATGTTGTTGAACCGTGAAAACATTACCAATGCTGCTGTCATGATTCAACCATCGCTAATATCATATTCATTTAACTCACTGCCTCAACCTGCATTATTGGATGTCGCTTCTATTGGAGCTGATCGTATTCTCTTACTGGATTCATACTTTAGTGTTGTCGTATTTCATGGAATGACAATAGCTCAATGGCGTAACTTGGGTTACCAGAATCAGCCAGAGCATCAGGTATGGGCTTTTGCTTTGTGGCACTTTCATGGGGATCTAAATTTGGGATGGATTTAGAACCCCAAGTTTATTTATTCTACAATGGCTTGCAAGCCACATGTCAGACATTTGGATTACCTCTTTGCATTTGTGGGATTTTGATTCCTTAGGAGCAACACACCAGTAATGCTTATGTGAGCTTCGTTGCTTGAGGATCTTCCAATGATAATTTTTTCTGTCAATTATTGACAGGACTCTACCTCCCATTTTAGAAAGGATGTCATAAAAATAATGCCAACTAAATGTATAGAAGATGCTAAGATATGAATCCCTCCATAGCTTTACTTTTTGATACAAGTGTAGATTTGCAAATTACTGTTATTTGGCATCATGCTTATCATGTGCAAAACTAGGATGAGTGCATGGGTGATGGAATGCATGGACTTAATCATGTTTAATTTTTCCTTTATGATGAGTTTACTTTAAAAAATTACTTTGTATTTAATTGGATTATTCAAGTTCAATATTGCTAGAATTTTACTAGTGGACCTTCTGTCTAATTGGTGTCTCTTAGTAAGGAGGTCCTGTAACTGTTGAATTAAAAAAAATCATTAGAAATTTGATAACCATTTTGTTTACAGTAAAGTTGTGTCTGGTATGAGATTAAAAAATTGGAGTGGAAATTTTAAGTAAGATTTAAGGATGAAAGTGTTATGGGTATAAAATCTTGTTAAGGGGTGATGTGTTATGTGTTTGGTGTAAGTTTAAAAGATAATGAGTAATAGGGGTTCCCATTAAAAATTAAACCACTTCTTGAATTAAACCTTATTGTAAAAATAAAAATTATAAAGATGGATCCCATATGCAAGGTGTAAGATAAATAGAGAAAAATTAGATGATAAATTAAAAATGAGAGGGAAAGCGCAAAAAAAAAAAAAAAAGGGGTAAGAGGCATCAAGTAGGGCTAGATGAGGCATGATAACGAAGTTTGCAAGTGCAATTTTGGGGAATTTATTGGCAATTCTAGGGAAACAACTGGAAAACTTAGCTTTTGTTTTGCACACTGGATTCACTCCTGCAAACTTGCACTCATGCAGGAGCACGTGCGTGCGCGCACACATGCATGTGTGTAAGGCTTCAACTACCCATCGTGTCCTTATCATATAGTTGTCATAAACTCCCTGTGGAGTTTTTGTTCAGAAAACTGTCCTCCAATGTTCTTGTAATTATTTATGCCCCTAGGTTTCTAGCAGAATTACTGAGTACTAAAACTCTAGTCTTAAGTATTCTTTACCTAACCAGTGCCCCAAAGCCAGCTCCGTGGAAGGTGCTGTGCTGTATTGTGAGTGTCTTATGTTCATCTTTTTGTTAATTTTGCTTTTTAAATGCAATGCTTTCTCCCTCCTGCAGGTGTTTGCACAGCTATTGCAAGCACCCAAAGACGATGCCCAAGCGATCATTCATGAACGTTTTCCCGTTCCTAGATTGGTGGTGTGTGATCAGCATGGATCCCAGGTTAGTTTTATCTCACTCTTCCTCCTCTTCTTCTTCAAAAATTAAACCCTTGTGGCCTTGCCCACAAACAATAAAATTCCTTGATATCATGATATGCAGTGTATTGAATTCATAAGAGACAAAGGATCTATACATAACTGACTTCTACATACAAAACTGGGCAGCATGATTGGTGTTCTACCTATGCTATGCTGTTGAAATTAGTTGGATAATGATCCCTTGTTCCAATTGTTTAATTAATAGCTGTCAGTTTAGAGCAATTTCTATAACTGGGGACCCAAAAAGATCCTTTTAAAAAAAAAAAAAAATTGTTAATTCCACATTGGGCGTCCACAGTTGCACTAGTGAACTGGAAGGTTAACTATTTCATAGAAACTTGCTCGATCTCATTATCTCATGTCACCTTATCAGGCAAGGTTCTTATTGGCAAAGTTGAACCCATCAGCTACATACAATAATGCCAATGAGATGGCTGCTGGGTCAGATATAATATTCACGGATGATGTGAGCCTTCAAGTTTTCTTGAGCATCTTCAGAGGTTAGCTGTGCAGTCTTGACTGTAGACTCAACTATAGGTTTTGAGTGTGGAGAAGTTCCCTTGAGTGTGAGATCTGTATCCCCTTGTCTTCCGCTCCATCCCTTCTTTCCCTTTCTTTCCATTGTTTTAAGTGCAGAGGATGGAACCCCACGTTCAAAAATAATGAAAGGTTGCATTCTTTGGGGTGTCTGGGAGGTATTTGCTCCCTTTAAACGTTAAGGAACATGGGGTTCGTTGAGTAGTTCTAGGGAAAGAAAAGGATACTGGAGTGATAGTTGGAGGGATCCCTTTATCAATATCGGGAAGATGAAAAACATATTTTGACAGAATTTTTTTCTTGTTTCTTCTGTTCTTTTGTATTCACTCAGGTCAAATATGTCTTGTATTGAGATTTTAAGTTATATACTGAAATGGGATTGATGCTCCTAGGTTGAAAAAGTTCAGGGACTGGACATTTCTTTTTGGTTTTGCTCTAAAGATTTAGTACACAATTTATGTACTCTCCCTCCCTTGCTGTTCTATTTATCTTTCATAGCTATACAGTTATTATGCTATGATGCTAGGTTTCTTCCTTTCAGCTACTTGACCTTCAAAAATTGGGTCATGATGTTACTGCTCAACATTTTCAGTGCTTAAATTTTAAAAAAGTAATGAAACGTTTAGATTTGAGGATAGCATCTAAAATATCAGACTGTTGTGTTCATTAATTGATCTGAAATTTTATGGACTTGTAAATGAGTGAGTACTTGTAATGGAAAAATGAATCATCATAATGCATTCTAACAGTGTGATTTCAAAATCCAATAAACTAGAGGGCCTAATGATTTCTTGCTTCTATTTTTTTTTACGGGTTAACATGATGACCTGATCGGATTTTACTTTGAACCAGATTTTATTTTATGAAAATAATATTTTGGGTTTTGTTTTTCCAATAAAAAATCATGGCTAGGGTTTCTAAATGACTACCTGCCGAACCTGCAACTGCCGAAGTCGGCAATTCAAATCTTGTGCCGAGTCAATAAGATTCAATCCGAGTGGTTCCAATTTTCTCAAGATATTTCAAAATGAGAAATTGTTCTTTCTTTCTTTCTGTAATTCAAGAGCCTTCGGATCTCCAATTCAAAGAGAAGATCAATAACATGGGATACAAGAAGATTTAACAAGCTTCCTTGAGCAAAATAAGTTTCAATCTCGGCAATTTCAGTTTTTTCGAGAGATTATGAAATAGGAATTTGCCATCTTCCATAGTGTAATGCAAGAGCCTTTGGATCTCCTAGGAAAAGAACAATAATAACATGGGTCTAGGTACATTTTGTTAATATATCAGTGCTTTGATCGAGTCAATAAAAAATATAGGCACCAAACTGAAATTTGCACCAACTCGAGTTAGAGTATGATCAAGCCTACAAAGTTCAAACACTGCATGACAGTACCAAAAGAAACGGTTTTGAGTGAATTTTTATTTTTTCATAACATAAATTATAAATTACAGAGCATAGGAAGGCGTTTTTTTTTTTTTTTTCATCTCGAGACAGTAACCAAATAATATAAAAAAGACTCGTTAACTAGTAATTGAGAGCCATCGTCTGAAACCACTCTTCTGCAGAATCTATATGCCAAAATTGAATCTAGTCCTTCTTACTTGAGTGATCCATATCACCGAAGGACATAGCAGGAAGTTTGCCACAATCTTTATGCACAAGTCCAGAAATCCTGCCAAAAAGATACTTGTAAAATATTCCATCCCTTAAGAATTTCATCCACCATTTATCTCCACCGAGCTGCACCCATCCTGCTAAATATGATCCTGTGACAAGAAAAGCAGCACGCCACCTCCTTTCCTTCACATAATCATCTATGGCTTTAGCCATGTCTCCTGGAACAATCAGCCCTCCATTGTTTATAACTGAATTGCCAATGTGTCTGCCCAATACCACAGCATCTTCTAGTGACGAACCACCGCCTTGTCCTAGGTCAGGAGTCATGGGGTGCATAGCATCACCAGCTACTGTAACATTTCCTTTGCTTAGCTTTCCAAATATGATGCCCCATGGCTGCCTAAACATCAACGGTGCCCATGTTAATGTTGAAAGATCAGCATGGCGGACCACGTCTAGGTATGTTGAAGGAAACTTTTCTGCATGTTTCTCAAGTACTTGTTTCTGTATTTGTTCGGGCTCTCCTGCCGTCTTATCTCCTGAATTGAAAATTAGTTCAGAATAAATGTTCCCTGCAATGATCTGACATGAACCATCATTTGTGTCCAGCTAAAACGAGAAAGAAGGAAGGGTTTAGTGCTAACCGTTGTAGGTTAAAAACCAGTAAAGTTCTCTGTCATTAAGAGGAACAAAACCAGCTCTTTTGCCCACATCCACGAACTGATGAACTTCTTGCTTAAATCCATGGCCTTGAGGAAAAACTGCTAAACCTCGCACAGCAGACCGCCCTGAATGGACTGGTTCTGCCAGTCCTAGCCAACGTGCCACCACCGAGTTCACCCCATCACAGCCTATCAGAACCTTAGATCTGATTGTAGTTCCATCTTCCAAATGTATAACAACAATGGAAGCACCGCCTTGCTCTTCATTTTCAATGACAGCTAGCTTGGAAGAGAATTGAATTGAGTCAACCGGCAATTCCTCTGCCAGTGCCTCTAACAGTGCTTTGCGGTGAAGTGTCCTAATTCCTTGTCCATCGCCCCTATTTCACACAAGACAAGGCATTAATTCACACCCAGAACTACGTCATAGGAAGCGAATGTTGATGAGAGTGAAGTTTTGTCGGCATACACATGAAGGAATCTGGTCTGTCCATTATACATCAGTTCTACTATAATATTGAACCGACTAAAAAATTCTTTTATGATTCCGACAGCCATTCATAGTACAGATCCTTGCATGAAATTGTACTAAAAATCAATCAAGAAATTATTTTATGAAGGTTCAAAAAGTTTACCCATTATTGGCCACTCGGAAGAGGACTTGTTGAACATCTCCAGCACTAACATTGGTTACATATCCCCTAAATCATACAAGAGGAAAAGAAAAGTGCACAGGAAACTAATCAATCACCCAGAAGATATATAATATTCAAATTCAAGAAACGATGGACAGACATGATCAAAAGAATAGAATTAGTGTAGAGGAACAACTTATTACATCGATGTAGGAGCATAAATGGGGGTGAGCTTGTGAGAAACACCAAGAGCATCAAGAGCAGGCCAAGCATTTGGAAATAGAGTCAAGGCTGCACCTGTGGCTCTTAGCCCTTCTGATCTCTCTAACACCAGGGCTCGAACCCCTACTCTTTTCAAAGCCACTGCTGTTGCCAACCCTGCAATTCCTGCTCCGACTATCACCACATCCTCCATCATTTCCATCTCTCTCTCCCCTCTGCGTGTACGAGTGTTTCCTTCTACAGGGTGCGTCGTCTTTTTCTTATTATAACCCCATGTGCTTGGACTCCAAGTCTGACCATGACCCACTTGTATACATAGTATCTTAATGTTTTTCTTCATGGTTATCGAGCCAATTTGCGAGTTAATAAAACTAAATCTCTTTTTTTGAACTATTTAAATAAATAAATAAATAAACTAGAGGCGGTTCTTTGGTCATTTAACGTATAATTTAAGAGAATTTTTTTTAAAATTAATTTTAAATAATTTTTTAATGTTTTCAATCTATTTGATATATTGATTTCAAAAATAATTTTTTTAAAATAAAAAAAATATTATTTTGATATATTTCAGAGTAAAAAACATTTTAAAAAACAACCACTTCCACACTCTCAAACATCCTTTTAAAGAGCTACGGTTGATATTGTACTGCTTTTAGGGTTTTCATTTTATTTTTAAGTCTCAAAATGTTTTTGAAAAAATTTAAAATTTTTAATGTTTTTCTTTGCTTTAAATTTTTTTTGGTGTTTTTAATTCATTTTCATGCGTAGATATTAAAAATAATTTTTTAAAAATAAAAAAATATTATTTTAAAATATTTACTAGTAAAAAATACTTTAAAAATAACCACAACCACCTTAAAGTGTGGTTTGTTATAGTTGAGATTATATTTTGTTATTATTATTATAGCTTTTGAAAGTGTTTAATTAATTAATATATATTAGGTATTTTACTTAAAAATCTTTCTTGAAATTTTAGTTAAAAAAAATCTAATTTATAATTATTTTTAAACTAATTTTTTTAAACACTACTGCAAAAACTACTAAGATACTGTATACACATTTGTATAACACAATTTTTAGAACCAAAGGTAAGATTATAATGTTTGTATTTGTGTTTTAAAAGTATTTTTTTAAAAAATAAATTTTTAATTTTTATTTACTTTAAATTAATATTATATTTTTTAGAATTTTTAGATCATATATTTATCTCAAAAATAAATTTTTAAAATAAAAAATATTATTTTAATATATACCACAACCACCGAACCCGAGGTGAACTTGTATGTGCTCCTCCGATGACAAGATTCCATACGTTTTGAAATCGACAACGTTTGTTTAATATATATATATATATTAAAGTAAAAGCATTTTTGTTTGTGGTCGTGGAATCCACAGCACATACAAATTAAAGCAACCCCTACCGCGTGATAAAGAATTGTTTAAGCCATAACGTTAAGCAATCATTTCATATTTTATTTTGATAAAATTTCAAATATATGGTATCAAATTAAATCATAATTATTAAATTTAGGCAACATGATTGCTTGATTGATTTCAGAAATAAGATGTGTCAAAAAACCATTTCAATCAAAAAACTTAAGCTATTAGGTTGAGGTTCTAGAATATGATTTATATTATTCTCTAACACATCCCCTCAAGTGAAAGTCCTTTGGGCTTGAAACTTGTAGAAGCCCACATTACCTTATGCTTAATTTTTATCAAATAAATGGGGATGGTGAGATTCGAACTCGAGACCATTTGGTCATCAAGGCTTTGATACCATGTTAAAGAACTATCTCAACCCAAAAGCTTAAACTATTAGATAAGATTTCATAATATAATTTATATTATTCTCTAACAAGATGAAACATAATCTAAACTAAATTTTTAATTGTATCAAATAAAATATTAATTTAATTAATTTTTTTTATTCGGTTAAATTCAAATTGAACTAGATATAAAATAATCACATGATCAAAATCTCATTAGGATTTTAGTTGCTCTATTAACCCAACTAAACTGGATTCAAATTAATCAACCCAATATCTTGTAAGAAAAAACTAAGTTTTAATAAAAATAGATGTTTTGATGACTTATATATTTACGTAATAATCTAACAATCCATGCATTTTCCAAAATTATTACCTAATCTGAGTTTGACACCTAATTAAAAGTGAACATGCATGATTGAAAGAAGACAAAACATAACGACATCTTTTCTCATTTTTTCTATTGAAATCTCGATGTCGGAGAGTATAGTAGTAGTTATAATTTAATGTTTTTTTTATTAGAAATATATTTAAAAAATATTTAAAAAAATTATTTTTAACATTAGCATATCAAAATGATTTGAAAAAAATTAATTTTAAATAAAAAAATTAAAATTTTAAAAAATGTAATTTTAACATGTTAGAGAATAATATAAATCATATCTTAGAATCTCATATAACAATTTAAATTATTGAGTTGAGTTGGTTTTTTGACATAATATCAGAGATTTGATAATTAAGTAATTATAAATTTGAATCTCACAATTTCTATTTATTTGATAAAAATTAAACACAAAATAGTGTGAGTTTGTGCAAATTTCAAGTTTAAAAAGCTTTAACTTAAAAAAATATATTAAAAAATAATATAAATTATATCTTAAAATTTTATTTAATAATTTAAATTATTAAATTAAATTAATTACTAAAATAACCAGAATACCAAATACTACCTTAATTCCTCTGTGTTTACAGCGTTTAAACTTTAAACGCATGAGTCAGATTTTTTAAGGGTAGGATCTAGGATCTTTAGTGTTGTGTCTAGAAGTGTTTATTGATATAATTAGGCAGGGTTAGAGTTTATAACTAATTTAATTTTTAATATTTTATAAATTTAGATGTGGGATTTTATGAATTTACAAATCTTGCAAGGAGAAAAAAAATCATCATAGTACGTTGTAACAGGTGTGATTAATTTATTGCATCACCTGGATGGTCGAATGATTTTTTTTTCCTTGCATGTGCCTGAGTCCAAGGTTAGGTAAGATGTAGCTTCGATCGAATCAATAATAACACAGATTAATTTTGAGTAGTGTAATTTAATTGATAAAACTTTAAATTTATTTTTTAAAAATTATCGGTTTGAGTTTTACGAAGTTTTAGGATTATTAAAAATTTATATGGTCATTAACTTCAAAATCTGTAAAATTAATTAAGATATACACAAACCGATCCGGATATCTATATTAATAAATAAATAATAATAATAATAACAGGCCCAAACGTAAGACTGGCACATGCCAGCAGTTGCCTGTGTTCAAGACGTTTGGTCTCCTATGGTATTTGTTCGTTTAGGATTTATATATTTACGTATACTACTTTCAATTTAAAAGTTTAAAATTATTTATATATAGATATCTTATTTTAATTTTTCCATTACTAATGAATATTATAATTTATTCCGTATATAAACATTTAACAACACAAAATGGAAAGTATTTATTCCGTATAAAATTATTTAGTTTGAACAAAACATTTTATAATTTATTGTTTGGCTGTTAACGAATACTATTTCAAAATAGTTATTTGGGGTTCGAAATTAGTGAGATGCTAGTTAGTTGAAGGTCGGATTAAATTTTCTTTTTGATAAAAAAAAAATCAACCATTGTTATCATGTTAGGTAAAAAATATCTTTGATTTGTAAATTCAAAATTTTTAGTGTACATTTAATAAAATTGATTGAGGTTTTTATATACTAATAATTTTTTAAAAAAATTATTAACGCTAAATAAAATTCAAGTTGAAATTTTGAAAAATAAATACAAATCAAGTCACCTAATCCTGTTTTGAAAGGAGCCCTCAAAGTTTTTTTTTTTTATTAATATGAAATTGTTTTTTATCTATATAAAAAGAGCAATAATATATTTAAATTTCATCAAACAAATTAATTTTCTAGCATTATCCCTTTTTATCAATACGTGTTACCTCTAAAAAAATATTTTTTATTGTTTTATATCATTTATTTAATAAAAATAAAAATAAAAATTAATTCGAACAAATATAAAAAAATTCTTGGATGCTTTAAGATAAGGATAAAACAAGCATTTGTCTAAGTAAAACCATTTTATCTTATTAACATGCTTAAGAGAAGTTTTTTTTTACAACATTTTTTCTTGATTATAAAAGAAAGTATTAATTTTTAAAATGATATTCTAGGAATTTCAACACAAATATATTAAAAAAATAAAAAAATATATTGTTTGCATGTTGTCGTGAGGAACTCTTTGGTAGCGTTATTAAACTTCGGTTTTGCTCGGTAGGTCAACCTAAAGTCACTTCGACTGGGCTCCTACCGCTCAAGTTTCAAATTAAATTGTATAGGAGTTGACATAATATAATCGGATCAATTTGATAAATCTAAAAGTAACCCAATCAAAACTCGATTTGAATTAAAAAAATATAAATGCTAGCATTTATTTATTTATTTTATATAAAAATATAACACAACAACATTCTAAGTGATTCAGGTCTTCAAGTTTGGCTTAATTGACTAGGTTGACTAGGCAAAAACTAGTTATCTTTAAAAGATTATTAAAAAAACAACGTTGATCTAACTTTTTTATATATATAAAAAAATATTGGAATGATAATATTTTAAATAGACCTAAGTTAAGTATGTTAACTCAACTAACTCATGATCAGGATCATAATCCTTGCTTTAATAACCATGCCTTTTGAAATCTTTTTTTTTAATTGAATGATTAACAATTTTAAAAATTAGAGGAAGGGTGTCAATTAAATATTAAATAAAAACATTAAAAAAACTCATATAAAAAGGGTATTGATTTGAATTAAAAAAAACAAAAAACAAAAACAAATGAAAAAACATACGTCACTAGGTGTTGTTGGATCTAGCAGACTAGCCTCGTGTGGCTAACCAATAACCGAAAAGCCTAGGTGCACCTCGGCCAAAAAACCTAGGCCCAAGCAACAAGGTTTATTTTTTTTTGCAAGGATGAATGACATAGCATTTATGTTTTCTTAAAAAAAAAGAGTAAAATATCATTTGTTGTGATAGATGATGAGTTGTCATAAAACCCAGTTCCTAACCATTAGAGTGATCGGGAAACCAAAGTCAGTTCTATCTAAAAGTTAATTTTTTAATCTAAATTTTTTTTAGTGAATTTTTATTTTTTCATAACATAAATTATAAATTACAGAGCATAGGAAGACATGTTTTTTTTTTTTCATCTCGAGACAGTAACCAAATAATAAATAAAAAGACTGGTTAACTAGTAATTGTGAGCCATCGTCTGAAACCACTCATCTGCAGAATCTATATGCCAAAATTGAATCTAGTCCTTCTTACTTGAGTGATCCATATCACCGAAGGACACAGCAGGAAGTTTGCCGCAATCTTTATGCACAAGTCCAGAAATCCTGCCCAAAAGATACTTGTAAAATATTCCATCCCTTAAAAATTTCATCCACCATTTACCTCCACCGAGCTGCACCCATCCTGCTAAATATGATCCTGTGATAAGAAAAGCAGCACGCCACCTCCTTTCCTTCACATAATCATCTATGGCTTTAGCCATGTCTCCTGGAACAATCAGTCCTCCATTGTTTATAACTGAATTGCCAATGTGTCTGCCCAATACCACAGCATCTTCTAGTGATGAACCACCGCCTTGTCCTAGGTCAGGAGTCATGGGGTGCATAGCATCACCAGCTACTGTCACATTTCCTTTGCTTAGCTTTCCAAATATGATCCCCCATGGCTGCCTAAACTTCAACGGTGCCCATGTTAACGTTGAAATATCAGCATGCCGGACCACGTCTAGGTATGATGAAGGAAACTTTTCTGCATATTTCTCAAGTACTTGTTTCTGTATTTGTTCGGGATCTCCCGCCATGTTATCTCCTGAATTGAAAATTAGTTCAGAATAAATGTTCCGTGCAATGATCTGACATGAACCATCATTTGTGTCCAGCTAAAACGAGAAAGAAGGAAGGGTTTAGTGCTAACCGTTGTAGGTTAAAAACCAGTAAAGTTCTCTGTCATTAAGAGGAACAAAACCAGCTCTTTTGCCCACATCCACGAACTGATGAACTTCTTGCTTAAATCCATGGCCTTGAGAAAAAACTGCTAAACCTCGCACAGCAGACCGCCCTGAATGGACTGGTTCTGCCAGTCCTAGCCAACGTGCCACCACCGAGTTCACCCCCATCACAGCCTATCAGAACCTTAGATTTGATTGTAGTTCCATCTTCCAAATGTATAACAACAATGGAAGCACCGCCTTGCTCTTCATTTTCAATGACAGCTAGCTTGGAAGAGAATTGAATTGAGTCAACCGGCAATTCCTCTGCCAGTGCCTCTAACAGTGCTTTGCGGTGAATTGTCCTAATTCCATGTCCATCGCCCCTATTTCACACAAGACAAGGCATTAATTCACACCCAGAACTACGTCATAGGAAGCGAATGATGATGAGAGTGAAGTTTTGTCGGCGTACACATGAAGGAATCCGGTCTGTCCATTATACATCAGTATAACTATAATATTGAACCGACTAAAAAATTCTTTTATGATTTCGACAGCCATTCATAGTACAGATCCTTGCATGAAATTGTACTAAAAAATTAATCAAGAAATTATTTTATGAAGGTTCAAAAAGTTTACCCATTATTGGCCACTCGGGCGTGGACTTGTTGAACATCTCCAGTACTAACATCGGTTACATATCCCCTAAATCATACAAGAGGAAAAGAGAAGTGCACAGGAAACTAATCAATCACCCAGAAGATATATAATATTCAAATTCAAGAAACGATGGACAGACATGATCAAAAGAATAGAATTAGTGTAGAGGAACAACTTATTACATCGTTGTAAGAGCATAAATGGGGGTGAGCTTGTGAAACACCAAGAGCATCAAGAGCAAGCCAAGCATTTGGAAATAGAGTCAAGGCTGCTCCTGTGGCTCTTAGCCCTTCTGATCTCTCTAACACCAGGGCTCGAACCCCTACTCTTTTCAAAGCCACTGCTGTTGCCACCCCTGCAATTCCTGCTCCGACTATCACCACATCCTCCATCATTTCCATCTCTCTCTCCCTCTGCGTGTATGAGTGTTTCCTTCTACAGGGTGCGTCGTCTGTTTCTTATTATACCCCCAGGTGCTTGTACTCCAAGTCTGACCATGACCCACTTTAATATACATACCTTATCTTGCAAGTAATTAAGAATATAATGTTTTTCTTCATGGTTATCGAGCCAATTTGCGCGTTAATAAAACTAAATGTCTTTTTGGAACTATTTAAATAAATAAATAAAATACTAGAGGCAGCTCTTTGGTATCTTTTGGAGTTAAGTAGAGAAGAACGTTCGAGGAGAGTGCACATACAAATATTAAAGTAACCCCCTACCGCGTGATAAAGAATTGTTTGAGCCATAAAGTTAAGCAATCATTTCATATTTTATTTTGATAAAATTTCAAATAAAACTAAATTTTTAAGTGAATATGATAAAATATTGATTTAATTATTTTTTTATTCGGTCAAATTCAAATTAAACTAGATATAAAATAATCACATGATCAAACCGGATTCAAATTAATCAACCCAATGTCTTGTAAGAAAAAACTACTCTTTTAATAAAAGTAGATGTTTTGATGACTTATATACTGACGTAATAATTGAACAACCCAAGCAGTTTCCAAGATTATTACCTAAGTTGAGTTTGACACTTAATTAAAACTGAACATGCATGATTGAAATTCGTATTTCTTACCACCAGAGTAATTGGAAAACCAAAGTCAGTTTTTATCGGATATAAAAGTTAATTTTCTAATCTATTTTTTTACTTTTAAACACATTTAATAAACACCGTTATAATCTCAACAAACTAAATTCTTAATTTAAATAGCTTTGAATTAGTCCAAAAATACAAAATTAAAATAAAAAAAATTATTTATCAGCCTTGATTTATTTTTTTCCACAAGAAAAAAACACGATAATATAACTCTTTCCATCAAATAAAACTTATTAACTCAAAAAACAACTAGTTTTGTTATTAAAATATGAACAACCATCAATTATATTTCTTAAAGAGAAAAAGATGAAAACTAATTAGTGGTGGATCAATGATTTAATGACAAATATAGCTTTTAAAATATATGTCATCTTTTAAAAACATAATTATTAAATATGGTCACGAACTCTGAATTGTCAAATTAATCTAAAAAATTTAAAATTCAAAGTTTGATACAAGATAAATTTTTATTGAATCAGATAAAATATTAATCTTTAGATTCTTATTCAACTTGATAAATTTAATGTCTTATAAAAGAAAAATAAAAAATTATTATTTTAATAAAATAATTAACCTATTGACCTATTGATTGATATAATAACCCAATTATTCACATCAATCTCTAGATTAGTCTGAAAACTATATTTATGTTATTTTTCAAGTTTTCAATTTCTTTTTCTTTGGACAAAAAGTATTTTCTATTACCCAAATTTTCTTAGATAAGAAAGCGAACCATACACACATATATAACAATAATGTGAGGCAAATAATAATATCAAAGCAAAACAACATTGACAATAACTTGGAAGAAAAAAAAAGACAGAATCAAAAGAAAATTCGTATTTCTTACCTTCCTCTTCACTATGATATTATGCTTACTTTGACTAATTAATAAGACTTTTAAAATAAAAAAACGACAAAACCAACAAAGAAGAAAAATACGAACGCTACCTTCAACTTCACTATGATATTTTGATAGCAGCAGCAAGAGGCTAACTATGTTGAAATTGAGGGCAATGCTCTAAAGATAACAATTTGCAGAATCACTTGTCAGCACTGAAATTTAGTCCTTCTTACTGGACAGATCCATTGCACCAAAGGAAATAGCAGGAAGTCTTCGCCGCAGTCATAAACAAATACTAGTCTAGAAAGCCAGCCGAAAAAATACTTGTAAAGTGCTCTGTCCCTGAGAAATTTTATCCACCATTTATCTCCTTGCTGCATCCGTCCTGATAAATACGATGCTGTGACAACCATAGCGGCACGCCACCTCCTTTCCTTCACATAATCATCTATGGCTTTAGCCATGTCTCCTGGAACAATCAGTCCTCCATTGTTTATAAATGAATTGCCAATGTGTCTGCCCAATACCACAGCATCTTCTAGTGATGCACCACCACCGTTTCCTAGATCAGAGTCATGGGTTGCATAGCATCACCAGCTACTGTCACATTTCCTTTGCTTAGTTTTCCAAAGATGATCCCCCCATGGAGGCCTAAACATCAATGGTGCCCATGACAATAAGGAAAGATCGGCATGCCGGACCACGTCTAGGTATTCTGAGGGAAATTTTTCTGTACATTTCTCAAGCACATCCCTTTGCATTTTCTCTGTCTCTCCTGACATCTTTTCCCCTGAAATCAAAATTAGCTCACTATAAAACTTTCCCTGAAATGATCTGATCACATGAACAATATTTGTGTCTTGCTAAAATGAGAGAGAAATTAAAGGGATGAAGAGTGCTAAGTGCTTGCCTTGGCTAGAAAAAAACCAGTAAAGTTCCCTATCATTAAGAGGAACAAAACCAGCCTTATCGCTCTCATCCATGAAAAAAAGAAATTCTTGTTTAAATCCATGGCCTTGAGGAAAAACTGCTAAACCCCGCACCGCTGATCGACCTGAATGGACCAGTTCTGCCAGTCCTAGCCATCGTGCCACTAACAAGTGCACCCCATCGCAGCCTATCAGAACCTTAGATTTGATGGTGGTTCCATCTTCCATGTGTACAGCAGCCATGGAAGCATCACCTCCTTGTTCTAGACTTTGAATAGCAGCTAGCCTCGAAGAGAATCGAGTTGAGTCAGTTGCCAATTCCTCTGCGAGTGCCTCTAACAACACTTTACGGTGAAGAGTCCTAATTCCTTGTCGAGGGTAGAGGACTTCTCGAACTTCTCCGGTACTAATATTGGTTATGTATCCCCTAAATCGTGAGAAAAGAAGTTCACGAGAAATTAATCTATCATCCAAAGCACGGTATTAAAATCCAAATTCAAGAATTTATAAATAATCAAACATAATGAAAAGAAAAATTAACATGGTGAAACAATTTATTATTTGGGTGAAGGGAGTATAAAGGGGATGATCTTCTGAGAAACACCAAGAGCATCAAGGGCAAGCCAAGCATTTGGAGAAAGGGTGAACCTGTACCAGTGGCTCTTAGCCCTTCTGATCTCTCTAACACCAGGGCTCGAACCCTACTCTTTTCAAAGCCACTGCTGTTGCCAAGCCTGCGATTCTGCCCAACTATCACTACGGCGGAAAAGCAACGAATTACGACGGAATATTTCCGTCGGTAATATATCGACGGAAATAATTCCGTCTCCAAATCTGTCGGTATATACCGATGGATTTATTCATGTCGGGCTTTAATCTTCGGTATATACCACGGAAATATTTCGTCGGTATATACCGACGGTTTTGCACGAGTATTATCGGTTTATGAAAATACGTAACGGCATGGTGACGTCCAACGATTTTTCAAATGCGGACATTCGAGGGATTCAAACCGAGATAGCCGTCAGAGGCGTGGCGCTTTCCCAGAAGCGGCATCACCGAGCGAATACTTTAGTCGGTGATTATTATCGAAAAAAACCGATTATATGCCCCTATCCGCCGACACTCTCTTCCTCTGTTTCTCCTTCTTCTTCTTTCCCATCCCACCTCCCCTCCCAAACTGCAGCCAAACACCCATCCCAAACTCTCCACTATTCTCAACCACGAGCACTCAAGTTTCTTATATCTTATCACGTGGTCACAATATCTGCTTTTTTCTAGATTTTATCATTTTTTTGTAAGTAAATCTATCCTTTTTTAGTTTTAATATTTAATTGTGAATTTTATTGTTTTAGTATATGTATTTTGTTAACGTTTGTGCGTGTTTAATTGTTATTTGTCAAAGAAACTTGGAGTATGAATGTATAATTTTGTAGTTGTTATAGTTTGTTTTAGATTTTGTCAAATTATATTTGTTTGTAAATTGTTGAAATTTTGTTTGAATTACACGAATTAAATGTGTCGTTGTGATGAAATAAATAATTAATAACTTGTTTAAGTGTCTTGTTTAATTGTGATCAATTATATTTTGAAGTTGTGATTAATTAAAATTTATATATGTATAAATTTGTATGTATGAACATTGATAGTTGATAGTTGATAATTGATAATGAATATTTAACATAAGTGTTATTTTAGTTTGTTGGATAATGTCCAGGAAAACCAATATTTTTGTTATGTTTTATAGAGGTTCAATAGAGTCATGGATGATGGATTCATGGATGTAACGGGACTCACCTAAGGTTGCGGAGGATGGATTATTATACTAGTGTCGGGGTTTTATTAATTTCGCAACATCTATTCGAGGAATTTTCTCGATGGCGATATTAGGTGTCCATGCGGGAGTGTAAAATTTAAAGTTTGCATCAAGATGTTGTAACGATGCATCTTCTAACTAAAGGGTTCATGGAAGATTACATGTGTTGGTATGCTCACGAAGAACTATTTGTTCCCCTGATGAGAGCATGGAAGAACAGTGGTTAGGTCAACTTCCAGTGCTAGTAACATGCATGAAGTTGAAAATGAGAACAGTGAAATCCTTACAGAATATGGTTATGGATGCAATGAGAATGAGTGAAGCTAATGTCGGGAATGTCAATCGTAGAAGAAGAACCTAATGCAGTTGCAACAAGGTTTTTTGATACATGTGAGAGATTACGATAAACCATTATGGGATGGCTGCACTAACCACGATGAATTATCAGTCAGTAGTACGGTGTGTTCACCATCAAGTCAAATCACGGGTTGAGTGAGGCCGGTTATGACAAGATTATTGAATGGGCGATAAGCATTTTACACGAAGGAACAGTGAAAGAGAACTTCTATCTTTGCCAAGTCCATGATGAAACCCCTGGGTTTAGGATACGGGAAAATTGATATATGCCTAACCTGCGTTATACTACCTTGAAAATGCTGAGATGACCAAGGTGCATGACATGCGGGCATTCCCATTACAAACCAGGCACGGTAGAGGGAAGACTCTCGTGGCATATAAAAAACTTGGATACTTCCCAATCACACCCTAGACTACGAGGTTATTCATGTCACGGAGGACTGGCCGGCACATGACATGACACCAATCACACCATGCGGTTGATGGAGTGATGGTTCATCCTTCTGATGGTGAAGCCTGGAAACACTTTAACAGTATGCATCCTCCCTTTTCAGCTGAATCAATGAGCGTGCGTCTTGGGTTGTGTACAGAGACGGTTCAACCCATTCGGTCATTTTGCTCCTTATTCTTGTTGGCGGTCATACCGACGGTTTATAACTTGCCACCGGGGATGTGTATGAGGCCGAGTTCATGTTTTATCTATGGTCATACGAGTCAAAGCGGTCGGGCGGAATATGATGTTTGTCTTTGTCCGTTGATTGATGAGTTGCGCAATTGTGGTCCTCGGAGCTTTGACTTATGACATCTCAAGGAAACAAAATTTTTGTTATGAGCGGCTTTGATGTGGACTATCAATGATTTCCCCGTTTATGGAATGGTTTACGTTGGAGGCACGCATGGAAATAGCATGTCCATATTGTATGGAGAACAACAAGGCATTCACGCTAACAAGCGAGGGTAAAGCTTCTTTTTTGGTATCACCGTCGTTTCTTGCCACATAACCACGCATGTGAAGAAGTATTTCTTTGTTGGCGAGTTGAAAATGATGTTGCACCCCGCATCTTTCGATGAAGAATTGTTTGATGTTGTGTTAAGTCACGGTGAAATTGTGTTTGGTCTCCAATCGGTAAAGCGAAGTTTCTGGTTTTGGTTTGACCCATAATTGGGTGAAGCGAAGTATATTTTGGGAGCTTCCTTATTGGAAGACCAATCTTCTCGCCATAACCTTGACGTCTGCACGTTGAAAGAATGTGTTTGAGAACATTTTCAACACCGTCATGGATGTGAAAGGGAAGACAAAGGACAACATCAAGGCTAGATTGGGTGTAGCGTTGTTCATAACCGTAAAATATGGAGTTGGTTTGTGATGGGTCACGGGTACATGAAACCAAGAGCAAGCTTCGTGCTTGAGAAAACACACAACTACTAGTCTACAAATGGCTTAAGAGTACTGCGTTTCCCGATGGACATGCCTCGAACATATCAAGGCCAGGTTTATCTCGGAGGAATGCAGATTATATGGAATGAAGAGTCATGATTGCCATGTGTTTATGCAAACACTCATCCCATTAGCTTTTCGTGATTTGTTGCGAAGGGGATATGGGATGCACTAAGCGGAGATTAGTCATTTCTTTAGAGACATATGCTCCAAAGAAGTTGAATGTTGATCACATTGAAAGGCTTGAAAAGAATATCGTCGAGACAATATGCAAACTTGAGATAATATTCCCTCCATCATTTTTTGACTCAATGGAGCATTTACCCATTTTACCGTTTGAGGTAAAAGTTGGAGGACCAGGTCCGATGAGGATGGATGTATCCATTCGGGAGGTTAGATAATTACGGTTGCTATGACATTTATAATTAAATGTTTTTATTTTTATTTTAATGTTTTAATTGATAATTTTTTTATTAATATATATATATATATCAGTACTTATTCAATCTTAAAAAAAGGTTAAGAACAAGGCGTATTTGGAAGTCAATATGTGAGGGCGTATATTGTTGAGGAGATCTCAACATTTATCTCATACTATTTCGAACCTCATTTTGAGAGCGAGGATGAAACCGTGTGTTCCACGGCATGATGATGGTGGTGAAGTGCATTCAGTGGGAACTTGTCAATATTCTCCAATCTCGGGCGGCCACACACAAAAATGATGTGAGGGAAGATATTGTCGAAATAGAGTTCGAACAAGCACCTGAATATGTCATATTTGCTTGTGATGGTGAGACCTTTTATTAAAGTAGATGTTCGACTTAAACTTTGTCAGAGTGTACTATTTATGTTTGTGATACCATACACTTGTATACTTTGGAATAACCTTGCGAGACAACATGAGGCGATACTATTTGTCAATAACTCACGGTGTACGAATCCCAGATCTTTTAATTACAAGATGAACAATTTGCCATGGTTTAGAACACATGTAAGTCCTAGCACAAACTCATTATCTCTTGCAATGTAATTAATTGTAGTCAATGTTACATAATATCCGTTTATTGATTATTGTTGTATTTAATTTAAAAGCTAGGTTTATCAAATGGGAGGTAGTGTCGCTATTTCCTTTGTCTTTACTATGTCCGGCCTAAAAGAAAAGTCAAGTGCTATAATGGATATTTTGTCAATGGATATATCTTTCATCTTTGAAGAATATGAGCATGGAAGAAAGACATACAATAACGGTGTTTGTATTAAGGATCGACTTCTAGTGAGTTTGAAGTTGGTTACTACGGTAGATTGGAAGGTCATCGAGCAATATCATAGCGAGCAAAATAGAGTATTTTTATTCAAATGCTATTGGTATGACACAAATCGGCTGGAGGAATCGGAGTAGATCCTCACTATGGTCTCGTTGAAATCAATTCAAAGCTAGACACCGCTGGCGTAACGACGTCTTTGTTTTGTAAAGCAATGCCAACAAGTTTATTACACATACACCCTTCCTTTAGAAAGGACCGATCAAGAGTTGATTGGTTATCCATTTAAAAACAAAACCCGAGGGTGCGTGTCGAGGTTGTTCGAGGATGAGAACGAAGACACAGGTGTGATGGATGAAGTCTTTCAAGCTAGTGAGTTGGTTGAACCATACCGAAGTTGCTCCATCGATTGACTTAGAAGAAAATTTGAATTTTCATGTTTTCAAGATAGTCTTGTTGATGTTAGGAGAAGAGTTGAATGTTGTTACAGGCTCTACTAGTGGAAAAAAGAATGTTGTTGAAGAAGATAATACTTGAAATTGAAAGTGCGATGAAGGTATTGATAACAATTCAATAGAGGGCGAAGATGAGAATTCCGACTAACTAAACATGTTATAAACCTTATTTTATAATGTAATAATTTGAAACATGAAATATTTATTCTTCTTTAAGAATTGACCTTTGTTATTGTGTTGTGTGTGTGTAAGATTGCAATTGAGTTTTTTTGAGAGGGGTTACATAAAAAAAATAAGAAAAAATTTACCTTTTCAAGCGGAATATAACGTCGGTATTTCCTGAAGGGTTGCAAAAAATTACGGGATTTGCCACATTCTATGGGTGGATTTTCCAACGCTATACAGCCAGAATCACTTGACGGGTTGTTTCGTACGCCACGTCTTACAAAATGTGCACTATCATCGGCTGGCATTCAGATGTTTATGGAAACGACATTACCAGACCGGGACCACGCATGTCGACACGTGTCCGTGCGCGCGCGAATCTGACAGCCCGGATCGAAAAAGTTTGTGGGGTTTTTGATTTTTTTGGTGCGCATTTCAATTAATTTCCGGCGAATTACCGGGAAATTAGTGCAAGGACAACAATTAATTCATGGTATTAGTGGAAATTAAGCTATATACCTCCCCAGACACCTTCTCCTCTGCTCCTTTCACTTCTCACTTCTCCTCTCTCTCCTCCTTTCTCTTCTCCTTGCTCTTCTCCTCTTCTCCTTTCTCTTCTCATTTATATTTTTAGCTTTTAGAAGGATTTTATTATTTTGGTGGTAGTTTTAAAAGGTATGTATTTATATTCTTTTATCTTTGTATTTTTTTTATTTTAATTATGATTATTTTTTGGTGTTCTTTGTTTTTTGTATATTGTTTGTAGATAAAATCTTAAATTCAACACATTATTAAAGGTAAGCATTTTTATTCTCAAATTTATTTTGAATTGATATAATGTTTTTAGTTTTGTGTATTGTTTGTTAATTTTTTGTTTTATATTTGTGTGTTGTATAGTGTTTTTAGTTTTTTAATTTTATTTATTAATTTTAGTTTTTAGTTTTGATATTATTGTTTGTATTTGCTATAATTATTATTGTTGAGTTTATGTTAAAATGTTAGTTTATAAATATAATTGTTATTGTTGATTTATTTTAAAATGTTAAATTTATATATATAAAATTGCATTTAATTAGTTTATCTTAATTTAGGATATTATGTTTGTATTGCTATAATTGTTATTGTTGAATTTATGTTAAAAATGTTAGGTTATAAATATAATTGTTATTGTTGATTTATTTTAAAATGTTAATTATATATATAGAATTGCATTTAATTAGTTTATCTTAATTTAGGATATTATTGTTTGTATTACTATAATTGTTGATTTTATGTTAAAAATGTTAGTTTATAAATATAATTGTTATTGTTGATTTATTTTAAAAATGTTAATTTATATATATAAATGCATTTAATTAGTTTATCTTAATTTGGATATTATTGTTTGTATTGCTATAATTGTTATTGTTAATTTATGTTAAAAATGTTAGTTTATATCAGTAAATTTGAATGTATGACTTTAATCTAATGTTTGTAACTCTAAGTACCAATTTAACAATGAATGTTCATAGTTGTAATTATATATGATGTTATTGAATAAAATGTTGTGTTGATGATGATAGGTTAGGTTGAGATCGGGATGATTGGATGGGGATGTGAAATAAAATTGGAGTGTAATATGATTTTGACAACTTAGGACCCTAGTCTGGGAGAATACATGGAATTTTTAAAATAATCAAAGTTAATTATATAATTATTAGTATACATTTGTGTAGATCGTGAGAATGAAATCGGCGTCGTGGGAAAGCGGTTGCAAGCTAATTCTTCTAGCGAGGGCGTATCCTTAGGTCGCGATCACGGCGAGAATCTCGCCAACTTGGATCTTGCCTCTTGCTAAGCGGTTTCACGGCGAGAAGCGGTGTGCCTTCCTGGCAGGGGTCAATTCACGCAAGTACGGAACACGATGGAAGGATGACCTCTGATGTAAGTTTGTTTAGGTTTTAGTTTTTTTTATATATATGCCTAATTTATGAACAACTAATTAATATTAATTACTACTTTTATTTAATTTGAGTTCTCAAACATTGAGGCATGCAAGGACTATAACATTGGCGTTTAAATGGTCGATGGAAATTCATTGTTCAATGGAGCGGGTTTCCAAACATCACAGTGGAAACCTAATATCGATGCATGGTTTTAAAAGCGATTTCAGTGGGTGTTAATTTTTAATTTACTTATTTTTAATAAATAATTTTTATAATTTTATATCTTGTACTATTTTATTTTATATGAATTATTTATATACCAGAACAAATTTGAGTGGGATAGAGGACTGACAATGTTGTGAGGAGTATGGGAGAATCACTTGTGACAAGTAGGTAACATCAAAAATAATATTTATTTTTTGTTTTATAATTGTATTTTTAAATTCTAATTTGTTACTATGAGAAAGTAGGTTGCGTGATTTTAAGTATGTTTACCAAAATCAATCAAAAGACATCGAGGGATAGCGGTCTTGAAGGAGATGGAATGAGGTGGCGGTTTGGCGGGAATTCAATCGCCGTTCATCTCGGGGAAAATATGGGCGGCATATATTGAGCCGCGTGACCTCGGGAGGCGGTTCGTAGCGCTCACGATACGAGTGCCGACAACTTGGCAGAGCAACGATTCATAGTTCGGTGACCCGCACATATGCGGGATCGGTCCCGTTGGCGCGTATACTGGCGGATGAGTAAAAAGTAATTTTATTGAAATATGTGGGTAAGTGTTTGTATGTTCATATAATATAATTTAACTTTCCAACCTATTTTTCCTTACGAGGCTGCGTCTCTTGGGCGTATTGAGCAGAGTCAATGGAGCTGTTTCTGAGGCAGCATGTCTTGAGAATTCAGAACCGCCCAAAAAAAGGGGTGATTCACCGTGGACAGCAGAGTACTTTCGGCGCCGTGGTATGTTAGTTCATTCATTTTTTGGCTTGTGAGATTATTATTTTCTTGGTGCATCTTGAATTGCATTTGATGATTTTTTTCTGGAATGGAATTTTAAAGTGCTAATGGTTTGGGGGGGAGAGATATGGGGACAATCCCAAAGTGACCGTCGATTCGATCCGGGCATGGATGGAGGCGGGATCGTCACAGTGGACTTAGATAAAAGCAGTCACAGACTCCTCGACACTACGGTGACAACTTAGCGTTAGAGCTCGTAGTGTGTCTCCAAAGCGGCTGGAAGCTCTCCATCGATGTATAGGTACCGATGCAGGAGTTCATTTAGTTGAAACAACAATATGGCGCTCTCGTTATGATGAGCTTCCTTTAGTCAAATAGTCATGAAGATGCTGGAATCAAAGGAGTAAGGTGATGATACTTGTCGCATTTTTTTGGTATGATCAGGAAACAACAGTGACCTCCTCTTTGCTTCCTCTTCAAACGGCCAGCTATTCTAGTTTAATTTTGTTTTTTAAATACATTA
>CM027588.2:15514514-15842906 GCA_015852605.2 Populus deltoides | reverse complement strand
TCATTCAAAGACTAATGACGATGCACAAAATCAGTCAATTGGCAGGAAGGAGTCTCCTTTCCACCATCCGAGGGCCTTGCCTGACGAAGTGACAGGCTGAAACTCATTCCAGATCTCAAGGGAAGATGCCAGGAGGCTTAAGAACAACAGGGATGAAGTTGAGTGTTCTTAGCGTGCGTCCACGTCAATCAAAATATGTGAAGGATTAGATTGCATCTGGCGGTGCAGGCTTTATGTATGGAATCACTACGGAGAAAGTAAGACTTAGCGGCATAGAGGGTCTGGTTTTGTTGTTCATGTACTATGCTCTCTTAAGTATTATGCAGAAAATAAAATGTTCTCTGTTTTTTAGTCGGATTTCTGCTTTCGTTGCTATGATTTTCCTTTCCATTTTGATTAAAATTAAAGCTTTTCCATCCTATGAGGTAAGGAAAATAAATAAATAATAAATGTTAACCATATGCCCTTATGTAACCCCAATATCTATGAAAAGACATTTAACCTGATGTATATATTGTCGATTTATGTGCTTTTTTTTTTTTGTTTTACATCATGTACTTAAAATATACTTAACCTGATGAGTAAAGATTCTCGCTCAAATTTAACAAAGGTTAAAATTGGGTTAAAGTGGATCGAATACGAAAACTTGATCAACTAGATTTTTTTTTTTTGATCAGAAATATAAGTAAAATCAGCCTGAATTTATGATGATGAATACTTGATGATAGTATGGGGAGTATTGTCCACCTATTCTTTGATCATGTCCAAGAGGACTATAATGGGGATTCATGTTACATGAAAATATTGCCTCTAATAAATGTTTTCTTTCAAAAAAAAACAACATAAAAATTAGCGAGAATGGAGTTACCCCCGCATTTTATGTAAGTTTTTTTTTATTGGGCTTTAACATCTGGGCTGCAACATCACTTTTATTAAGTATTGCCATAAGTTTTTATTTTTGGTAATAGACTAGAAAATAATATAAGTATTATTATATTTACCTGTGGCCTGATTATATAGTAGATAATTGGCCTTGAATTTGCATAACAAAGTATACTTTGGAGTTGTTCCATCATAGCAGTTAAGTCAACCTATGAATGAGATCGGTACTTCTTGGACCTGGGAGCACGAATCTGAAATAATAGGTACAAATTGAAAAGTAATTCTCATTCAATATAAGCATGCAGGGCGAGACTCGAGGACTTCCAGCTCATCATATAATCCCATTTTCCCATTGTACATGTGTGAGGCTAGTTACATCATTCTTCATCCGAATCTACAAAACCACAACGGAAATGGATTCAGCTTATCTCGGGAGCTCTTTCTGTGTGCGAGCTTCTATCATTTTTATCTGAGAAGCCCCCAACATGGTTTTCTTTCATCCCAACGCGGATTCAACTTTCTCCTTATTTTATTTGTTTTTTTTTTTTTTCAGATCTCCTTTTTTTGACAACTCCTTGTGTGCTATATTAATGGTGACTGGGGTGCTAGATTGATCAATCCTTACACTTCTTTTATTAAAGTATATTACATGTAAGAAGTCCCCTTTCTCTAAGCTTGTCCCAATGGGGAAAAAGGCGTGCAATGACTTCCTATCTACTTACGATTTAATTCACAAAGAGCGCGAAGGCCAGTAGCCACTAGCTAGTGCTAGCATCCAAAATAAGAACATAAATATTAAACTAAAGACGGGCCCCATGGAGTTTCCACTGGCACTACTTGTTGTTTTCAACTCTGAGCGTTCTTTTAGTCCACTTCCGGCTTTGAAGCTTACTTCGCATCATTCATTTCTCTTCTTCATTCTTTTCCCATAAAACACTAAAAGACCTGCATTTTACGACCAACATAGGGCCACTTAATAGACTACAGCATGAAGAAGTGGACAAAGAAAATAAATAATGAAATAGTGATGTCATTGAAATTATAAACTTAGTGTAACCCAACTAATTTATACCTTTACAGCCCTAAAAATTCTAGATTCTAAAACATTGTTTCACTCCAAGTGAAACCTTAATTTATTAGAAAATCTCAATTTATTTTTCACTTCAAAAAAGTAATTTTTTTAATAGAGTATCAAGTTCTCTTCAAGAAAATTTGCTTTTGCAAAGGCAACTACAATTTTAAAATCGAAAAAAAATGAAAATGTTATATTTAATAGATATAGATGAGGAGCACCCAATTGAGAATTTTCAGCATATATCGAGGATCTGATTGAGAAACAAAATTCATAAGTGGAAATCTAATTGAGAATTAGTGTATAACTTGGAAGGGACTGATATAAGGGTTTGAACAAAGAATTAAAGTACCTTTCCCAAAGTGATGATCTCGCATAGTAGAATAGCAGAAAAGAACATTGTAAAGACCAAAGGACTGGTGTAGACATGGCTAAAAACATGCAGCATTTCTTACTATATAATCCATGCTTGCAAGGTAGAATATAACACCAGTCACCACAATTCTCATCACAAATTGGAAATTATCTGAATTAATAATACAAAGGCATTTTCTACAACAGAGGTGTGGATAATGATATTTGATCTCAAAGATATTTTTTTCAAATGGCCAAACAATAATATAGAGATCACCAATCAAGAATTTGGGAACTTCTCGATCATTGTGTTTCAAATTAGTGGGTTGATTTGGGATTGGGGCTGAAATCCGAGACGACAAAAACAGAAATTGATAAAATAAAAATTTAGATTAATTAGTACAACTGATTATTCAATTAAAATTTGTTGATTTGTAAAAAATAATATTGTTTTGATTTTAAAAAAAATTAATTCAAATTAATTCAAATTAACTGCATTTAATTCAGTAATTCCAAGCATTTACCTGAGTTAATATAAAAATTGAGGTATTTAATAATCAGTGCCGTAATAACAACGAATTAATGGTTCATAATATTAGAAATTAAATGTGAAAGTGTCATTTTGGCAAATCGAAATCAATAATGAGAGGCAAAGAAGTATAAAGAACAGAAAAGAGAACTTACACAGTAAGCCACAGCAAAGAAGTCTTAACATTCCAGCCCCCAGCCCCCACTCCCTACGAGGATCTCTCGAGGCCATGGCAATGGCACACTGAATTGGTGTGCTTAGAAAGCACTGAAGAGTTATGAATAGAGCTTTGATGGGTAATCTTTTCAGAACCCGTCCCTGTCTCAAAACAGTATCAAATTAGGTCATCATTACTAAAACCTCATACATGTTAAGAATATTCTAAAACAGTGATAAACACAAATTCAAAAGGTGGTCTTGGTGTTAGAATTTACAAGGGTTAGAATATGTTATTCAATTATAGAATCATAGACACATAGAAGTGGCTAGACTAGATAGAGCTACCTGCAACACTGAGCCATAAGCCCCATAAGATGTTGGACACGAACAAGAGAGAAGCAACCCTTTATCTGGTTTGGCTAAAAGGAACATGACTTACAATTCCATGGCTGTTGGTGGCTCTCAAAAGAGGTGAAATACACAGAAGATTAAAGTGGGGCCCTTGTATAAGGCAAGGGTTATTGCACCAGCAATATGACACACATTATCCCAACAATCTTCGCAATCCTGAGACTGACCTCAATTTCAACACCTCCATTCTATAATCAAAAATTTCATAGTTAAAGTTTAATCCAAAGAAACTTTAATTTTAATCACAAACAAAACGTTTCAATTAATTTACAAATATACAAAATCGTAATTTATATTTTTTGTTAATATTCTGAACTATAGTGTGTGTAATATTAATGTATAAGGTTCCTAGTCCATCCATGCTATATACATTTACGTTAACCAAGGTCACCACCAATTAATTAATGATAGCCTGTTAATCAGGTGTCCATTATAAATACATGAATAATAGAATGATTCCCAAGAGAGATTACTTGAGTTTTAAAGGGAGGAAATGAGTAGTAAAGCTATTTTTATTGGTGGTGGGCTATAGTATAAATAACCTAGATTTAAAATGGATAAAAGGAAAATTAACGAGAATAGCTGGTGATTAAAATGATATAATAGAAGACGAATTTTGATAATTAATTGATATCATAAAAAAAGGAAAAGTTAAGATTTGAATCAAATTTAAGAAACATTTGAATCAAATCACTTTATTAATTATCGTTCAAATCGCTCAATTTATCAGCAAAGATTTGAATCTGATTCCACTGTATATATTCATTATGAAAAAAGTGCTTATAATATCCATTAGTTTAATGAGTATATTGTACTGAATTATTAGCCATTATTTATTTAATATTGTTCTAAGATATTCCACAGAATTTCATACCCATCAAGTTTAGTGGTAGGGATAAATTCTGAATAAAACTACAGTAAAGAACTCCCGAACCAAATTGGGATTCTGATGTCAGTGCTCATTTTAGATGCATGAAAAGTAACAGATGTGTGACTAGTCTAATAATTGTTTGAGGAAGCACTAGGAGATCAAGTAAATCTTCCAAACACAAGAAAAATTCTATGTTATTAAGTAGGTATCTATGTGTGAAAATATATTCAATTTTAGTAGATGTATTTGGAAAAAGAATTAATATTGTGTCACGCTACAGATGAGAATAAAGGTAGGCACAAAACACGAGAGCCCTCCCACCCTTCTTGCTTTTGCAATAATATCTCAAACTACAAATACTTTAGTGTTGGACATCAACTTGCCTTGCAATTTAATAATGGGAGTTTGCCACTTACCTAAGTAGAGTGCCAAGAAGAAAGTGACGACAGGAAGGCAGTTTGAAATTGCAGCAGCCAAAGTTGCAGATGCATAAGACGATGCCAATACCAAATATATCCAAGCACACAAACTAATCCTAAAATGGAAACCACAAAATGAGAGAAAATTCTCGAACTCTATAGAGACTAATTAGTTGATCCATAAACACTCAGAATGAATATATTTTTTCTTAATTCTTTTAGCCGGAAGAAGTAAAGATCATGCACGTGCTCATGCTACATAGCATGAAGACAGTACATGTATCCTGGAGAAGGAAGAAAGTAGTTGTAAATTAATTTGAAAATACATACCCAAATAGAGAGAGGAAGAAAATTTGCAGAAGGTCAGCGAAGGATAGGGTTGGTCTATTTTTCACTATGAATTCAGAAGATAGAAGTAAGGGTCAGCTGAATTTAAACATATGGTTAAGTATTAAAGATCAAGAATTGTTCATACAGGAGGGGGAAAAATGATAAACAGAAGTACGAGAATTGAATTGAATTATACCATTCGAAATAGAAAGCAAAGGGAGCTAAGAAAAAGAGTTGCTGCTGCCTGTCTATAGAAGACAAACACATAGTTGTTCATGCCACCATTGAGAAAGCAGCCTTGGATAGCATGAACATACCACCATAGATTGATTTGCACTAAAAGCACAGCCAAATAAGGCTGCTTTTCACCCATTACTCAAATAAGATAGGTATATATGAGAACTACAAGTTTTTTTTTCTAAGATTATGGTAGCTAGAACTTCCAGTAATGTTTAAAGCTAGAAACAATAAATATATGGTGAAAGCTGGCTTATATGTTTGGTTATGATCATCCAAGGTTTATATAAGTTCCTACATTCAAAGGGCAATGATAGAGAATATCCAATGAAAACTACTGGCCTCTTCTATTGGAAAGTGGCCAAGATAGAGGCTACTTTACTACTGTAACAAGGGACCACCAAAATAGGTTTTCTAGTAATGGTGTCTCTATTCACTACTCATGCAGTCATTCATTTTTCATTTGTAACCCTTTTTCCATGAGAGGGACTCGTGAGTATATCCAACTATCATATTTAGTTTCTTATCATGTGAGTATATACGTTCCCAGAGAAAGGAATTTTCAACCATCTGCCTTGTATTTTTTTTTTTTTTTCCAAGAGGTCAGGACTTCTCCTTTGTTTTCACATAAAAATAAAGAAATACAAAGTTTTTCGTAGCTGTGAAGAACTTTTTAGGGGTTTGTATCCTTTGCAAAAAATTTTTAATTTTTAAATTTTTGGAAATAAAAATAGAAAACTTATTTTTGGATTTCAAATAAAAAAAAGCAACCACTGCAATTAATGTTGGATTTAAGGTTAGGTTTTAATACTAAAAAATGAAGTGAATTTACAATTAGAGGGACATTATGATGGTAATAATATGATGTGAAGAATAAATAAAGAAATAAGGAAACAAAACCATGAGACATGTACAAACACTATCTTTAAAGATATTTTCTCCATACAATATATCCCTAGTGGATTCAAAATGTTTCTTCCTCCAAAATAAAGGATGTATAAACAACAAGATAAAATCATAGGGAAAACCCAAAAGGTTTAAAAAGTGTAAGAGAAGTGCATGGTATATATAAGTTGTTAGTTTAATAGACAGATGAGCAAAAATAAATCAGAAATGAAAGAGGTGTAAGAAATTATAAAAGTTTAGAAGTAAAATGCCATTTATTAGGAAAATGTAGTTATTAACGTTAGGGTAATGTTTGGGGGTTGCACTTTAAAGATGTGAGCCTGAGAGGTATGTTGTTTGGAAATGAGATAGTATTGGGTTTAATCAAAAAATTATGATTAAATTTTAGGAGTCGCCACATAGTATTAAGGGTTACCCAAGAAACCTGTGATATGTGAGAATCTCGAGTAAAGGAATGATTGTACAAAGAAAACCATCATCCCATAAGTACATCCTACTAAAGTAAGTTGCATTGTTGTTGTTTGATTATTTTTAAGTCAAGTTTCTATCCGTTGGTCTTCTTTTTAAGGTCTAAGGCAGTTTTCATTCGATGAGAGAGTCTCTATCTTATTAGGTGAAATCATAGCCATTCTAAAGTTCTAGGTGTAGTATCGCATTTATTTTTACTTTTGCATCTTTAATACCCGAGGGTGCCCTCTTATGTGTAGTTTTTCACCCCTAAATATTAAAGTCCACATCTAAACCCCTAATAAAAATAAACAAAATAATTAGTATGGTTTTTTTGATATTTTTGATTAAATCCTATTGAATAATCATAAATGATACAATATCTATTTTTTTTGTTTTTATTAAAACATGAGAAAGATGCAATTTTTTTTGATGAAACATGCTTTGGGAAACGTTTTAGGATTTAGTGTATGCATGAAAACAAAATAATATTTTTTAAGGGGAAATTAATTTAAAAGTTTTTTTTTTAGATTTTTAGAAAAATATTTAAGAAAAAAACCGGGTATTTTAATACCAAATATATATCTTTTCGATTAATAAATATCTGACATAATATTATACAAAATTGGTAGGAGAAAACATGTGAGAAAATCATAATTTCTTTAAATGAACTTTGGATTTTTTCATTTTTAAAAATTATATTATATTATTATTATATTATTATTATTATTATTATTATTATTATTATTATTATTATTAAATATATGGGTTTTGTCACGGAAATCGAAGCAGTTGAACCTAAATCAGGGTTGGTGACTAGAAGGCCAATAGATCTGCGCTCCTTTTTTCCTTGTTTTATGCTGGACCTAACCGACTCTAGTATAATTTTGAAAGCAGTTATTTCGGGGACTTAGTGGTGGCCTAAGACTACCTCGTGAATTATAATTTATGCTAAATCAGCGAAAGTATGGATTATGCGGTGGACTCTACAATAGGTAGTGGATGAAGAAAGAGAAATAAAGATTACTTGATGTTAGGGCGGTCTGTGAGTGGATACGACTAGCCAGCTCAAGTGAATTTGAGTGGAGAAATGACGATTAGCATGAGTTGCTAAAGAGTAGGAAAAAGATGAGGTTTATAGAGGAGAGAGAGAGAACTTTGTGGTGGCTCACTTCCAACATAAGGTGAGTCAACTAGGTGGTTATACTAGTGACTTATGGTTGAGCTAGTGGTGGAAAAGTTGGTGGTGATGGTGGTTGGTGGTGAAGCGGTGAGAGAGAGGGAAAAGAAAAATGGAAGAAAAAGGGGAAAATAGTTTTTTCATTTTTTCACCAATTTTCTCCTCATTCAACCATGAAATCTATATCTATTTATAGGGGTGGAAGAGGCGTTTTGTCTCCAACGATGCAAATGTTAGCCCTTGGTTGACCAGAAGATCATCCATTGGTTTGGAAGAACTTATCATTTGTCGGTTTGTTGCGGGGAAAAGAGGCTGGTCAAGTTGACTACTTTGAAGCGGTGCCAGGACCACTATGATGTCCATTAGTAGAAGGGATTACCGCGTGTAGTCGGATGCCATCGATTATTTTTGTGTAAGTTTTGTTCAATTTAATGGGATGAGGCATAAAATGCCTGGAAAATGAGGTCAACTTAGCGACCTCTCTAGAGAAAGAACATGAACAATCATCAACTCAAAACAATGTTGTTTTGGTGTTTTTCCACTTAAGTCTTTTGATTTACGATTTCTCTTAATCACACCTCAAGATTAGCTTTAAATTTTTAATTTTATGCAATTACACTCTGATGAACTTGATTTAAGCCCGAATTCAACGCCTTTTTTATTTTGATCATTGGTCTCGAATTTCTTCAATTTAACCCCTAATTGGCCATTAAACTTTTAAATTTCTTTAATTTTACCATTGATTTTTAGCGATTGGGTCCTTGAGGTTTGACACCCTTTTTTTATTTTGGTCATTATTGTGAATTTCTTGAAGTTAGCCCTTAATTGACCCCAAAACTTTAATTTTCTTGCAATTTTACCATGTTACGAATCAATTGACTTGGTAAAAAATAAATTTGATCTCCTAAGAATTTCAATCTTCTCAATTAAGTCCAGAATTGGGCTCTCAAGCTTAATTTTTCACCAATTAAACATCTAATAAAAATTAATTTGACCTATTTAAGAGTATAATTAAGTCCTTGCACCTAATTAAATCCTTTTATTAGATCCAAATTAATTCTTAAACATAATTAAAACTTTAATTTAGCTCATGATTAAATCAAATTGGCCAATTAATAATCTAATTGTATCCTGTGCTTAATTTTTATGGGATCCATCCAATGATGATTTAATTTGACCTTGAGTCGTCTAATATTTAGGCTTATAATTTGTCCAAAATTGCGACTTAATCTTTCTATATGTTTGAAATCCTCCGGCAGCGGCTTTTCCAAGTCGCTAATCTTCTTACTTTCTTTATTTTATTTCTTTATTTTTATTTTGGAAAGAAAAAATGTGAATTTGAGGAATAACCTAAAATAGGTTATAACGTTAAAATTGCACGTTCTTTATTGTTGTATCACCTTACTTTCCTAGTGAGTTTTAAAGAAAAGTTGTTCTTAGTATTGTAAGTTTGATTAATATAATTTTATCTTCTCATATTTCAAGTTTTTATCCTTTTAAAAGTTGTATAGGTATCTTGATTATTCCTCCTTTATATTTTTTTGTTGTACTTGTTTCATTCTTCGGTTCTCATGTAGAACACAATAAGTTGTCCTCTCAATCAATTATTTATGCCTTTCTTGGTTATGGTGAAGCTAAAAAAGAGTATCGTTGTTTTGATCCAATAACTTCCGGAAACTTTTAGTGTCTCGTCATGTTATCTTTCTCGAAATATACCTTTCTTTTTATATTTCATCCACTACTCATAACTTGATTAAGTCGGATTTTATTTGTATAGATCTTTTTTAGGGGATTACGGTAGTTTATCGTCTCGGGTTTCTAATACCTCAAATACCCCTCCTCATGTTCGACCAATTCATCTTGATCATTTTGCACCCAGGTATTGACTCTTTTACTCTCTAGCACACCTGGCTTCATTTCTCCTCTACGGCCCCTCAACTCAGTATAAGATTGTGGTTCTACCTCTACATCAATCCATACGATTCGTAAGTCCATAAAGTTACTAGATTATGCTTATTCTTCATTATTTACTTCTTTTTTAGCTTCTATTCATTTGTCTCTCTAAACTTTCTTCTTATAAAGAGGAATTCTTGATTCTTTTTAATAGCAAGCTATGGATAAAAAACTTCTGCTTTGCATAAAACAGATACTTAAGATTTGGTTCCTCTACCTCCCAAAGAAGAGTGTTGTTGGTTGTCATTGGGTGTATAAGATCAAGATTAATTCGATGAATTTGTTGAGCGATACAAAGATAGGTTGGTTACAAAAGAATACTTTCCAAACTGTATTGTATGGATTATGAGGAGATATTTGCCCCCTGTTACAAAAATAACTATTATTCATACTCTTATTGCGAAGTAGCTTTGGTTGCGTCGTTGACATATCTCTCAACTTGATATTAAAAATGCCTTCTTAAATGGAGATCTTGAAAAAAGTTTATATGGCCCTCTCCTAGTGTTTCACATGACTCTAAGCATGTTTGTAAGCTCAAGGAAAGCTTTACATGGTCTTAAACAAACACCGTACTTAGTTTGAGAAATTTTACGTTGAGATCTCTTCTCTTGGATTTGTTTCTAGTAGTCATGATTCTGCTCTTTTTGTTAAGTGCATTGATGCATATCGTGTCATTTTATCTTTATATGTTGATGATATGATTATTATTGGTGTTGACATTGATGGTATTTCAGTTTTAAAGACAGAGTTAGCTAGATAGTTTGAAATGAAAGATTTGGGTTATCTATGACATTTCCAGGTATTGAGGTAGTTTACTCACCCAAAGGTTACCTTCTTTCTCAGTTAAAATATGTTGCAGATATTCTTGAGCTGGTTAAACTTACTGATAAGCAGACTGTAGATACTCTTTATTAAGGTTAACTTATGGTATTCTTCTTTTGATGGTTTACCTTTGTCGGATCCTACTTTATATGTACTATTGTTAGGAGCTTAGTATATCTCATTATTTCTTGCCTAGATATTGTATATGTTGTTAATGTTGTTAGTCATTTTGTTGCTTCTTTTTACTAGCTACTAGTCATTGGGCGATTGCTCTTTATATTTTGTGATATCTTTGAAGTCTGATCTTTTAGAATCTTTTACTATCATCTACCTCTTCCTTGGGCTGCGTGCTTACTCTCATACTAATCATAATAGTGATTCTACATATATGAAGTCTATTCTTTGGTTTCTATATCTTTTTAGATGTTTCTCTTATTTCTTGAAAGAATAAGAAATAATCTATTGTTTTTCAATCTTCAACCCAAAACGAGAATATCATGCTATGATATCTACTACTAAAGAGATTGTTTGATTATATTAGTTACTTGCAGATATGAAAGTCTTTCTTTTCTCATTCTACTCTTATGTATTGTGACAACTAGAGTTCTATTCGGATTATTCACAGCTCGGTTTTTCATGAGCGGACTAAGTACATTGAGATCAATTGTCATTTTACTCATCATCATCTCAAGCATAACTCTATTACTTTGCCTTTTGTTTCTTCTTCTTTGCAGATTACAAATTTCCTTATCAAGTCACATTCTATTTCCCGTTTCGTTTTCGTTTTTCTAGTTGGTAAATTCTCGATGCTTGTAGTTGTCACATCGTGAGTTTAAGAGAAATGTTAAGAAATATATTTTATTTTGTTTTATTTATTAATAGTAGAATATTATTTTTATTTTAACTTTTATATAATCTCTTTGAATGGAGGTTAAGATAATTTTTCTTAAGAATAAAGTGATTATGCAATATCAAATATGAAACCCTAGCCTTTTTCTTTTTTCTTTTTTCTTTTTCTTTGTTTAATTTGGATCGTTGAATAGCATGGACACCAAGCTACATTATTTGTTTATGTAGTGTTCTAGTTATGTAGCTTTTCTTGGTTTGGCATATCTGCATATCCATAAATTATGTAGATTCGTTTTGTTTTGTTTTTCCTCTCTTTTTTTTAGTGTTTTAATGCAAATTATTGCCTATAAAAAAATTTAATAAATAAGATTTCATTGAGGTGAACGGTTCCGCTTTATAGATATGCGTAGACCTTGATATAGATATGCGTATTTTGTGGTTACGTACGTGATTGATAAAGTAAAGGTTAACATTCCTGGTTCTCATTTTTCGTCCGTTTATTTATTTGTATATGATTACTTTTTCTAAAGCATGATAATTATTATTTTTAATTATGTAATGGCCAGCAAACATTACATAAAGAGCTTTTAGTATTACTCAAGAATAAAAATTCGATGATGCCTATCTATTTCAAAGGCTTCAAGAACAAGAAACATCCTTCTATTAATTTAATCGATTATAACCATCCAATTTCAACCATTCTCATAAAATATGGCAAATTTTTAAATACCCATATCCCTATTTATATATATATATATATATATATATATATATATATATTAATAATTTTATTATAACCCTAAAGGGTATAAGCTCAAGCCGGTCGGGTTATGAGTTTATTTTTGAAATTTGAGGTTGAGTGCCACAAATCTTAGAGCTCTTTGAGGTTTACGGTGGTTAACTTTAAAATCTTTGAAGATTAGTCGAGATCCCAGTAAATTAATCCAAACACTCATGATTATCAAAAAATAAAATAAAATAAAATAAAATAATTTTGTCACATTAAATTTTACGATTTAAAAGAGAGCATCAGGTTTCTAGATAGTTGAGAATTGAGTTAAATGTGTAGTTTTCATAGAAAGATTTCAAATTTCTAACATTATTTTGATTTTTTTTTGGAAACATAGAAAATGTTAAGGATCAATAGCTACTTTTAAAATGATAGAAATGTTGAACAGGTGCATTCTTACAGATAAAACATCTGCATATGCATGTGGTGAAAATCATGTATAGTTCCTCTTCTTTATAATGAGGTCAAATCAAGTCATGTACTTCAAATTAGGTCAAATCAATCTTACTATTCTCTACCACGAGTAAATTAAGATCGCAAAAGAAATTCTATATTACAAAAAAGAGAGAGACAAAAAAACCAGAGTAAAAATTAAATTCTTGAACTTTGATATGAATATTCAAAGTATTTTTGTTTTTCTTTCATCTTTGTATACATTTCTTTCTTCATCAGAAAATATATTTAGAATAATTAACTATTGATAATATATAATAGTTCCGGTGAAGTACTGTAAAATTTCTCGAGATCTCATATACCCTGTCCCATCACAATATACGACAATTACTTATCCGTTTAATTAGTAAATAATTGGATGAAAGGACTTGAACCAACTTTAATTGAAAGTAAAATAGTTGATTTTGTCTAATTTAAAGCAAAGGGTAATTTAAAATAAAGAGACCAGAAGGCGACACCGAAGGCTCATATACATTTAATTAAATAAACGTGGCATCTACTTGATGACACCAACTATGAGATTCAGCAACTTCAAGATAACTTCTGTGTTCTTTCCTTCTCATTGGAAGAGGAAGAGGCTGAAATTTTATAACCTGATAGGTTTTCCAAAGCAAATTAATTTTATTCTTCCCACTTAAGTTCATGCAGCAATATTCAGAATCATGTTTAATTTTCTCCTTCGATCTTCTTGTTTTTCTTTTTTCTTTTTTTTTTTCCTTTGAGTTGTCAACTGTTTCAACTAAGCATAGGCTCTTGAAAACTTGACCTAATCTAATAGATTAAAGTTCCCTCAAATTTCAAAAAAAAAAATTAGCTAAAAAATAATTTTTTTTATTTTTAGATTTTTTTAGACGTGCTGATCTCAAAAATAATTTTTAAAAATAGAAAACATATATTATTTTGATGCATTTCTAAACAAAAAAACATTTTAAACCACAACTATTACTATAATCTCAGATCCAAAAATATAATTAACTGACTTTTCAATGCAGGTTCATGACTAGGCTAGGTCAATAGAAGAATAAAGACTTAAAAAAAAAAACGATGTTGTTAAGTTCCAGTATTTTAAAAAAAAAAATCTAAATTGACTTAATTCACCCGTGACTCTCGAGCTTTAATCAAGATTAGCCACATAATACGTCTTTTTGTTAAAGCGAGAGCCTCTAGTGGTAAAACAATATTTGCATATGGTCTGCCATGAATCTTCTTTGAAATGTCAAAGCAGTTTAATCACGTTTTCAAGAGACCATGAAATTGACCTATATATGTCTATGCATGCAAGTATCCTCGTGATTTAGCACATGCTAAATCAAGATATGGCATCATTTTCTCGTCAAAGGACTGGTACCTACGGTTCCAAATCTAGTTTGAACGTCGTCAATACAATATATATGGTCATTATAAAATATCAAGTGAATGAGTTTTGTTCTTGATAAATGGAGCTAGTACTATATTTTCTTGAAAGAATTCTTTTGAAAGAAAAAATTGATTAATTAATTTCAAGGTATCCGGAATGAATTCTGTATGAAAGAGTCACAAAGACAACAAATCAAATTGTCCTGCAATTCTTAATTTATTCTCTTACAAATGGAGCATATATCCACTGTATAAATTTGCAGCACGTCAAACATACGAAACAATAGTGTAGCTAGCGCATATATTCCTTTTGTAGCCATGAAAGCTAGGAAGACTAATCCTACACTTAATCTTCATAAGTAGTTCAACTAGTTAGATTTTAGATTTATTTTTTAAAAATTATTAGTTTAAGTCTCATAAATTTTAAAATTAATCAAGATTTATATAATTATTAATTTTAAAATTTATAAAATTAATCGAAATACCGTAAATGAATGAAAATACCGTAAATGAATTTAGATATCCGTATTAAAAAAACATAAAGGTGATGGGCTTTCTTTAATGTTGATGTATGCAAAGGAAAGTCCGACGGGGAAATTTGTGGCTGAATCCTGAATCAGCCCTTCCTCGCATCAAATTATGACATGTTTTTAACTTGGAAAGAGGAAAAGACTTCGATGAAGGCGGTCTACCAGAAAAGAAGGCATTGGTAAATTTCACCATCACAAAGTGACAGCGTATCATGCGTAACATAAATGTGACAATCCCTTCAACGACCTACCTACCTAGTCCTTTATTAAAAGCTATGCTGTTTTAATCATTCATGATTCCCTTAATTTTCTACAACGCCTTAATTGTTGATTACGAAATGCCTTGTGAATTCCTTGAAAACATGTGACTTTGATCCTCCCGACTTGAGGACTTGAAATTTGTCGGTTGAAATATGAACAAATACAAAAATTTCTACTATCGATTACAAATTATTATTATTTAATTCCATAGGGGCCCCCTATGGCATGGAGAACTTAGCTATCTATCTTACTAATTTAAGATTGCAAGTTAAAAAAAATTTAAAAGGTAAGTATATGTTGATTAAAGAGGTTTTTAATCTTAATTTTTAGTTTGAATCTTAGAGTTTGCATTTAAGAGAATGAACAAAGTTCATATGAAAAATTAAAAAAAACCTTAATCCTTATTAAACACAAACTAATTTGAAAATAATCGTGAACATTTAAAACAAAATGAATGAGAGTAAGAAGTTATTGGAATGCTTTTAATTTCAGGATTATGGATTAAAAGTAATATATACATATATATATATATATATATATAAAAAAGGAACTTTATTTTTTCTGTGTATTTTTTCATAATTAAGAAGAAAATATTATATGATGGTATTAAAAAATTAATTCATCTTAAAATTTTAAATTATTAGGTAAAATCTAATTAATATTTTATAAGTCTCTCTAATGTATCTTTTCATATAAAAACTTTTTACTTCTGTTAGAGAATAATATAACTTCCTAGAAACGGTTTAAGTTATTAGATTAAATAGTTTTTTTTAACACTTCTAAAATTTATATAAGTTTATCATTATCTTATTTTTATTTTTTATTAATTTAATTTTAAAAAATAAAGATAATAAAATCCACACTCATTCAATTTTGATAATTAAAATTTTAATATTATTTTAAAAAATTAATTCAAATCAAAAACTTAAAATGAAATATTTTTATTGCTTTGCATGAAAATAATCAAAAACTAAAAAACAATCGTAACGTATTGTTATTTATGGATTGGATGTTATACTTCCAAGCCGTATGACCTCATTCAATCATCGCTTAGCCGAACAAGACTTGTGAAGTTTTTTCAGAGTCAACCTCATTGGATGTTATGGAAAAATTTGCATGTTGCTAAAAAAGTCACATCTACTTTATTAAGGAAGAAAAAAAAAAAAACTGATGAATGCGCAAGGTAATATCTTTGAAATTTTTTATTTATTTGACTAAAAAAACATTTATAAAAAATATTTGCCTAAGATAATATACTTACATATCTTGTAAAAAAACAAAATGCTTACGTACATGAAATTGTTTATGATGAAAAAGCAATATTAAACTTAGAAATTGAAAATTGAATTTGATAAGGTGAAATTGTATATATGAAATTAAAAGTTTAAAGATAATTATAAATACAATTAAAAGCAATTAGAATAACGAGGGTTTAATTAAAATTTTTCATTTCCAAATAAAAACCTTAAACCACGTGCCGTTTAAATTTAAAGAAGAAAAAGTAAGTGACATGTCGTTGACCGATGACCTCTGTTTTTTTGATTTTGATTGATCGAACTAGCAATTTCAAATGCATAAAAGGTAGCGGCAACCTAGTCAATATTGATTGAGCAACTTTCATGCAAAAACTAGCATATTTTTTATATGTTCACACACAAAGCTTTTTTAATAGGTTCTTATCAAAGGTTTATAATATTTTTTTCAAAATCAAAGAGGTAGAAATAGATTCAAAACCTTTTAAACCCTAACAAAACCTTATAAATACCCCTAAGCTTAGAAAAAATGGAAAAAAATTACACTTTTTTAATCAAAAAGTAGATTTTTAGTGACCTGTTTTTATTTTTTTATTTTATATTTGCATTTATAAGCCATTATATATATATATATATATATATATATATATATATATAAACATAACGTGCGTGTTTCAAATTGGATATGGTTTGGATTTCTAACAGAAATCACAAATATCTTTTTTAATTTTATCAAAACATTAATAAAAAAATTGTCTAAAAAAGCTATTTAAAAAAAATTGACCAAATGATATCCATCGAATTCAGATATAAATCATAAACATGTGAAAATCAAGTAGCACTTGTCAAAATTCAAATTATTCAAACCAAGAATTCTTCATCAGATTTCGTCATTAGGCTTTGGAGGATGAATTTCTCAACATTAGCCCAAATTACAAAACAATATAAACAAACAAACAAACCCTAGAAAATGATGTGATCAACAAACCCTAAACCCAAATAGGCCTATAAATTTTCAAACTAAACAAATGGAAACTCAATCCAAATAGGCCCAACATTTTGTCCAAATTTCATCCAGCCCATACATCCAATCCAACAGCACCAGCTCACGTGCAACGTTAAAGCACATAAGTTTGGTTTTAAAAGGGGTTTAACACTTCTCATCTTTCTCTTCCCTCCTCCTGTCTGCCAGTGTTTCCCTTCTTGCAAGCCTTAAAACCCCCACTACTCCCATGAAAATGAATCAGGCCCCACTTCAAATCTTTCTCAAAACCCTAAAAAGAACCTAAATCATGATCATACCAAAGCCCTTTTCTTCAAAAACCCTCCTTTCACTCACTACAAAACCCCCTCTTCTTCACAATTTTTATATTCTATTTTCATCTCTCACTTCTCAACGTCATCACTAACACCTCGCCACTCACTCTCATTTTCATTCGGAATCGAAAAGTGTTAGGGTTTCAGTGTGGTGGGATTTTGAGAATTGCCATTTGCCAAGTGGGGTTAATGTCTATAGAGTTTCTCAAGCTATTACTGCAGCTGTTAGGGGTAATGGGATTAAAGGGCCTATTCAAATTACAGCTTTTGGTGATGTTTTGCAACTTTCAAGAGCTAATCAGGAAGCACTTTCTTCAACTGGGATCAACTTGGCTCACATTCCTAATGGTAGGTTTTTTTTTTTCCATTTTGAATCCATTTTACAATTAAATTTTCTGGCTTTTGTGTATTCTTTTTATACTTAATGCTAGTTTCTTGTGGGGGTATGTGAAAAGAATTGGAATTGTGTGTTTTTCAAGTTGACGATTCAATGGATATGATAATGTATATTTGTGTTTGGTGAAATTGATTGTGAATATTTTTGTTTGATTCTGGCCCTTTTCTTTATATTAAAGCTTCAAGCTTTTTGTGAATTTTTGTTGATTGGATTTCTTTTTTCTAATTTTGGAAGGGTTTATCTAGTAATGAAGTGAAAATAATTGGATTTGATCGTTAAAGTATTGCCTGTATGTGTTTGACGAAAGGTCAGAATGTCATATGGATTAAAAGGAAAAAAAAAATTATACTGATTGGTATTGTATTGCTGAATGTGAAAATGGGATGAATTTCTGCATATAATAGGAAAGGAAAGTGCTAAATGGTGTGCTGTTGCTGAAAAGTTAATATCTTTTGTGTTTAGAAAATTACAGGTTTGTTAGAATAGTTTTGAGTAGCTGAGAGTGTAGAATTATATGTTTTGGGAGCCAGTAGGATCGTTTGATCTTCACAGAAAATACCTCCATGTCTTAAATGAACTCTGAGTGCTCTAATGGCTCTCACGCCTTTGCAAAATTTCTGGTCATGCAGGTGGAAAGAACAGTGCTGACAGGTCTCTTCTCATTGATCTTATGTGTTGGGTTTCCCAAAATCCACCGCCTGCCCATCTTTTTCTGATTTCTGGTGATAGGGACTTTGCAAATGTTCTACACCGGTTGAGGATGAACAACTACAATATATTGCTTGCTACTAAAGATACTGCCCCAAGTGTTCTCTGCAGTGCTGCAAGCATCATGTGGCTGTGGAATTCTTTGGTCAAAGGGGAAAACCTATCTGGAAGGCATTTTAACCAACCCCCTGATGGTCCCTATGCCTCTTGGTATGGCTATTATAAGGGGCCTCTGGAAGACCCCTTCGCTGTTGTTGAGCAACCAATATGTTCAAAGGTCGAGGACATGCCTGAGGCTAGTTCAGAGCCTGCAGTCCGTCCAATTCCAAAGGCAGTTATGAAGAAAATTTGTCACATTTTGAGTTCATGTCCTAAAGGAATGTCAATTACTGACCTTGAATAGAGTTGATGAAAAGTAAGGTGTCTGTCGATAAAGACTTGTATGGGTATAAAAAGTTCTCCGCTTCCTTTTATCCATGCCACATATATTGAAGCTCAAGGACAATGGTGATGGTCAGTTTAATGTGCATTGGTGTCACTGTAAAGCTCCCGAATCATTTCAGCCCGGTCTATGCAAGTCTACACCTACTGCTATTGACAATGGAGGTCAACCCATTACCAGGTCTTCAAAGTCAAATAGTGAGGAAATTTCTGTTTCTGGACCTGTGGATGGGAAATTGTCATTGCCTTCATCTCCTAAACTAAATTTGGAAGCACCGCCAACAAAAAGCGCAACAACCCTCTCCTCTTAATGAGAATGCTGTCAAAATGCATATTCAACAACTTCCAAAACAAATGGAACAGCTCCAACAGGCCCAGCCTCCAAACCAAACTGAACAGCCCCTCGCGGTTTGCTGATAAGGTTGAAATGGTTAATGCCAAGGTAATCAAGGATCATCTACCTGCTGTGAAAGAACCAGTTTCTGCATCTGAAATGGGTTTTTTTAGGAAATTCTGGAGAAGATTGTTTGGTGGCAAGGATGATGATTCAATGTTGGAAAGTGATAATGCTCTAGTGGAATCTCCTGGTGATAGCTTGATGAAGAAAAATGAGTACACTTTGGAAGAATGTGATCCTTCTGGTGAGAGCCCTCAAGAGAAAGTTGAGAAGAAAAATGTAAAAGCTCCAACTCAGGGTGATGATTTAGTGCATCCCATTGTGGAACCAACTTTGGAGAATAAAACTACTCTACGTTCTGAACTACATGGTGAAATGCCAAAAAAAAGTCCAGGTTTATTTAACCGGATTTTGAATTGGTGTAAATTGCAGGGCAATAGTTCAGATACATCAAATGATCAACCCACCGATATACCTGAGCAGATAAATAGTCATGCTGGAAAAACTGAGGTTTTTTCTGAGCATTCTTTTTGGAGAGAGATGAAATCTTTTATTGACACGAAGAAGGGATCCCTCCTTATATCACAATCAAGGACCAGGTTTATGAATTTGACTTGCTTTACTGTTCTTTTTCTACGGCTCTGGTGATAGTTGCTAGTCAGCTACTTTACTTCTTTTGTTATCCAGTGGTTCAATTTCTTTCTTTCGAAATTTATTTCTTCACCAAAGTGAGGAGGTTAGAATATAAAACTAAAAAACGTGATGCTGAATATAAAAGAGTTATTGTACCCATACAGTGAGAACCTGAGAGGCATCAGGAATTGCATCACATTCATTTTATTATGATTTTTCTATTCGACCAACAAAACTTCCCAGCTCATTAAGACTCAGAAAACTGGCTAGGTTATGTCTTAAAATCTTTCTTTGTTTTCCTCAGTTCCTGATACTTTTTATATGTAATGAAATCCTTAAATGGGCAAGTCTTTTCTTTCAATGTTCTAGAAGGGTTAGTTTTTAGAGGGTAATGAAGATATTTTAATCTTAATGTGTACATAACCTTTAAGGTTAAATTACAATAACACATGATACGGAGACCACCCAAAATTTTGAAGATATTGCATCGACCCTCTTTTTTATCCAAATTGCCCTTGGTGTTTTTAAAATTTCCTTGCTATTTAAAGGGGATGGTTTTTAAAATTCCAGGGACATTCTGGGTACAAAAAGGGAATCATTCATTGTAATATTTGTTTAATGTGGAAAGGTTTTTTGTCGAATCATACTTGAGGGGTTATTATAATTTACCATAAACTTGAAAGGAAAAAATGCAAAAATTGCAACTTTTTGTTTGGTGCTTTTGTTCCGAGCAAGAAGGTTATTTTGCAAGAATTCCAGTATCATGCACTTCCTTTATCTTGCAAATGATAGTGGGTTTCTAAGGTGGCATCTATGTGGCTAATCTGCCATGTCATAACCACATAAGAGACACATCAACACCACTTTAGCTTCTTCAGTATCACGTGTTTAAAACCTTCTGCATTGAGTTGAAAAGCATTGAAAGACATGGCGCAAATTATTATTTTTTGCTCATTTTTTTTTTTTATCTATATCAGATATCGGCAAGTTCAAACGATTGTATCAAACCTAAATAATGAACAAGGGCAAATAATATTTTCAGTGTTCACTATTCACTTTTGTAGTTATTATTGGAAATATATTTATTCCATTTGTAAGTTTTACCATAAGTTTTAATAGTAAGCTTCAATGATGAAGAATTGAGTTAGCTCTTTTTCATATGTTGCATATTTTATTTGAGAAAAGTTAATCATACTTTGATTGTAGACTAAACTCTAAGGAAATTGGAGCGACAAGTTCCAAAATGGTCACCAAATGAGAAAATTCCAAACAACAAGATGCCATTCCGCATTTTCCCTGTGATTTATCATTTTGGCCTTCTATTTGGCAACTTTGATTTTGATTCTTTCAACTCTAGTGAACTTGGTATAGTTGATATTAATATCAATTTTGATGTCTAGAACATGAGAAAAGAAGAAGAAAAACAGAGGTTGCAGTCAGTATCATATGTTAATGCTCCTCTATCTGTGATTTGTCAGGGTACAGATAGCACGAAATCTGCTGAAGGAAGGACCTTTGGTTCTTAGATCTCACAATGAAAGCGATGTCCTTCAACTGGTGGATATGATAATATCAGAGAAGAAATGGGTGGAAGAATTTCCATCTGAAGCTTTCCCTTTCAAGCTCACTCGGTTTGCTGCACAGAGTACTGTGGGTGATTCTCCTGCTTCAAATGGACTGAGTTCTATGTTTTTGAGCTCCCTGTCACAGTCTAACTTGCAGAGACAGCCAGGACATGAAGGGGATAAAAAGATTCAGAACATTTCTCACACTGGAGTGTCCTCACCTGTCTCTGATGAAAAGCCTTCTGCAAGGTCTAGAAGTGAGATATTAGGTGACTGTCAAAAGCTTGTGAAAGAGATATTGAAGGAATTTCCAGGAGGATATAATATGGGCAGCTTTAGAAAGCTGTTCCTTGAGAGGTATGGCTATAACCTCAATGCCAAAAAGTTTGGTTACCCAAAGTTGGCATCCTTGCTTCAGATAATGCCTGGGGTAGAAATAGAATCCAATTATATTATTCCTAGCAATGAAATGGCTAAGCGTTCAAGTGTCGGTAGAACTGTTCTTAATAATACCTATCCTAGATCAGCCAGTTCAGACAGTGAATTATCAGATGCATCAAAGAAGGATGATGAATCGGATTCTACTTGGGAAGAACTTGGTCCTGTTGACGATTCTATTTTTGGCAAAGAGGCAAACGAATCAGTGTCAAGGATGAAAGGAATAGGTGAAAGTGTGAGGCAACCATCCCCTGATTATGAATATCCTCTCTCAGATGATGAATTTTCAGATTCAGAAAAGGAGTCTAGGAAGGTAACTCGGCCTGGAGGGAAAGCAAAGCCTGCATTTAAAGATGTAAACAGCGCATTACTGCAAATGCTTGATTCATGGTACAGCAGTAATGAAGGTGATATTAAGAACAAGCCAGAAAATCCGAAAAGCATGCTTGATTCGTCCACAAATGGTTTCCAGTCATCTGATTCTTCTGTTGCCGATCTGGTTGAGAATAAAAATGAAGTGGTAGTTGACAGCATATTAAGTAGTTTGAAGAAATCAAAGAAGCCTAGGATGGGAGCTTGATTGTTCTCAAGGACTAAACGCAACCAGGGTTTTCTTCCTATGGATTGTTAGCACTTACAGAGGTGAGATTCAATCTATTAGTATTTATCTGGGAGTTCTAGACACAAGCTGGGGCTATATACGCTTTAGTTCCATTCTTTTTTTGCAGTAAGTGCTACCAAGGTTGGATAATCGATGCCATGGTGAGGCTCCATTAATTTTTGTGAATGAGAAGCTATTTCCTTCCTCATGTATCTGATAAATCTCGGATCACAGTCTATACCCGCAGCCCTTTAGTTTCGTTCATTCCTTTCCTTTCCAGGTTGATCAATAGGGTTTCACCTGGGAAGGACATATTGTGCTTGAGATTATGATATGAAAAGGGGCCTTCTCGTCGGGTGCTTGAGATTATGACATGAAAAAGGACCTTAGGTCACTGAGGACATATGTCCCTCTCGAGACTCGAGAGTTCAAGGTCAACACGCAAGCACATCTGCCCTGCTAACGGAGGATTGACTTAAGGTTTGTTTATTAGGCAGTGTTTATTTTCACGGCAGTACTGAATTTTTGAAAAAATTTAATTTTTTTAATTTTTTTTAATTCATTTTGATATTCTAATATCAAAAATAATTTTAAAAAATAAAAAATATATATTATTTTAATATATTAAAAAAATACTTTAAAAATAATCACAACCATAATATAAAACACTATCTTACTATGGTGAAATATAATTGAAATTATGTTTTTTTAATCATAATTTTGAAAATCTTTGATTAATTTGAATTAGTGTTATTGAAAATTAAATTTTAATTATAAAAAAATTATAATTTATTTTTTTTTTCTGAAAAACTATTGTACTACCAAGATCATTGAGGTTATTTAATAGATCTAAATTAATTATTTTTATTAAAATAATTAAAACAGGCGATGATTTATTTAAATAAGAAAAAAACAATTAATTATTTTGCAATCAATCAACATCAAGGGCTGTAACACAGCTATTCTTACAAAATAATTAAGTGCGTGCATTAAACATGATAATGTGTGGTCAACACATTATCCAAAGATAAACAGCCAAAAAGTCTCCCGTCGAACCTCATCCAAAGTGATCTCACTTTAAATTTTATAAGATCTAAATCACAAATCTAGAAGTTTGGTATAGGTAAGTTTAAAAATTAAAGTTAAAATGATATTATTTTAATTAAAAAATCAATAAATTAATTGTTAAGTTTTAATCGGGTTAATTAAATTGTTTTTATTTAATTTTTTATTTTTTCTTCAACTTGAACCCATCTCGTTGTGGTAGTCAAGTTTTAAGTCAAGTTTTAAATTGATATCTCGGGTTTTAATTTGACTTAACTTTTTTCCTTTCAATTTTAGGGTTTGATTAGTTATACACAATTAACCTTTAACCTTGCATAATAATTCAAGTACACAACTGTTGAATTTGGTATTAATGAAAATGAAACGAGAATATTATTCTTTAATCCTTGGATTCCAAATGTGATTATAACTTAATCATTTATGTTTAATAAATTATAATTTAGTCCCTTGAATATTATTGACCCATTGTTTTATTAAAACATTTGTCAGTTTCTAAATTCCAAATGTGCCCTTTGAAATTTTAATTTCTTAGTGGAAAACTAATTACAATTATAAAATATATTAAAAGGTCCAAGTAAAATATTGTAGAAATCACAATACCTAAAATCTTTTTCATTTTCATCCCCAAACTTGTTTTTTTAATAGCAGTCTTCTAATTTATTAAAATTTGTTTAGGAAATAACAAATTCAATAAAAAAAGGACCAAAGTGTAACACATGGAGAAATCCCATGACCAATCTCAAATTCACTAGAAAAAGTTTGGTCAACATAGTTTTCTTAGTCTGTCTTAGTCCCTTTAGTTTTTTCAATTTTGATTTTAATCTATTTTTTTTAAAAAATTACAAAACTTCCAGCCCTTTCATTTGAGATAGAAAAGAAAAAGTCCCCAGAAAATAACAAAAAGAAAGAACAAGTTGGTGAATAATCACTTTTTAAAGATGAATTTTACTATTCTTGTGTAAATCGATTTCATTCGACAAAAAAATAATAATGGTATTTTTTATATAAATATGACTAAAAAAGTAGATCATGTTCTTTAAATTATTTTCCTAAATTTCATTATATAATTTATTAGTTAATAGATTAGTAAGTAAGTCAATTCCTAATCATAATGATTATTTTTTCATGCCGAGTCACAAATTAGTCACATTAAATCAAGTTAATAAAAAAAAACTTTATTTTATTTTTTAAAGTTAATACAACATCATTTTATATATTTTTTAAAAATAATAATAATTAGAATGTTCATTAGATAGACAAAGCTATTAATTACCCTAGATATATGACCAGTCAACTCCCAAACAATTTTATTAGAAACATTCTTAATAAATAACAGTGCTCAAATTCAGAATCGAGCATTATCAACCCACAATTTTTCTTTAAATAGACACACAATCTCTTTTCTGCAGTTTCTTGGTGCAGAGAAGGAGACGAAATTGCTAGAGTTAATTGGTTGCCACCTTCTTTCTTCATTGAAAATAGCCACACATCTTCTCTGAAAAGAGATTACAAAGTTGAATTGATCTTCGAAATTGTTCTGTATTTTCCAACAAAATGTCAAGAAGCTTGCAGAAATGGCAAGTTTTGTGGCATTGTTACCAGATGATCTGTGCACGTATCTCATTTACTCTTCAAATTAAGGAGCTTAACAGAGGAGCAAGAAAACATCTCTCTCATGCCTTTCTTCATTTATAGTTTGATATTCTGATCCATCCTAGACGTAAAGGAATCATACCAATTCATCTCGAACTCGGAGGTTAAACTCTACTGCAATGAAGATGGTTAAATTCTACCACCACCAATCCATCTCGAACTTGGTGGCTAAACTCTACCTTGGTGGCTAAACTCTACCGCCATGAAGATGGTTAGATGCCAAGATTATAAAAAGTTTAACACCTCTCATTCTTATTACTTTTTTCAGGAGGCGCTGGAGCTGAAAATGGGCTTCTTTCCGCCTTGGCTGAGTAATATAATGTGCATCAATAACCTCTGAGCAATTTACTGATTCAGTCTCGGGCAACTTATGCCCTAGGTTCATCCTTGAAGTACAAGCCGTGGGGACTAAGGTTGAAGATAAGGAAACAGCTATGCAGTCAAACTTTCTGGCTTGAAATAAGTTAAAGAATAAAAAGCTAGTTCATAGAAAAGATTTTTCAATAAAAAATTGAAACCCGCCTAAAGTAATAATTTTATGGTATTCCAGGAAAGCAACCTCCATTCTCCAACAAGAAGCCATGGACACATGGTAGGGTGATTTGACTTGCATTTCTCAAAGCAAGTCCCCTTCCATTCTTTTCTAAGAAAATAATAATAAGATAATGGCTGGTGCAAACCAATTTCCACCACCTTTCCTCTCATCAACAACCTAATCCTCACCATATTGGACTAAGCCATTGAGCTTTAATAATCATTATCTTAGCTCAGCATCTAGTGTATTGTTATCTTCTGTAAGAGAAATAAGCTATTTCATTTTTCTAGCCTAAAATAATGATGAATGGATCAAGACAACACCACAAGAACTTCATCTATGCCTAAAAACAATGCCTAACTAGTCTCATCACTCGCATGGAGTTTGCCGACGCGAACCTCAACAATAACCTATTTTTCTATGAGCTTCTGTTAGGGTTCTTTCTATGATGAGGCAAATGCAAGCAACTTGCTTCTTTTTCCCCCTTTTGTTTCAAATGAGAACCTCAAAACTATATTTTCCAACGAGCTATTTTAAGGGTTTTTTCTTGTCATAAAGAAAATTAGAGAAAAAAAGTTTTCTCCCCTTAAAGAAACAATATAAATGGATAAAAATGGACTCAGGCTTTCCTGTGTCCCCCTCAAGTCCCTTGTATTTTAGGTATGGAGGTCAATGTGTGATCTCTTTGCCAAAATCACCAGTGCCTCCCTTGATGAGAACCACCAGCACCCCTGTTCTTTGGAAAGAAGGTGTTCTTATTCTTGGGTTTTGGTATCTCGTGAATGTCCATCACTTGAATCGTTCTTTGTTTTTTGGCTTCACAAAGCAAAGCAGCACGACACCAATTACCAATCAGTGACACTGTACAATTTGAACTTTCAGACAACCAAATTCAGACAGAAAACAAAGAGCAGAAATCAAACCATTTTCAGCTTCTTTATAATTCGCTTGAAGCCTTTTACTTGCCGAGGCAAGCCTTTGATCAGCATCAAAATTGCTTGCTTTCGGTTGTTCTCTTTGTCTCTACAAAACCACAGACACCAAGTAACTGAAAAATTCTGTAACTAATTTAAATTTACTATTCGGAATGCTCTTGTTTTGATTCTTTTACACAAGCATAAATGCATAGGCTTCAAAGTGTCCTATCATGTCTACATTTATCAGCAACCAAACAAAAAGACTCTCATTCAGTACACTTGATACCTGTACATTGTAAGGAGCAGATGAAGATGCAGGGACTGGTTTTTGAGCAGGTTTGGTCGGAGCTTGGTTTCGAGAAGGAGCTGGTTTTGGTTTTCTTTCGGGTTCAGAATTATTCCTATCTGATCCAGAACTCCCATCTACATAAGACATTAGCAAAAGAAGGGAAACAAACAACAGGTTAATCAAATTTAAAATAAGGAGAATGAAAGATGGACCAAATCCAACTTTGAATCTGATTCTTCACTCACTGTGAGGGTTGGGAGAGTAAGCAAAATCAGGAACCTAACAAAAAGAACAGAATCTTAGAAAGCAAACAAAAGAGAGAATTTTTGAAAATTTCAACAACTTTTCAATGGCAAGGAAAGATTGTCTTTCACCTGGTGATGACCATTCTGGGGAAGCTTCTGCTGGGGTGAGTCCCCATCAGCTGCAGAAACATACTTGTTAACTTCCATTTGTAACTCATTAACCCCTTCAATGTTATTCTCTATTTCACTTTAATATCAATTTTCCCAGAAAAACAAAATTGAGAATGAACTACTGGGTGATGATGATGATGATGATGATGAATGTTACCCATTAAACCAGAGGATGCATGCTCTCCTTGTGGATTCAACCTGACCCAATCATCTACAATTTCTTTCCATTTTCTGAGCACAATCACAAAGACAACAAAAATCAAAACATTTTAACTACTACTTAATTCAATCAGATAATACAAGAACCTTGAGCTGCTAGAAACTCATACTATCTACAACTTTGCATCTTCAATACCTGACAAGTTGCTTCACTAATCTCCTAACATCATTAGATGGATGTTTTCGCAATCGATTCACATGCCTCCCAATATCAGTCTCCTAAACATTAAAAAAAAAAAAAAGTCACCAGAAAATTAATTAAAAGACTTCACCAACAAGAACAAACGCAACAACAAGAAGTACTATATAAGTTCAATAATTGTTCAGACAATCACCTTAAGTGCCTGAAATGTAATATCCATATCTGCTAAACTTTGAAGCAAATCAACCAATGAATCTTCAGGCTAAAACACAACCAAAAAATACCAAAGTCAAACCACAAAAACAAACACCCCCAATAGAAAAACAGCAAACTACAACAGAGAGCCAGAACCTGGTCAATATCTTCAAGCTGTTGCTTAATAACCAAAATCTTCTTTGGCTCATCATCAAACAACCCTCCATATGGATCCAATTCATCATCATCACCATCACCATTAACAGACCTTGGTGTAACAGGAGAATCTGCAGCTACCCTTGTCCCCTTCTCTTCTTCATGGCTACTCTCCTTCTCTACAAGACCCTTTATTTCATCCCCATTACTAGTATTGTTCATATTAATGTCATTAAGACTCCTGTCCCTACATCTACTACATGAGCTTGATGATGCAAATAACCTCTCCACAATATCATCCCTCCTTCTCTTTAATTCAGACCCAAAATCCAATGAAGCCACAACAATTGCTGTATCAATGAAAGTCCAAACATCAACACCTGAACTCTCCAATATCAATCTAAAATCATCAATATCCATTATCTCTTTCTCTCCCTCCCTCAAGATCAAACTTCAATTCTTGAGAAATTCAACAAAGTTCTAATATTTGTATCTTTATACCTCTATGACCTGCCAAAAATATAGACGAATGGGCTTTTCTGTTTCTAGCAACAGAAAAAACCGAACGCATCATCAACAGATCTAGAAAAGATTATGATACACAACAGCAAATTTGGACAAGATAATAAAAAAAAAATCTTTGTTTTAAACAAAACCCATTTCAGATCTAGCCCTCCAAACTTGTATCAAAAAGCTTCACCAAGCTTTTCTTAATCAAATAACAAGCTTTCAAACAATAAAAGCTTGTCCTTTTGTATCAATGGAGGTGAAAGATTTCAGCTTGAGAAGGAAGTTCTGAGGAGAAAGAAGGGGAGCTGAAAAGAGTTGGAAAAGAAACTTCTTTGATAGTATTGATGTCTTTCTCTTGTTGGGTGGTGAGTGCTTACTGGCTTAATGGCATAGGAAATTCTTTTCTTTTTCTTTTTATGTGTTGGACACTGGAGACAAGATATGGTATATTCTTTTGTAAAATAAAGATGGGTCTTTCTGTTTGTGTTTCAAGCTTTTATCTCCATCCTTTTGATTTTGGGTTTAGCTGACCGATGCCTTGCTATGGTTGGTCTCTTCCTATTCAAAAAGAGGCAACTTTGGCTTGTCGTGGATCAGTAGATGGATAGACAAAGAGGAGGGAGAGAGAGTTGCTTTCTTTCAATGACGATGAAGACTGTTTTTACTTTTACTTCAGGAGGGTGTTGAGGTTGTCATTGGTGGAATTCTACGGCTTAGGAAGGATTTTGTACTGTGAAGTGTGTGTGCACAGCTTGGATTTTGTTTTGTTTCTGTTTTGTTAGCAGCAAAATAGGATGCCATGATGACTGTGCCTATGTCCTGGTAAGAGAAAGGTTGCCTTTTTGGGAACCAAAGCAGCCTAATGCTATTTCGGCTTTCGAGTCCAAGCCCAGCAAAGCTCCGTTCATCATTACCGTGACATGACTGAAAGTGTAAAAAAAGTTATTTTTATACAGTAGATTTTTTTAAAATAGTTTTTTTATTTTTTCAAATTTATTTCTAATATTAATATATCAAAACTATATAATTAATCTCTATGCTGAAATTAACAAGTCAACTTAAATTATTATTTAAAAAAAACTGAAATAATTCAAAATTAAACATGGCACCGTCCAGGTTTTATGAATATGAAAGAAAAAGAATTTGGTCACTGATCCATAATAGCAATAATCTCTATGCTTATTTCTTATTAGATGTTATAAATCTAAACAGAATTCTATCATTCATTTTTTTTATTATTATTATTATTATCTTGTCATTAAAGTTAGTAATCAGCTGTGCTTTATTCAATCTGTATACATCAAACCCACAAATGAATCAATTTTTACCCTAATAATAAATATATTATCACAAAAATAAAATCATGCGTGATATGAAATCCACTAATAAATAATAAATAAATGATTTTCAAGATTTTCCCTATTGTTAATGGACTTCTCTCTAAACTTGTAATATATGCCAATGCATTAAAAACTTTTAATTAAAGTTATTAAACTTGATATAATTTAAAATTCCCCTTAAAATCCAAGTCAAGGTTTGGACTAATTAATATAAACTAATTCAAATCAATTTAAAATTAAAAAGTTAAATAATATCATTTTATTTTTTTATTTAAAAAAAATTAAATCGGGTTTTGATCAAAGTTAACTAGATTTTATCCGATCAACTTTTACCGAATTATCTTAATCTTGAAATCAAACTCTAATTAAATTTTAAATCAATAAAATATCAAATTAACTTTTTGACTGAAGCCAGTTTTAATAACATTGGTTTAAACCTCTTAATTGCTTAAATTATTTAGAAAGTTTCAACACGCATGCAAGGCATCATTAATCATTCTTTCAATTAGCTGATTGTGCCTTGTAATTTTCTATGCAAAACGTCTCCATGCATGGAGTCGAAACTTTTGATTGGCCTTTGAGGTCAGATATCTTGGGCATTGTTGTCAAAATAGTTGACTAGTAAAATCAATGATGTTATGAGTTAATATGTATATAATATATAAAATTAGATTAAAAATTTTAAAATTAGTAAAATTAAACCTAACTCATGAAAAATTGATAAAATCAACAAACTCAATCTGATTTTATAATTTTACTAAATTTGTAATATAAACCAAGTCAAGTATAAATTTGATCTTAAAATATCTACTGACTAATTTTACAACATTAGACATATCTTTCAACTGTACATTAGGTTATAATGATATATTAGACACATGAAACTATATTGTGTAAATTTTCAAGTCAAACAGAGTTTAGAAACATGTTATTCCAGAGGGTCAAAATTACTAGATAAATCTTGTCAAATCCACTAGACTAAACCTTCATGTAATGTTAGGGACATATATGGAGCTACAGGTGGGATTTTGTTACGATTGAAGTTGAGATGGAAACTATACATCTCAAGATTTTCAACCATATATGGTATGCCTATTAATTCATCCAGATAAGAGAGAATAACGTGTATGAAATCAAGACTGAAATTTATCAAGAATGTGTGAAAATTAGATATTTAGACTATAAGGAGAAATTTTAGCATAAAGACTTTGTTTTTATTATCCTATTTTATTTATTTATTTATTTAATGTTGAATAATTATTTTTAATTTGGGTTTGTTTTGACGCATTAGATATTGTTTAGGGGTATATTTTATTATTGAATTTATATTAGTTAATTACTAGTTTAGGATCATTAGCTTGCAACCCAAAAAGGTTATATTAGGACTTGTTATGATGGGAATAACCAAGTTGTCACCATGTTCTTGTGTATTTTCTACCATTCATGATTCCTTTCTTTTATTGAGAAGTTTTGTTCTGAAAAATTTTATTTCTCCATATCATTAATTTCTTGATTCATATTATCAATCTCTCTTATTTTATTTAGATCACTCATTGATTATAATGTTATTAACTCTCTTTATCAGATTTTAATGTTATTTAATTTTTTGATTAGAATTATTAATGTATAATTAGTTAAAAAATTTTACTTATAATTTGATAATCCAAGTTTCATTATATTTTCTGTCTCGTCAAAAAAGCATTTTTAATAACTTTGATCTTGGGTATGATACTTGATCCTCAAGTGATTTCTCCTATGTCTTTAGATAAAGGTAAAGAAGTGTTTTTTTTTTTTTTTTTTTTGTCTTTGGTTTAGTTTGATATTGTGGTGTTTTTTTTTTTTTTCTTGTTCAACTATAAGAAAATAATTAATTTGATTATTCAAATAACTTTTTTTTTATTGGATCTAATATATAATTATATTTTAACTTTTAATTTTGTAAAAGCTAAAATAACCTATTTTTTTATTTATAAAGACCTACTTTTTATTTATTTAGCATTAAAAAAATATATCTCACAATAATTTTAACTAAATACGTATTTTTTTAATATCACAACTAAAAGTATTTTTTAACCTAATTTTTTAAATTATAATCACAAAAACTACCACATACACTTTATAAAGCATGCTGGCCATTTCTGTTAAAATTGGATTTGATAAGAGTAATAAATTAATATAAATGTAAACAAATAAGATTTTGTTACATTTCGTAACTTACATAAATTGTGATGGCTTAGGCTATCAAATAACGTTCTTCTTTATAATTTTAATAACCTTCATTAATATTTATATATAGTAATTGGGTTTATTTATTATGTTGTCATTTTGAATATAAATAAAAAAAATGTGATATTTATACAAAAGTTTCTCAATGCAACAACCAAATGATGATAAGTGCTCCTTTTCGGGTCAAATCTTGAGAGGGGTCTAACAACATAAAGAACCCTAAATTATGGTCTTATTTCTGAAATAAAATCTGATAGCCTATTCCCTGTACGAGGTTTACATCTCTTTTAGATTAGAAATCGAACTTTACAAGGTAAAAAAATTCAAAATTCAAAAATAAAAAAAAAGATATATAATATAAAATTCGCATAAAACTCATAAAAATAAAAATAAAATAACAAAATTGGCTAAAACATCATCAAGGAGTTTAATTTGGGTGTCTACTCAATTGAGATGTGTGAAACTTATTTAAAAAATCTCGTGATTATCAACACCAATTAAATGTTTGACATAATTAATTAATTACAAGTCTTCAAAAACAATATGCCAATAAGATGTTGTAAAACTCATTCATTTTACCCCAGTAAGGTGAGAAATTCATGCATAAACTCATGTGTGTATACATAATAAATATCATTTATGTAAATTGAACGGTGAGGTTTAGTATTTAAGAAAACTTCTTCTAATTTTTGAATTCAAATTCGGGTATCACCATTCAAAATAATTTATTCATCTAAATGCATTAGATAATATTTCTTCACTTCAATGTTTTTATTCCTTTTATTGAATGTGTGCTAAATCAAAGTTAAAATAAACATATCAAGTTTTCTAGAAAAGTATTATGGGTAAAAATCCGAAGTTCTATAGGACATTTAATCGGACACTGCAAAATCGGACCAAATCCTACTTACAACAGATTCTCTCGCTTTCACATTACAGATTGAAACGAGCATATCTTGAGTCTCAGACATCAAAAGCATATGATTCAAAAGTCCAAAATTATCTACACATCTAAAACTACACCTTTTATAAAGGATTCCAAGTCGATACATTTGTTTTGAAGGCAAAATGTTAGAGCCTAGTCGAAGGATGAGATTAGTCTCCCTAACTCGATGAGGAAACTAACTATGTCGAAGCATCTCATTACACGTGAGAGTCTGACATAGAAAATGTGGGCCTTAAGACCTAAGAAAAGTGTAGATCAAGCCTCTAACATGCCATGAATGAAAAAATATAGATGAGATGGTCGGATATTGCAAGAAACCAAGTCAGGAACAAAGTCTAAGTTGCAGCAGAGTTAGACTTACAACAGAGTTGTGACAACAGCAGAATCTATTTTCAATCAAATTCTGAGGGATTTAACCAACCTTAAGGATCATATAAAGAAGTAAGGACTTAAGTAGCATAAGGACTTCTAATTAGCCTAAGAATTCTGAAGAAATTCGACAGCTAAGGGAGAAAATAAATAGAGCAGAATACAAAAAATAAATTGTCAAGTTTTTGAAAGTTTACTTAGAATAATTTCACAGACTTTACTACTAAGGCTACTGCCGAATGAATAAGAATTGCTTTCAATATTAAATTCGTTTGGTGGTAAAAAATAATAATTAGAGAGCTTTATTTAATTAATGTACTCGCATTCTCATCAATTTATCTCTGTTTTAAGGGATATCGAATTTATTTGCTTGATTTAAAAGGATATTTATTTTACTTCGATGATCAATAGATTTATAGGAATGGATGTATGAATCTTTGAACTAAGTTAACGACATATCAATTTATTATTTTTATTTTCAGAATTTTATTTCTTTAATTTTTTATTCAAATCCCTTGTTCTTTTTTATTTCAAGATATTATAGAAAGATTAAACGAAATTTTTCTTGAATTTAATCTGGTTTTCATGATTATAGTAAGAATTTATTTTGTTTGTGATAATAAAGTTAGAAATATATTTTGGAGATTCCGACGAGGGACTGATTACTAATGTGGAGATCAAAATATATAAATATGATGACTGATTTTTTTTCTAACAACATAGGATTTGAATTTTATGTTGTGCATATACATATCAAAATGTAAATTATTTTTCACAAATAATGAGAAACACGTTACAATCATTATACCTTTGTTGATAGCTCTCGATGATCTCATGGTCTTAACCAAAAAGTTTTGAATACCCTCTCAAGGTTGTGCCTTCTCTTAATAGAAGCCTAAACTATTACCAGCAATGATTAGTTTAAAGAGAAATCTTCCAAGGGTTTCTAGAGATTTTTCAAGGTTTCTTACCCTCTGCTTGTCTATCAGATTTGACAAAAAAGAATTTGGTTCAAAGAAAGAGACTCTGTTGACTTGTCAAACGGTATTTGCCTAAGGGATTTCTGCTGAAAGCAATCATCTGTTGCATCACGGTGTGCCGGCGTTCCTGCTGCAGAAATTTCTATTGACCACCAACTACAGAAGCGATAGGCTGAGACGTACATACAACTTGTAGAAATATAGGTTGCCAATTCCAAAATGATATTCGAATCTTACCGTGCCAGAGTTATTAAACTTGATTCGAGCTTGCATTTCTAACTCAAAGTATTAATCTAAGTTCACTTGAGTGAATCAAAAATAATTTTATTTCAATAATAATAAAAAAAATATCATTTTAAAAAGAAAAAAAAAAGAACCCGGGTTTAATTTAAAACTTGGCACCGGGTTAGGAGGTCATATCGACAGGTTACTTATTGGTTTAGCCTGCCAAGTGGGCCGGGTTTTATAGGAGTACTGTGCCATGCATTGGGTCCAAAAGGCAGCCGCCTTCAATGTATTCTCCTTCAAAATTCTTGCTTGCTTGCCAGACATGGCACGCAAATCTATTTTTGGTCAACGCCAGACTTGGAATCCAAGCGCATGGGGTTATAAATTAGAACACCATGAAGTCGAATACCCAATGTAATTGGCAACACACACACACATAGAAGAAGAAGAAATGGAACTGATGGAGGATGTGGTGATAGTTGGAGCAGGAATTGCAGGCTTGGCAACAGCAGTGGCTTTGAAAAGAGTAGGGGTTCGAGCTTTGGTATTGGAGAGATCAAAAGGGTTAAGGTCCACTGGTACAGCCTTGACCCTAACTCCAAATGCTTGGCTTGCCCTTGATGCTCTTGGTGTTTCTCACAAGCTCATCCCCCTTTATACTCCTTCATTCAAGTACTAAATTGTTTCACCATGTTAATTTTTTCTTTTCATTATGTTTGATTATTTACATATTCTTGAATTTGGATTTTAATACCATGCTTTGGATGATAGATTAATTTCTCGTGAACTTCTTTTTCTCACAATTTAGGGGATATGTAACCAATGTTAGTACCGGAGAAGTTCGAGAAGTCCTCTACCCTCGACAAGGAATTAGGACACTTCACCGTAAAGTGTTGTTAGAGGCACTGGCAGAGGAATTGGCAACTGACTCAATTCGATTCTCTTCGAGGCTAGCTGCTATTCAAAGTCTAGAACAAGGAGGTGATGCTTCCATGGCTGCTGTACACTTGGAAGATGGAACTACCATCAAATCCAAGGTTCTGATAGGCTGCGATGGGGTGCACTCGGTAGTGGCACGATGGCTAGGACTGACAGAACTGGTCCATTCAGGTCGATCAGCGGTGCGGGGTCTAGCAGTTTTTCCTCAAGGCCATGGATTTAAGCAAGAAGTTCGTTCTTTCTTGGATGAGAGCACCAATAGGCCTGGTTTTGTTCCTCTCAATGATAGGGAACTTTACTGGTTTTTAGTCAGTCAAGGTTAGCACTTAGCACTGTTCATATTGGTTCACGTGATCAAATCACTTGAGGGGAAAATTTATTGTGAAATAATTTCCATTTCAGGGGAAAACATGGAAGGAGAGGCAGAGCAAATACAGAGAGAAGTACTTGAGAAATGTACAGAAAAATTTCCCTCGGAATACCTGGACGTGGTCCGGCATGCCGATCTTTCCTCATTATCATGGGCACCATTGATGTTTAGGCCTCCATGGGAGATCATATTTGGAAAGCTAAGCAAAGGAAATGTGACAGTAGCTGGTGATGCTATGCACCCCATGACTCCTGATCTAGGAAACGGTGGTGGTGCATCGCTAGAAGACGCTGTGGTTTTGGGCAGACACATTGGCAACTCAATTATAAACAATGGAGGACTGATTGTTCCAGGAGACATGGCCAGAGCCATAGATGATTATGTCAAGGAAAGGAGGTGGCGTGCCGCCATGCTTGTCACAGCATCGTATTTATCCGGACGGATGCAGCAAGGAGACAAGTGGTGGATAAAATTTCTCAGGGATAGAGCATTTTACAAGTATTTTTTCAGCTGGCTAGCTAGACTGGCAGTGGTTTATGACTGTGGAAAACTTCCTGCTATTTCCTATGGTGAAGCGGATCGCTCCAGTAAGAAGGACTAAATTTCAGTATTGATAGTGCTGGCTAGTTATTCTGCAAATTGCTAAGTTTTAGAGCATGGGCCTCAATTTCAACACAGTCTCCTGCTGCTGCTATCAAAATATCATATTGATCGGAGAAGGTAGCTTAGTATGATTAACGAGTCAAAGTGACCAATTCTTTTTTTTTTTTTGTCTTTTCAATTTTAAAAGTCATTGTTCAGTGTCAGAAGTATGAATTTTCTTTTGGTTCTGATGTTTCCATTAAGTTTTAGTCAGTGTTGTTTTGTTTTGCTACCTCACATTATTGGACGTATCATCCTCTATAATATATAACTAAGTTTGTTTTATGTAGAATATGCTTCATAAATATATTATGCACCCTCTTATCTAAAACAATTTGGGTAATAAAAAATATTTTATTGTCAAGGAAAATAAATTAAAAACAATTCATGGACTGTCCTAGAAAAAAAACACATATTTGACCTTGCAGTAAAGGACACAGGGCTTCATTTTATTTTTTTTAGAAAAAAAGGACTAGGTTTATTGGGCCGCCTAAGAACAAGCACCTATCCCTTTTTTTTCATTTGTTTTTAGTTAATTATAAATTAATTAAAATAGATTAGTTAAATGTACATAAAAGATGCCTGACCTAATGGGTATTGGGTTTTGATTGAGATTAATTAAGATAAATAAATTAAGCAAATTTTAGGATTTTTTTAATAAAATATGTTTAGTTTTTACTTGGTTATATATAAGATTGCAACATGTTTTTCTAATATTAGTGGTGGTTTTTTTGTGCATCTCTACAAAAAAAGAAATTCTGTTGATTTTTTTTCAATTTTTTCCTTATGTATATATAATTTTATTATTATTTAATTAAATAAAAAAATTAGTTTTAAGAAATAAAGTTATTGAAGATGATCAAGTTCATGGCCGATATTATAAAATAAAATATTTTGATTTAGATTTAATTTTTAAATTTCTAGTTTAGTTTGGTTAAATATTGTTTAATTTTTTATTAGCTTTCAAATAAGATTATAAATATTTTTCCTAATATTAGGAGGTGTGTTATTTTGTGAAACCTTGCAAAATCTTTTTTATTCCTTGGAATTTATTCAATTGCTTTTGTATAAGATACTATTTTTATTATTATTTGATTAAATAAAAAATTAATTTAAAAAAATATTAAATATAGGTACAACAAGAGCATATATCTTAATCTATATTATTTTTTAATTCAGTTTTTAGTTATTATTAATAATTTTTTTTGTGTTTATGTTTCTTGATTTATTTGATTAAATTCATGCATTGACTTTTTAATTTATAATTAATTTTTTAATATAAAAAAATGTTAAAAATACATGCACATTAATGTTTCTGTGTAATAAAAAAATTGATCGCCAAATAGCTAGGACTCTCTAAAGGTTGTGCCTTCTCTTACAAACATTTATGCTTTAACTAATTCTTTTTTGTGTGTGTTAGATTCTTTCATTATTTAAGAATAAATTATTTTTTTTTGTGTGTGTTAGATTCTTTCATTATTTAAGAATAAAATTATTATTTTTTTAATTACTTGTTCTTCAAACAAACTTGGTGGTTAAGGAATCCAAAATTACTTTGGTCTTTTTTTTTATTTGCATTTTGATCCCCTTGTCCAAATATTTTTTTTAATTTTTTATGTATCTTATTTTTTTATATTTTGATATTTTTAAAAAAATAATGTTAATGTTGACTCAAAAAAATATTGACTAATGATTTTAAAATTAGCACGTTAAAAATTAAATGTGTTAAAAGTAAGTTTATTAATTTTTAATTCTTTTGAAAAGGCAATGAAAATACCAAAAATAACTGAAATACATCAAAAATATATTTTTTTGATTTTTTATTTGATTTTTTTTATTTTTCAAAAAAAAAATGATCAAAACCCGGATTATGACAATAAGTTACTAAATCTATTTTTGGTCAACGCCAGACTTGGAGTCCAAGCGCATGGGTTTATAAATTAGAACATCATCATGAAGTCGAATACCCCATGTAATTGGCAGAGCACACACACACACATAGAAGAAGAAGAAGAAATGGAAATGATGGAGGATGTGGCGATAGTTGGAGCAGGAATTGCAGTCTTGGCAATAGCAGTGGCTTTGAAAAGAGTAGGGATTCGAGCTTTGGTATTGGAGAAATCAAAAGGGTTAAGGTCCACTGGTACAGCCTTGACCCTGACTCCAAATGCTTGGCTTGCCCTTGATGCTCTTGGTGTTTCTCACAAGCTCATCCCCCTTTATACTCCTTCATTCAAGTAATAAAGTGTTTCACCATGTTAATTTTTTCTTTTCATTATGTTTGATTATTTACATATTCTTGAATTTGGATTTTAATACCATGCTTTGGATGAAAGATTAATTTCTCGTGCACTTCTTTTTCTCACAATTTAGGGGATATGTAACCAATGTTAGTACCGGAGAAGTTCAAGAAGTCCTCATCATACCTAGACGTGGTCCGCCATGCTGATCTTTCAACGTTAACATGGGCACCGTTGAAGTTTAGGCAGCCATGGGGGATCATATTTGGAAAGCTAAGCAAAGGAAATGTGACAGTAGCTGGCGATGCTATGCACCCCATGACTCCTGACCTAGGACAAGGCGGTGGTTCATCACTAGAAGATGCTGTGGTATTGGGCAGACACATTGGCAATTCATTTATAAACAATGGAGGGCTGATTGTTCCAGGAGACATGGCTAAAGCCATAGATGATTATTTGAAGGAAAGGAGGTGGCGTACTGCTTTTCTTGTCACAGGATCATATTTAGCAGGATGGGTGCAGCTCGGTGGAGATAAATGGTGGATGAAATTCCTAAGGGATGGAATATTTTACAAGTATCTTTTTGGCAGGATTTCTGGACTTGTGCATAAAGATTGCGGCAAACTTCCTGCTATGTCCTTCGGTGATATGGATCACTCAAGTAAGAAGGACTAGATTCAATTTTGGCTTATAGATTCTGCAGATGAGTGGTTTCAGACGATGGCTCTCAATTACTAGTTAACGAGTCTTTTTTATATTATTTGGTTACTGTCTCGAGATGAAAAAAACATGTCTTCCTATGCTCTGTAATTTATAATTTATGTTATGAAAAAAAATAAAATTCACTCAAAACCGTTTCTTTTGGTACTGTTATGCAGTGTTTGTACTTTGTAGGCTTGATCATACTCTAACTCGAGTTAGTGCAAATTTCTGTTGGGTGCCTATATTTTTATTGACTTAATCAAAGCACAGATATTTTTATTGACTTAATCAAAGCACAGATATTTTTATTGCATTACATTTTGATACAAATTCCTATTTCATACATTTTGATACAAAAAGTTCTTTGAAAACAAAAGTTCTTTCATACACTTTCAAACAAACTTTAAATGACCAATGAGATTGCCTTTCTTCTTTCTTTCTTTCTTTTTTTCTCCAAAAAAGCCGCCTCTAGTTTTTTATTTATTTATTTAAATAGTTCGAAAAAGAGATTTAGTTTTATTAACTCGCAAATTGGCTAGATAACCATGAAGAAAAACATTATTTTCTTAATTACTTGCAAGATAAGGTATGTAGACAAGTGCGTCATGATCATACTTGGAGTCCAAGCACATGGGGTTATAATAAGAACAAGATGAGGTACCCTGTAGAAGGAAACACTCATACACGCAGAGGGAGAGAGAGATGGAAATGATGGAGGATGTGGTGATAGTTGGAGCAGGAATTGCAGGCTTGGCAACAGCAGTGGCTTTGAAAAGAGTAGGGGTTCGAGCCCTGGTGTTAGAGAGATCAGAAGGGCTAAGAGCCACTGGTACAGCGTTGACCCTATCTCCAAATGCTTGGCTTGCCCTTGATGCTCTTGGTGTTTCTCACAAGCTCATCCCCCTTTATACTCCTTCACCCAAGTAATAAATTGTTTCACCATGTTAATTTTTTCTTTTCATTATGTTTGATTATTTATAAATTCTTGAATTTGGATTTTAATACCATGCTTTGGATGATAGATTAATTTCTCGTGAACTTCTTTTTCTCACGATTTAGGGGATACGTAACCAATGTTAGTACCGGAGAAGTTCGAGAAGTCCTCTACCCTCGACAAGTAAGGACTCTTCACCGTAAAGTGTTGTTAGAGGCACTGGCAGAGGAATTGGCAACTGACTCAATTCGATTCTCTTCGAGGCTAGTTGCTTTTCAAAGTCTAGAACAAGGAGGTGATGCTTCCATGGCTGCTGTACACTTGGAAGATGGAACTACCATCAAATCTAAGGTTCTGATAGGCTGCGATGGGGTGCGCTCGGTAGTGGCACGATGGCTAGGACTGGCAGAACTGGTCCATTCAGGTCGATCAGCGGTGCGGGGTTTAGCAGTTTTTCCTCAAGGCCATGGATTTAAACAAGAAGTTCGTTTTTTCTTGGATGAGAGCGATAAGGCTGGTTTTGTTCCTCTTAATGATAGGGAACTTTACTGGTTTTTTTCTAGCCAAGGCTAGCACTTAGCACTCTTCATCCCTTTAATTTCTCTCTCATTTTAGCAAGACACAAATATTGGTTCATGTGATCAGATCATTTCAGGGAAAGTTTTATAGTGAGCTAATTTTGATTTCAGGGGAAAAGATGTCAGGAGAGGCAGAGAAAATGCAAAGGGATGTGCTTGAGAAATGTACAGAAAAATTTCCCTCAGAATACCTAGACGTGGTGCGGCATGCCGATCTTTCCTCATTGTCATGGGCACCATTGATGTTTAGGCCTCCATGGGGGATCATCTTTGGAAAACTAAGCAAAGGAAATGTGACAGTAGCTGGTGATGCTATGCACCCCATGACTCCTGATCTAGGAAACGGTGGTGGTGCATCACTAGAAGATGCTGTGGTATTGGGCAGACACATTGGCAATTCATTTATAAACAATGGAGGACTGATTGTTCCAGGAGACATGGCTAAAGCCATAGATGATTATGTGAAGGAAAGGAGGTGGCGTGCCGCTATGGTTGTCACAGCATCGTATTTATCAGGACGGATGCAGCAAGGAGATAAATGGTGGATAAAATTTCTCAGGGACAGAGCACTTTACAAGTATTTTTTCGGCTGGCTATCTAGACTAGTATTTGTTTATGACTGCGGAAGACTTCCTGCTATTTCCTTTGGTGCAATGGATCTGTCCAGTAAGAAGGACTAAATTTCAGTGCTGACAAGTGATTCTGCAAATTGTTATCTTTAGAGCATTGCCCTCAATTTCAACATAGTTAGCCTCTTGCTGCTGCTATCAAAATATCATATTGAAGTGGAAGGCAGCTTTAGTCTTTTTCTTCTTTGTTGGTTTTTTTTTTTTTTTTTTTTTTAAAGAAAAGTCTTATTAATTAGTCAAAGTAAGAATAATATCATAGTGAAGAGGAAGGTAAGAAATACGAATTTTCTTTTGCTTCTGTCATTTTTTTCTTCTAAGTTATTGTCAATGTTGTTTTGCTATGATATTATTATTTGCCTCACATTATTGTTATATATGTGTGTTTACTGTTTATGGTTCGCTTTCTTATCTAAGAAAATTTGGGTAATAAAAAATACTTTTTTGTATAAAGAAAAATAAATTGAAAACTTAGAAAAATAACTTAAGTATAGTTTTCAGACCAATCTAGAGATTGATGTTAATAATTGGGTTATTATATCAATAAATAGGTTACTAGGTTAATTATTTTATTAAAATAACAATTTTTTATTTTTCTTTTATAAAACATTAAACTTATCAAGTTGAATATAGATTATTACGTCATTATATAAGTCATCAGAACATCTATTTTTATTAAAACAGTAGTTTTTTCTTACAAGATATTAGGTTGATTAATTTGAATCCGGTTTAGTTCGGTTAATATTCATGGTTAATATTCATGTAATTATTTTATATCTCGTTCAATTTGAATTTGATCGAATGAAAATAATAATTAAATCAATATTTTATCATGCAATTAAAAATTTAGTTTAGAATATGTTTATCTTATTTATGAAATCAATCAATCATATTGCCTAACTTTAATAATTAAGATTTAATTTAATATCATATATTTAAAATTTTATTAAAATAAAAATATATTGTAAATAGCATTCCATAAAAGTTTAATTTTTTTTTGTTAAAAATTAATATTTTTTATATATTTTAAATTATATTTTAATATGAAAATTATTTTAAAAAATAACTGTAATTATCTTTCTAAACAGTAACAAAAAAATCAAATGATTGCTTAACTTTATGGCTTAAACAAAATTCTTTATAACGCGGTAGGGGTTTCTTTAATTTGTTTGTGCTGTGGATTCCACGACCACAAACAAAAATGTTTTTACTTGATCATTTACATGGTGATCAGTGATAAGAGGTTGAGATTAAAAAATTTGTTTTTTTTGTGGTTTTAGATTTGAGTCCTGTGATTGCTTATATGATAGCCACTGGAGGCTTACATGGTCGTTAACTTTAGAACTCATGGAATTAGTCGAGGTACGTGCAAGCTAGCCCGGACAGCCACCTTAAACTAAAAAAAAATGCTTTTACTTTAATATATATATATATATATATATATATATATATATAAGAATTGCTTAAACAAACGTTGTCGATTTCAAAACGATATAGAATCTTGTCATCCGAGGAGCTCTTACAAGTACACCTTGGGTTTGGAGGTTGTGTTATATGTTAAAATAATTTTTTTTATTTTTAAAATAAATATATAATCTAAAAATTCTAAAAAAATATTAATTTAAAATAAAAACAAATAAAAAAAATATTTTTAAAATACAAAAACAAACAATACCTAAGGTTGCATTAAGTTCTAAATAATTATAAATTATATTTAAAAAACAATTATACAATACAAATGTGTATACAGTAGTTTTTGCAGTAGTGTTTAAAAAAATTAGTTTAAAAATAATTATAAATTATATTTTTTAAACTAAAATTTCTAGAAAGATTTTTTAAGTAAAATACCTAATATATATTAATTAATTAAACACTTAAAAAACTATAATAAGAACAAAATATAATCTCAACTATAACAACCTAAACTTTAAGGTGATTGTGGTTAATTTTTAAAGTATTTTTTATTAATAAATATATTAAAATAATATATTTTTTAAAAAATTATTTTTGATATATACGCATGAAAATAAATGAAAAATATAAAAAAAAATTTAAATTTTTAAATTTTTTTAAAACGCTTTTGAAATGCAAAAACAAACATGAAAATCCTAAAACAGTACAATATCACCACAACTCTTTAAGATGATATTTGAAAGTATGTTATTGGTTGTTTTTTAAAGTGTTTTTACTCGGAAATATATCAAAATAATTTTTTTTTTATTTTTAACATCAATACATTAAATCAATTAAAAACATCAAAAAATTAATTTCAAATAAAAAATAATTTTTAAAAAAACTTCTCTTAAAACATAAAACCAAGCATGCTGCAAGGCAGCCGCCTCATCTGCACTCTCCTCGAACGTTCTCATCTACTTAACTCCAAAAGATACGTTAAATGACCAATGAGATTGCCTTTCTTCTTTCTTTCCTTCTTTTTTTCTCCAAAAGAGCCGCCTCTAGTTTTTTATTTATTTATTTAAATAGTTCAAAAAAGAGATTTAGTTTTATTAACTCGCAAATTGGCTCGATAACCATGAAGAAAAACATTATATTCTTAATTACATCAAGGTATGTATGCAAGTGCGTCATGGTCAGACTTGGAGTCCAAGCACATGGGGTTATAATAAGAACAAGACGAGGCACCCTGTGGAAGGAAACACTCATACACGCAAAGGGAGAGAGATGGAAATGATGGAGGATGTGGTGATAGTCGGAGCAGGAATTGCAGGGTTGGCAACAGCAGTGGCTTTGAAAAGAGTAGGGGTTCGAGCCCTGGTGTTAGAGAGATCAGAAGGGCTAAGAGCCACAGGAGCAGCCTTGACTCTATTTCCAAATGCTTGGCTTGCTCTTGATGCTCTTGGTGTTTCTCACAAGCTCACCCCCATTTATGCTCTTACATCGATGTAATAAGTTGTTCCTCTACACTAATTCTATTCTTTTGATCATGTCTGTCCATCGTTTCTTGAATTTGAATATTATATATCTTCTGGGTGATTGATTAGTTTCCTGTGCACTTCTCTTTTCCTCTTGTATGATTTAGGGGATATGTAACCAATGTTAGTGCTGGAGATGTTCAACAAGTCCACGTCCGAGTGGCCAATAATGGGTAAACTTTTTGAACCTTAATAAAATAATTTCTTGATTAATTTTTTACTACAATTTCATGCAAGGATCTGTACTATGAATGGCTGTCGGAATCATAAAAGAATTTTTTAGTCGGTTCAATACTATAGTTATACTGATGTATAATGGACAGACCGGATTCCTTCATGTTTGTGCCGACAAAACTTCACTCTCATCAACATTCGCTTCCTATGACGTAGTTCTGGGTGTGAATTAATGCCTTGTCTTGTGTGAAATAGGGGCGATGGACATGGAATTAGGACAATTCACCGCAAAGCACTGTTAGAGGCACTGGCAGAGGAATTGCCGGTTGACTCCATTCAATTCTCTTCCAAGCTAGCTGTCATTGAAAATGAAGAGCAAGGCGGTGCTTCCATTGTTGTTATACATTTGGAAGATGGAACTACAATCAAATCTAAGGTTCTGATAGGCTGTGATGGGGTGAACTCGGTGGTGGCACGTTGGCTAGGACTGGCAGAACCAGTCCATTCAGGGCGGTCTGCTGTGCGAGGTTTAGCAGTTTTTTCTCAAGGCCATGGATTTAAGCAAGAAGTTCATCAGTTCGTGGATGTGGGCAAAAGAGCTGGTTTTGTTCCTCTCAATGACAGAGAACTTTACTGGTTTTTAACCTACAACGGTTAGCACTAAACCCTTCCTTCTTTCTCGTTTTAGCTGGACACAAATGATGGTTCATGTCAGATCATTGCAGGGAACATTTATTCTGAACTAATTTTCAATTCAGGAGATAACATGGCGGGAGATCCCGAACAAATACAGAAACAAGTACTTGAGAAATATGCAGAAAAGTTTCCTTCATCATACCTAGACGTGGTCCGGCATGCTGATATTTCAACGTTAACATGGGCACCGTTGAAGTTTAGGCAGCCATGGGGGATCATATTTGGAAAGCTAAGCAAAGGAAATGTGACAGTAGCTGGTGATGCTATGCACCCCATGACTCCTGACCTAGGACAAGGCGGTGGTTCATCACTAGAAGATGCTGTGGTATTGGGCAGACACATTGGCAATTCAGTTATAAACAATGGAGGGCTGATTGTTCCAGGAGACATGGCTAAAGCCATAGATGATTATGTGAAGGAAAGGAGGTGGCGTGCTGCTTTTCTTGTCACAGGATCATATTTAGCAGGATGGGTGCAGCTCGGTGGAGATAAATGGTGGATGAAATTTTTAAGGGATGGAATATTTTACAAGTATCTTTTGGGCAGGATTTCTGGACTTGTGCATAAAGATTGCGGCAAACTTCCTGCTGTGTCCTTCGGTGATATGGATCACTCAAGTAAGAAGGACTAGATTCAATTTTGGCATATAGATTCTGCAGATGAGTGGTTTCAGACGATGGCTCACAATTACTAGTTAACGAGTCTTTTTATATATTATTTGGTTACTGTCTTGAGATGAAAAAAAAAAAAAGTCTTCCTATGCTTTGTAATTTATAATTTATGTTATGAAAAAATAAAAATTCACTAAGAAAAAAATAGATTAAAAAATTAACTTTTAGATAGAAGTGACTTTGGTTTCCCTATCACTCTAATAGTTAGGAACTAGGTTTTATGACAACTCATTATCTATCATAACAAATGACATGTTGTCTTTTTTTTAAGAAAACATAGATGATATGTCATTCATCCTTGCAAAAAAAATAAACCTTATTGCTCGGGCCTAGGTTTTGAGGTGCACCTAGGTTTTTGGGTTATTGGTTAGTCACACGAGGCTAGTCCGCTAGATCCAACAACATCTAATGACATATGTTTTTTCATTTGTTTTTGTTTTTTATTTTTTTAATTTAAATTAATACCCTTTTTTATATGAATTTTTTTTATTTTTTTATTTAATATTTAATTGACACCCTTCCTTTAATTTTTAAAATTGTTAATCATTCAATTAAAAAAAAAAGATTTCAAAAGGCATGGTTATTAAAGCAAGGATTATGATCCCGATCATGAGTTAGTTGAGTTAACATACTTAACTTAGATCTATCTAAAATATTATCATTCCAATATTTTTTTTTTATATATAAAAAAAGTTAGATCAATGTTGTTTTTTTAATAATCTTTTAAAGATAACTAGTTTTTGCCTAGTCAACCTAGTCAATTAAGCCAAACTTTAAGACCTGAATCACTTAGAATGTTGTTGTGTTATATTTTTATATAGAATAAATAAATAAATGCTAGCATTTATATTTTTTTTTAATTCAAATCAGGTTTTGATTGGGTTACTTTTAGACTTATCAAATTGATCTGATTATATTATGTCAACTCCTATATAATTTAATTTGAAACTTTAGCCAGGGTAGGAGCCAGGTCGAAGTGACTTTAGGTTGACCTACCAGGCAAAACCGAGTTTAATAACGCTACCAAAAAGTTCCTCACGACAACGTGCAAACAATATATATTTTTTATTTTTTTTAATATATTTGTGTTGAAATTCCTAGAATATCATTTTAAAAATTAGTACTTTCTTTTATAATCAAGAAAAAATGTTGTAAAAAAAAAACTTCTCTTAAGCATGTTAATAAGATAAAATGATTTTAATTAGACAAATGCTTGTTTTATCCTTATCTTAAAGCATCCAAGAATTTTTTATATTTATTCGAATTAATTTTTATTTTTATTTTTATTAAATAAATGATATAAAAAAATAAAAAAATATTTTTTTTAGAGGTAACACGTATTGATAAAAAAGGGAAAATGCTAGAAAATTAATTTGTTTCAATGAAATTTAAATATATTATTGCTCTTTTTATATAGATAAAAAACAATTTCATATTAATAAAAAAAACTTTGAGGGCTCCTTTCAAAACAGGATTAGGTGACTTGAATTGTATTTATTTTTCAAAATTTCAACTTGAATTTTATTTAGCGTTAATAATTTTTTTAAAAAATTATTAGTATATAAAAACCTCAATCAATTTTATTAAATGTACACTAAAAATTTTGAATTTACAAATCAAAGATATGTTTTACCTAACATGATAACAATGGATGATTTTTTTTTTAATCAAAAAGAAAATTTAATCCGACCTTCAACTAACTAGCATCTCACTAATTTCGAACCCCAAATAACTATTTTGAATTAGTATTCGTTAACAAGCCAAACAATAAATTATAAAATGTTTTGTTCAAACTAAATAATTTTATACGGAACAAATACTTTCGATTTTGTGTTGTTAAATGTTTATATGGGTAGGTATAATATTCATTAGTAATGGAAAAAAATAATATATCTATATATAAGTATAAGTAAATATATAATCCTTAATGAAGCAATATCATAGTAGACCGAACGTCTTGAACACAGGCAATTGCTGGCATGTGCCAGTCTTACGTTTGGCCTATGTTATTATTATTATTATTTTAAATTAATATAGGTATCCGAATCAGTTTTTGTGTATTTTAATTAATTTTACAGGTTTTAAAGTTAATAACCATGTAAATTTTTAATGATCCTAAAACTTATAAAATCCAAACTGATAATTTCTAAAAATTAAATTTAAAATTTTATCAATTAAATTACACCACTCAAAATTAATCTATGTTATTATTGATTCGATCGAAGCTACATCTTACCTAACCTTGGACTCAGGCACATGCAAGGAAAAAAAATCATTCGACCATCCAGGTGATGCAATAAATTAATCACACCTGTTACAACGTACTATGATGATTTTTTTTCTCCTTGCAAGATTTGTAAATTCATAAAATCCCCACATCTAAATTTATAAAATATTAAAAATTAAATTAGTTATAAACTCTAACCCTGCCTAATTATATCAATAAACACTTCTAGACACAGCACTAAAGATCCTAGATCCTACCCTTAAAAAATCTGACTCATGCGTTTAAAGTTTACGCTGTAAACACCGAGGAATTAAGGTAGTATTTGGTATTCCGGTTATTTTAGTAATTAATTTAATTTAATAATTTAAATTATTAAATAAAATTTTAAGATATAATTTATATGATTTTTTAATATATTTTTTTAAGTTAAAGTTTTTTAAACTTGAAATTTGCACAAGCTCACACTATCTTGTGTTTAATTTTTATCAAATAAATAGAGATGATGAGATTTGAACTTATAATTACTTAATTATCAAATCTCTAATATTATGTCAAAAAACCAACTCAACCCAATAATTTAAATTGTTATATGAAATTCTAAAATATGATTTATATTATTTTCTAACATGTTAAAATTATATTTCTTAAAATTTTAATTTTTTTATTTAAAATTAATTTTTTTTCAAATCATTTTGACATGCCAAAGTTAAAAATAATTTTTTAAAATATTTTTTAAATATATTTCTAATAAAAAAACATTAAATTATAACTACTACTATACTCTCCTACATCGAGATTTCAATAGAAAAAATGAGAAAAGATGTCGTTATGTTTTGTCTTCTTTCAATCATGCATGTTCACTTTTAATTAGGTGTCAAACTCAGATTAGGTAATAATTTTGGAAAATGCTTGGATTGTTAGATTATTACGTCAATATATAAGTCATCAAAACATCTACTTTTATTAAAACATTAGTTTTTTCTTACAAGATATTGGGTTGATTAATTTGAATCCAGTTTAGTTGGGTTAATAGAGTAATTAAAATTCTAATTAGATTTTGATCATGTAATTATTTTATATCTAGTTCAATTTGAATTTGACCGAATAAAAAAATTAATTAAATTAATATTTTATTTGATACAATTAAAAATTTAGTTTAGATTATGTTTCATCTTGTTAGAGAATAATATAAATTATATTATGGAACATTACCTAATAGCTTAAACTTTTGGGTTGAGATAGTTCTTTTACATGGTATCAAAGCCTTGATGACCAAATGGTCTCGAGTTCGAATCTCACCATCCCCATTTATTTGATAAAAATTAAGCATAAGGTAATGTGGGCTTGTACAAGTTTCAAGCCCAAAGGACTTTCACTTAAGGGGATGTGTTAGAGAATAATATAAATCATATTCTGGAACCTCACCCTAATAGCTTAAGTTTTTTGATTGAAATGGTTTTTTGACACATCTTATTTCTGAAATCAAATCAAGCAATCATGTTGCCTAAATTTAATAATTATGATTTAATTTGATACCATATATTTGAAATTTTATCAAAATAAAATATGAAATGATTGCTTAACGTTATGGCTTAAACAATTCTTTATCACGCGGTAGGGGTTGCTTTAATTTGTATGTGCTGTGGATTCCACGACCACAAACAAAAATGCTTTTACTTTAATATATATATATATATATTAAACAAACGTTGTCGATTTCAAAACGTATGGAATCTTGTCATCGGAGGAGCACTTACAGGTTCACCTTGGGTTCGGTGGTTCTGGAATATATTAAAATATATTTAAAAAAAAATTATTTTTAAGCTAAATGCATTATTTGAAAATTCTAAAAAAATAATATTAATTTTAAAAAATAAAAATTAAAAAAATATTTTTTTAAAAATACTTTTAAAAAGCAAATACAAACATTATAATATTACCTTTGATCCTAAAAATTGTGTTATACAAATGTGTATACAGTATCTTAGTAGTTTTTGCAGTAGTGTTTAAAAAAAATTAGTTTAAAAATAATTATAAATTATATTTTTTGAACTAAAATTCCAAGAAAGATTTTTAAGTAAAATACCTAATATATATTAATTAATTAAACACTTTCAAAAGCTATAATAACAACAAAATAGAATCTCAACTATAACAAACCACACTTTAAGATGGTTATGGTTATTTTTTAAAGTATTGTTTACTAGTAAATATATTAAAATAATATTTTTTATTTTTAAAAAATTATTTTTAATATCTACGCATGAAAATGAATTAAAAACACCAAAAAAAATTTTGAAGCAAAGAAAAACATTAAAAATTTTTAAATTTTTTAAAAAATGTTTTTGAAACGCAAAAATAAAATGAAAACCCTAAAACAGTACAATGTCACTGCAACTCTTTAAAAGGATGTTTGAGAGTGTGGAAGTGGTTGTTTTTTAAAGTGTTTTTTACTCTAAAATATATCAAAATAATATTTTTTTATTTTAAAAAAATTATTTTTAAAATCAATATATCAAATCGATTGAAAATATTAAAAAATTATTTAAAATTAATTTTAAAAAAAAATTCTCTTAAAATATACGTGACCAAAGAGCCACCTCTAGTTTATTTATATATTTATTTAAATAGTTCAAAAAAAGAGATTTAGTTTTATTAACTCGCAAATTGGCTCGATAACCATGAAGAAAAACATTAAGATACTATGTATACAAGTGGGTCATGGTCAGACTTGGAGTCCAAGCACATGGGGTTATAATAAGAAAAAGACGACGCACCCTGTAGAAGGAAACACTCATACACGCAGAGGGAGAGAGAGATGGAAATGATGGAGGATGTGGTGATAGTCGGAGCAGGAATTGCAGGGTTGGCAACAGCAGTGGCTTTGAAAAGAGTAGGGGTTCGAGCCCTGGTGTTAGAGAGATCCGAAGGGCTAAGAGCCACAGGTGCAGCCTTGACTCTATTTCCAAATGCTTGGCCTGCTCTTGATGCTCTTGGTGTTTCTCACAAGCTCACCCCCATTTATGCTCCTACATCGATGTAATAAGTTGTTCCTCTACACTAATTCTATTCTTTTGATCATGTCTGTCCATCGTTTCTTGAATTTGAATATTATATATCTTCTGGGTGATTGATTAGTTTCCTGTGCACTTTTCTTTTCCTCTTGTATGATTTAGGGGATATGTAACCAATGTTAGTGCTGGAGATGTTCAACAAGTCCTCTTCCGAGTGGCCAATAATGGGTAAACTTTTTGAACCTTAATAAAATAATTTCTTGATTAATTTTTTAGTACAATTTCATGCAAGGATCTGTACTATGAATGGCTGTACGAATCATAAAAGAAATTTTTTGTCGGTTCAATATTATAGTAAAACTGATGTATAATGGACAGACCAGATTCCTTCATGTGTATGCCGACAAAACTTCACTCTCATCAACATTCGCTTCCTATGACGTAGTTCTGGGTGTGAATTAATGCCTTGTCTTGTGTGAAATAGGGGCGATGGACAAGGAATTAGGACACTTCACCGCAAAGCACTGTTAGAGGCACTGGCAGAGGAATTGCCGGTTGACTCAATTCAATTCTCTTCCAAGCTAGCTGTCATTGAAAATGAAGAGCAAGGCGGTGCTTCCATTGTTGTTATACATTTGGAAGATGGAACTACAATCAGATCTAAGGTTCTGATAGGCTGTGATGGGGTGAACTCGGTGGTGGCACGTTGGCTAGGACTGGCAGAACCAGTCCATTCAGGGCGGTCAGCTGTGCGAGGTTTAGCAGTTTTTCCTCAAGGCCATGGATTTAAGCAAGAAGTTCATCAGTTCGTGGATGTGGGCAAAAGAGCTGGTTTTGTTCCTCTTAATGACAGAGAACTTTACTGGTTTTTAACCTACAGCGGTTAGCACTAAACCCTTCCTTCTTTCTCGTTTTAGCTGGACACAAATGATCGTTCATGTCAGATCATTGCGGGGAACATTTATTCTGAACTAATTTTCAATTCAGGAGATAAGATGGCAGGAGAGCCCGAACAAATACAGAAACAAGTACTTGAGAAACATGCAGAAAAGTTTCCTTCAACATACCTAGACGTGGTCCGCCATGCTGATCTTTCAACATTAACATGGGCACCGTTGATGTTTAGGCAGCCATGGGGCATCATATTTGGAAAGCTAAGCAAAGGAAATGTTACAGTAGCTGGTGATGCTATGCACCCCATGACTCCTGACCTAGGACAAGGCGGTGGTTCGTCACTAGAAGATGCTGTGGTATTGGGCAGACACATTGGCAATTCAGTTATAAACAATGGAGGGCTGATTGTTCCAGGAGACATGGCTAAAGCCATAGATGATTATGTGAAGGAAAGGAGGTGGCGTGCTGCTTTTCTTGTCACAGGATCATATTTAGCAGGATGGGTGCAGCTCGGTGGAGATAAATGGTGGATGAAATTCTTAAGGGATGGAATATTTTACAAGTATCTTTTTGGCAGGATTTCTGGACTTGTGCATAAAGATTGCGGCCAACTTCCTGCTTTGTCCTTCGGTGATATGGATCACTCAAGTAAGAAGGACTAGATTCAATTTTGGCATATAGATTCTGCAGATGAGTGGTTTCAGACGATGGCTCTCAATTACTAGTTAACGAGTCTTTTTTATATTATTTGGTTACTGTCTCGAGATGAAAAAAAAAAAAAAAACGTCTTCCTATGCTCTGTAATTTATAATTTATGTTATGAAAAAATAAAAATTCACTCAAAACCGTTTCTTTTGGTACTGTTATGCAGTGTTTGTACTTTGTAGGCTTGATCATACTCTAACTCGAGTTGGTGCAAATTTCAGTTTGGTGCCTATATTTTTTATTGACTCGATCACAGCACTGATATATTAACAAAATGTACCTAGACCCATGTTATTATTGTTCTTTTCCTAGGAGATCCAAAGGCTCTTGCATTACACTATGGAAGATGGCAAATTCCTATTTCATAATCTCTCGAAAAAACTGAAATTGCCGAGATTGAAACTTATTTTGCTCAAGGAAGCTTGTTAAATCTTCTTGTATCCCATGTTATTGATCTTCTCTTTGAATTGGAGATCCGAAGGCTCTTGAATTACAGAAAGAAAGAAAGAACAATTTCTCATTTTGAAATATCTTGAGAAAATTGGAACCACTAGGATTGAATCTTATTGACTCGGCACAAGATTTGAATTGCCGACTTGGCAGTTGCAGGTTCGGCAGGAAGTCATTTAGAAACCCAAGCTATGATTTTTTATTGGAAAACAAAACCCAAAATATTATTTTCATAAAATAAAATCTGGTTCAAAGTAAAATCCGATCAGGTCATCATGTTAACCCGTAAAAAAAAATTGAAGCAAGAAATCATTAGGCCCTCTAGTTTATTGGATTTTGAAATCACACTGTTAGAATGCATTATGATGATTCATTTTTCCATTACAAGTACTCACTCATTTACAAGTCCATAAAATTTCAGATCAATTAATGAACACAACAGTCTGATATTTTAGATGCTATCCTCAAATCTAAACGTTTCATTACTTTTTTAAAATTTAAGCACTGAAAATGTTGAGCAGTAACATCATGACCCAATTTTTGAAGGTCAAGTAGCTGAAAGGAAGAAACCTAGCATGATAGCATAATAACTGTATAGCTATGAAAGATAAATAGAACAGCAAGGGAGGGAGAGTACATAAATTGTGTACTAAATCTTTAGAGCAAAACCAAAAAGAAATGTCCAGTCCCTGAACTTTTTCAACCTAGGAGCATCAATCCCATTTCAGTATATAACTTAAAATCTCAATACAAGACATATTTGACCTGAGTGAATACAAAAGAACAGAAGAAACAAGAAAAAAATTCTGTCAAAATATGTTTTTCATCTTCCCGATATTGATAAAGGGATCCCTCCAACTATCACTCCAGTATCCTTTTCTTTCCCTAGAACTACTCAACGAACTCCATGTTCCTTAATGTTTAAAGGGAGCAAATACCTCCCCGACACCCCAAAGAATGCAACCTTTCATTATTTTTGAACGTGGGGTTCCATCCTCTGCACTTAAAACAATGGAAAGAAAGGGAAAGAAGGGATGGAGCGGAAGACAAGGGGATACAGATCTCACACTCAAGGGAACTTCTCCACACTCAAAACCTATAGTAGAGTCTACAGTCAAGACTGCACAGCTAACCTCTGAAGATGCTCGAAGAAAACTTGAAGGCTCACATCATCCGTGAATATTATATCTGACCCAGCAGCCATCTCATTGGCATTATTGTATGTAGCTGATGGGTTCAACTTTGCCAATAAGAACCTTGCCTGATAAGGTGACATGAGATAATGAGATCGAGCAAGTTTCTATGAAATAGTTAACCTTCCAGTTCACTAGTGCAACTGTGGACGCCCAATGTGGAATTAACAATTTTTTTTTTTAAAAAAAAGGATCTTTTTGGGTCCCCAGTTATAGAAATTGCTCTAAACTGACAGCTATTAATTAAACAATTGGAACAAGGGATCATTATCCAACTAATTTCAACAGCATAGCATAGGTAGAACACCAATCATGCTGCCCAGTTTTGTATGTAGAAGTCAGTTATGTATAGATCCTTTGTCTCTTATGAATTCAATACACTGCATATCATGATATCAAGGAATTTTATTGTTTGTAGGCAAGGCCACAAGGGTTTAATTTTTGAAGAAGAAGAGGAGGAAGAGTGAGATAAAACTAACCTGGGATCCATGCTGATCACACACCACCAATCTAGGAACGGGAAAACGTTCATGAATGATCGCTTGGGCATCGTCTTTGGGTGCTTGCAATAGCTGTGCAAACACCTGCAGGAGGGAGAAAGCATTGCATTTAAAAAGCAAAATTAACAAAAAGATGAACATAAGACACTCACAATACAGCACAGCACCTTCCACGGAGCTGGCTTTGGGGCACTGGTTAGGTAAAGAATACTTAAGACTAGAGTTTTAGTACTCAGTAATTCTGCTAGAAACCTAGGGGCATAAATAATTACAAGAACATTGGAGGACAGTTTTCTGAACAAAAACTCCACAGGGAGTTTATGACAACTATATGATAAGGACACGATGGGTAGTTGAAGCCTTACACACATGCATGTGTGCGCGCACGCACGTGCTCCTGCATGAGTGCAAGTTTGCAGGAGTGACTCCAGTGTGCAAAACAAAAGCTAAGTTTTCCAGTTGTTTCCCTAGAATTGCCAATAAATTCCCCAAAATTGCACTGGCAAACTTCGTTATCATGCCTCATCTAGCCCTACTTGATGCCTCTTACACCTTCAGTTATTTTTGGTATGACAGGAACGACCCATTTCCCCCTATGTAGCACAAAATTCCCGAGTAGGAAAAGTTGAGGGTAACATTCAACCCCAAAAGTGTGGTTAAATGTTACCCTCCAAGAGTAGGGAGTAAAAAATTCATCAAGGGGGAATTTTTTTTTTTTTTTTTGCGCTTTCCCTCTCATTTTTAATTTATCATCTAATTTTTCTCTATTTATCTTACACCTTGCATATGGGATCCATCTTTATAATTTTTATTTTTACAATAAGGTTTAATTCAAGAAGTGGTTTAATTTTTAATGGGAACCCCTATTACTCATTAGCTTTTAAACTTACACCAAACACATAACACATCACCCCTTAACAAGATTTTATACCCATAACACTTTCATCCTTAAATCTTACTTAAAATTTCCACTCCAATTTTTTAATCTCATACCAGACACAACTTTACTGTAAACAAAATGGTTATCAAATTTCTAATGATTTTTTTTTAATTCAACAGTTACAGGACCTCCTTACTAAGAGACACCAATTAGACAGAAGGTCCACTAGTAAAATTCTAGCAATATTGAACTTGAATAATCCAATTAAATACAAAGTAATTTTTTTAAAGTAAACTCATCATAAAGGAAAAATTAAACATGATTAAGTCCATGCATTCCATCACCCATGCACTCATCCTAGTTTTGCACATGATAAGCATGATGCCAAATAACAGTAATTTGCAAATCTACACTTGTATCAAAAAGTAAAGCTATGGAGGGATTCATATCTTAGCATCTTCTATACATTTAGTTGGCATTATTTTTATGACATCCTTTCTAAAATGGGAGGTAGAGTCCTGTCAATAATTGACAGAAAAAATTATCATTGGAAGATCCTCAAGCAACGAAGCTCACATAAGCATTACTGGTGTGTTGCTCCTAAGGAATCAAAATCCCACAAATGCAAGAGGTAATCCAAATGTCTGACATGTGGCTTGCAAGCCATTGTAGAATAAATAAACTTGGGGTTCTAAATCCATCCCAAATTTAGATCCCCATGAAAGTGCCACAAAGCAAAAGCCCATACCTGATGCTCTGGCTGATTCTGGTAACCCAAGTTACGCCATTGAGCTATTGTCATTCCATGAAATACGACAACACTAAAGTATGAATCCAGTAAGAGAATACGATCAGCTCCAATAGAAGCGACATCCAATAATGCAGGTTGAGGCAGTGAGTTAAATGAATATGATATTAGCGATGGTTGAATCATGACAGCAGCATTGGTAATGTTTTCACGGTTCAACAACATGCGGAAATAAGCTGTCTCATCTGGGCTGTTATTGAAAACCTGGTGCAGCCAAATAAGGGAACATATAATAACACTTAACATGCAAATGTTAAATCACTTCAATTTAGTGTAAAACAAAAAAGAAAGTGAGAATAGCAGATGACCTTCAATATCAATTAGTTACCTGTACAAATTGTGATCTTCGCAGATTAAACATAAACTGAGGGAAGAAAGAGAAAAACGAGTTCAATGTAAAAGATGACGGATCGTCCTTCCGGTATTCACCAAATTTGGAACAGAAGCGGATGAGATTTCGGTCTAGCCACCTAGTGGCATCAAATCCTTCCTGTGAGAGAAATCCCAGAGAATCAGGAAAATATACAGAAGCTACATGCAAACAATTAAAACAACGCTTGAGTTTCAATGGAATGAACAAATAAATGTCACTCCTATAGAGGGTGACACAATTATCACCAAGGAAACTGTAAAAGAAAGATCATAAAAAAGATGGCATTCCAAGATAAACATCAACTGAAACAAGTGCACATAAATTTTGTAACAATGGCAATATTTGGAAAAAAATTTAAACACAAAATAAGTTTCTTCTTTATTTAAACAACAGGTAATTATTTCAGTCAAACATGAAACAGTAACAAACTGACAAAACACATGACCAACAACATTAAAATTGCCAATCAGATATTTATTTTTAAGAAAAAGCGAAGTTTTGAATCCATTTTCAGGGATAAGTAGAGATACTTCAAAAGAAATTTTTTTTTTTTTTTTTTAAATAAGCACCTCTGACTCCATTTTCAGGGATGTGAATCTCGCCATTACCACAGCTGCGGTCTCTTGGTCAAAACCTTGTACTAATTCCTGCAAAAGTGAAAAAGTTCCTCCATATCAACACTAATTCATCAGTTACAGTTTCAAGAAATGCTTGGAAAATACACTAGACGAATAGCGCAAGACTAGCAATCCATAATGAGAATGGACAGGGAGAAGTAAGCTTAATCTTAATTTAACAGCAGAAACGAAGCATATGAGAGACCAGACAACATACATCTAAAGATACAGGTTATTGATCCTGGGAAACATTTTACAAATACTAAACTAAAAGGACTACATAATTAAAAGGTTGCTCCTGCCTTAACAAGAGTCTTTGGGGATGTCTAACTAATGAACAGAACTGACAGAATGCATATCCTAAGCATGACAACACAAGGGTACTGTTTTCATTTCAAACCGAGAAAACACCTTACACAACTAATATGCCATATATATTGGACATAACCAACCTCTGAGTTAACAGCACTATCTACCCATCTTCTAGTGACAGTTGTAACCCGAAGCAATGTCAAACCCTCAGGATTTTGATAACTGCATCAAAACAAAAATGTCCATCAGTATGTGATTACTGAATGGATGTTGTCGAAAAAGGAAGTGGGTCTAGCATAAAGAATAAAAAAGAATTAAGACAGTATACTCATCAAACATCATACCTTGTAAGAAACTGTAAGTATAGCTGTGGATTTGCACTTCCAGGAGCATTTGATTTTTCACTTGATGAAATATCAAAAAAGACAGTAAAACAACTACTCTTGTCAAGGCCACACATCTTCCAAGCTGTTGTATTCCCCTCACCAATGACTGTATCAGCAACACTAGGTCCTTTCTGCAAGGCTCTATAATTAGTACCAAATCCAATCTAGCTTTAATTGATGGAGAGAAGAGAGCAAAATCACATTTTATTCCCTAAAAATAAGCCAAATCCAAAATAAATAAAGCAAACAAAAAGGAAATTTGAAGGCTGTAGATGGTTCAACCTTCTCCAAAGAGGTGCAAGGTCCAATAATCCCCTGAATTTTTATGTCCTTTGAACAGTTAATCTCGAGTGTTCCACTGCAAAGAAAGAAGAGAAATCATATCACAGCCTACCTATAGTCCATGAAATGAAAGGGTATAGAGGAAGTTTCAAGACAAAGGAGAAGAAAATTATGCATAGCATGCATCTATTTGCTCAGACCATGATCCAACATCAATTCCATAACAGTGAAAATTGCTTTTGTTTTGCAATGATGACTCACTTGAAACAGAGGCCAAGAGACTTTTCTCCTGAATCAAATACACGCTTAAAGGAGTCCTTAAATACAGAATGTCCAAAACTTTCTGAGAGAACAACAAGACCACCAGTTCTTTCTACTGCAACTTTCATTTCTGCGACCCCAACCTAAAACATACAGCAATCACAGGTCAAATGATAAGCAAATCACTGCAATAGATGTGTTTCTAAAATGAATAAAATAAAAGAGCATGCTTAGATTCTTATTGGTCCCATCTAATAAAGTTTTGCTTTGTACTTAATGTAAGCAGAGATGGATTTCATTTGGAAACGACTGGAATGTCCAGGGGAAAAAACAAACTTTGTATCTTATCAACTGCCCTAAGAAGCATTCTCTTCCAGTAGGTATATCACTGTATGTTAGTAGGCCCACTTTAAATTTAACGAGACAAGGAATGTAGATGTGCTTATAAGGTTTTAAAGACAGAACAAGAAATACCTGATCTAGAGCAGAGGCAAAAAGGTCCAACACATGACCCTGGCTGACAAGCTGCTTTGCAAGACTATCATAAAATTTGACTGCTTTCTTAAAATACGGTGCTGCATCCTTATCAAGATCCTTGTGGGAACGTACAGGATCAGACAGATCTTTTGATATAATCTGCAACACTTCAAAATGATTAGCATCTTCATAATCACCAAGGAATGAAGAAACAGAAACTAGCAAATTTTTCATTCTGAAAAACAACTTTTTGACTATATGTTTTTCTTGCTCTAATCTAGCACCAGAGATTGCTAATAACACAGCAAAGAAATGTAATGATGCCAAATAGAGGGCTAAGGAACCTGGAATGGCATCTGATCTATGTATTTTAATGTGAGGAAACATGGGTTGCTAATCAATATGGAACAAAATCAATATGTGGTAGGCCCTGTTTGGTATTGCAGCGTGGCCACGCTTTTCAAAAAAATTGAAATTCTTTTTGCTTCAAGTTAAATTTTTTTCATGTGTTTTTGGATCATTTTGATATGCTGATGTCAAAAATAATTTTTTTTACAAAAAAAAAAAAACATGATTTTGATACATTTCCAAGTGAAAAGCACTTTGAGAAGAAACCGCTGCAACAATGCCAAACAGCATCCATAAGAGGTTTTAACTTTAGGCAGTAAAGTGTGATCCTATCGATAGTCATGAACACTGGAGGAAAGGTGGACGGAGATGGAGGGAGGGAAAGATAGAGCTAATAAGTTTACAATTAAACCATGTTCTATGCCATGAAAATCATCATTATAAATATATCTTAGCTTGACTTTTGATCCAATGTTGAGTGAATCAAGGAACAAATAAAATGTATTCTTCTAAGACAGTGCACAGTACTTTTGATGTTAATAAAGGGCTCCTTTTCCCTCACGAAAAATGAAGCCTTGTCTCAATGTAAAACCATATCACCAGTAAACAATGTGAAGCAATTAGGCAATGAATGGTGCACATTGATTTTCGATTAGCATACATTGATGGTATTTAAGAATACATGGAAAGGAATCAACTCGATGAAAATAACACAACATTGCAGGTGGAGAGTTATCATCAATACAAAATTACCTAACCAACAACCTAAATCAATCTCAATTAAATAACAAAGAAAAGGAAAAATCAAAAGACAACACACAAAAGTTGGCATTACCACTCCTGGCCCTTCGGTGCAAGGACCACCAACTAAAGCTACAATTCTAGCTCCGGTCCCAGGCAAACAAGCTCCCAGCAATCCAGCTGCAACACTCAATGCTACTCCAGTACATCTTGAAGGCCGGTTTCCTGGTGCCACCGGCCACTGATCTGTTTGCAACTCATCCAAGAGCTAAAGACAACAACAACAACAACAAAAAATTCCTCAATCAACAACACACAATCTACATCTCAAATCCAAACCAAACAGAAACAACAAAAGATCACAATTTTCCTCAATAAACAGGAAATAAATTCCCAATTTTATTTTCCTAAAACAACAAACAACCTAATACGGGACCGCTGGCCGTGCTTTTCAAAAAATATGAAGAAAAAAAAGATTGCTTCAAATTAATTTTATTTTTTTTATATAAATCGTTTTAACACATCAAAAATAAATTTTTAAAAATAAAAAAATATATATTTCCATACATTTTCAAACAAAAAACACTTATCACATGACAAACACTACCTTCAAATCAAAACACACTATAATAACGTACCGAATTCAGCGTAAATTCACAGTCAGAAGCTGGCAACAAAAACCGGCTCACACCCGAATTCTGCATTGGCATCCCCCTCTGCTGCTGATACCCACCAACACCAACAGCACCACCAGGAACATTCCTCCTGCCAGCACCACCAATACCTAACTGCTCCATAATCTGATCTTTACTAATCTCTTTAGTCCCTCTAAAAACATATACTTTGGACATATCACTAAACCCCAATTCATGAACTTGCACTTGTGTCCCAAAAGTCACAAAACCCACCATTGCATTCTCCGGCAACAACCCAATTGCCCTCTTAACCTCCGATTTGACATACTCAAACTCCTCCTCGATCATACAAGTATCCAAAACAAACACAAACGCCGACTTAACATCAAATTCCCCAACTGGATTATGATTCTTGTCACCAATAGTATACTCTATTGTCGTATACTGGCTGTACAACTCAGCAGGGAGATTGGTCTCCGAGATCATGGAATAGTGTGGAGGAAAATGGTTGCGCTGGAAGCAGAAAGGGCAGATCCAGATCTTGGCAGTGAAATCAACGCGCGAGAAGCAATTCATGATGGATGTGCAGGTTTTGCAACGGAGAGGAAGGTAAGGGAGAGTTGGGATTTCTGGGTTAGAACGAATAGGGGAGATTGATGCGGCTAAAGGGATGACGCATTTGGAAGCTTCGACTTTGGTTCTGGGCCAGTTGTTCCATGTCATACGGACTGAATCAATGCCTTCTGGATCTGCGTTTGGGATTTCTGACATGGTGGATTCGATTTGAAGTGATTGAAATTATGGGGTTTGGGAGAATTTTGGGTTTTGGGTGGCGACCCCGGCGGAGGAGGTGGAGGGGGTCACCGGATAGAACGAGGGAGGTAACGTCGGAGGAGGAGAGGGAGGTTTTTGGAGAGAGAGGGAGGTTTGTTTGTTCTACGTTTTATTTTTGGAGGAAATTTATATTTAATTTTACAACAATAGGAGTAAGTAAATTGGACGGGATAGATTATTATTTATTACTTTATAATTCAAGAAAATACAAATTATTGTTTGGTATAACTACAGATTCATAACCTGATTTGGAGTTCACAAGTACGAGGACACCTGAGATTAGAGGTGTTCATGTTCCGGTTCGGTTTGGTTTTTATTAAAAAAAATAATCAAATTGAATATTTTTTTTAAACTGAAACCGGTTCAAACCGACCGGTTTCGGTTCGGTTCGGTTTTTTAGAGCAAAAACCGGTTCAAACAGGTTTGGCTCGGTTTTTCAGTTTTGGCTCGGTTTTTTTCGGTTTTGCTTGGTTTTTTCTGGTTTTTTCGGTTCAGGTTTGGTTCGGTTCGGTTCGATTTTTCCGGTTCCAGGCTTAAAAAACCAAAACCAAACCGAACCGGTCAGTTTTTTCAAAATTTTAATCGGTTTTTTTTCACGGTTCGGTTTTTTCGGTTCTTTTTTTCCGGTTTTCTCGGTTTAATCTGTTTTTCGGTTTTTTTGAACATCCCTACCTGAGATGATGAAATATTTTTTTAAAAAATCAAAATAATTTTATTTTGTTAAAAAATAAATAAATGGTTGATAGATAGATTTTAATTGTGTTATTGAATGAACTCAAATTTTTAACTAAGCCAATTAAATTTTTTTAACTAGATTTAAAATCTAATTCAAATTCAATATAACACGTATAAATATAAAAATAATGTATTAAATTAATTATTTTTAATAAATAAATCTAATCACAATTTCTAAAATAGAATTGAAAATAATTAAATAGAAAATGATATTATGAATTATGAAATTCTAATGAAATATACACCCACCATTATTTTTCAAATTTGAAAGAGAGTCAAAATAAATAGTTCAATCAGTCTAGTTCTTAAGTTTCAGAAATATGGGTGTCACCAATGTTATTAAACTCATCCTGGATAGTTAAGTTGCTTTAGTATTAAGGTCGGTTTAGGAGTGTGGTGGTTCTAGTTGTTTTTTAAAGTATTTTCTATTCTGAAATGCATTAAAATAATATTTTTTATTTTTTAAAATTATTTTTTAAATTAATGCATCAAAATAATCCAAAATATAAAAAAAAATTAAAAATACTAGTTAACTCATGTTTTTAAACGTTCTTTTTATCGAATCAAGATTTAACCTGAGTAGATTAAAAAAATAAATGGAAATTAATTTATTTGAACTTGAGCAGGTTAGATTTTATATAAAAATAATAATAATTTTAAAATAATATTATTTTAATTTTTTTAAAAAAAATCATGAAATAATATTAATTTAATTTATTAAGTTGAATTTGCTCGAGTCTTTGTAGACCGGAGTTCAATAACTTTAGGTGTAGAGGTCAACTAAAACTACTTTTTTCTAAATGATATTAATAACATATCTCTAACATGTGCGCTGATTTCTCAAAGGAATTTGCTGATAAGCCGTGTGGCTAAGCTCACAACAGTGTCCTATTTTCTTTACAGTTTATGTTTGTTTAATATTATAGTAAATGATATTTTTTAAAAGTATTTTTTAATTAAAAATATAATAAAATAATTATTATTTTATTTTGAATATTAATATATTAAAATCTTCTAAAAAAAATTTAAAATATTAATTTAATATTTTTTTCAAATAAAAAACAATTTAAAAGGTAGATTAAAGTTTAATACTACCTAATGTTTTATCTCTAAAACGATATTTGTAAAGATATTAGATACTTAACCCGTGCTTTATTATGAATTAAATATTTTTAAAAAAAAATTATATACACAAGCTTTTTCAACTTGATTTTGTAGTTAAAAAAATTCAAAATAAAAATAAAAAAAGTTTATGCATATATGTAATCAAATAAATCAATAGATATGTGTGTTAATATATGAAAAAAAAACATAAACAATAACTAAAAATAAAATTAAAAAAAATCAAGAGACAAATGTGGATCAAGATATTTAATCTTACAAGACGAAACATTTACTCAGTAGTATTTGCTAAATTTGTTTATTAGAATAATTCTTTTATTCAATTAAATAATAATAGAAATGAACATACACTTATGGTCTCATTGGTACTGCTCCGCATACCCCCCACAACAAAATAGTATGTCTGAAAGACGTCATCGTCAACTTGTTAAGACTGGTCTCACATTACTCATAAATGCTCACATGCCTCTCTCATACTGGACATATACATTTACGTTTCAAATTGAAACCTACCTTATAAATCAAATGCCCACCTCAACTTTGAACAATTAATCTCCATTTGAAAAATTGTTCAAACAACTTTCAAATTATTTCAAACTCAAAGAATTCAGCTGTCTATATTATCCATTAACCAGGCCTTATAACAAACACAAGCTAGAACCCAAAGCCAAACCATGCACATTTATGGGTTACTCATTCTACCAAAAAGCATATCTCTGTAAGATATTTCACTCTCAATATGTCATCTTTCATGAAGGGACCTTCCCTTTTTAGACATCAACTTCTACTAACTCAATGCTCTTTTTACCTTCATCAGCCATCAAAGACTCTTCTATACTAATCTCTTTGCTGCACGTCCCCTTGCCTCCTCTTCATCTAACAGATTCTCTGGAATTGGGTGTTGCTGCCTCACAATCACAATCATCTGTGAATGGATCATCCCCTGCATCTCTTCCCCGCCAGGTAAGTACTCCATGTTCTCCTACCTTACTTTCGAGCCAAATTCCTCCATTGTGCATGCACCTACTACTTTTGAGCATACAAAAGTGTGCATCCATAGAATGACCACTCGATCCATGAATGATATATATAAGCCAAAAAAATCTTTTGTAGTCACTAAACACCCTCTTCCACCCTCCTTGAAACCTACGAGTATCTTTGAAGCCTCACTAATTCCAACTGGCGCACTGTCATGTCCTCTGAATTGACTGCGTTAGTACATCACAATACATGACACCTAATTCCACCTCCACCTAATTGTAATGTTATTGGTTGTAAATGGATGTTCTGAATTAAAAGGCATGTTGATGGTTTTGTTGATCGATTCAAGCCCAAACTAGTGGCCAAACGGTTCAATCAGAGACTAGGATTGGATTACAAAGAGACATTTAGTCTTGTTGTAAAACCAATAACCATTCGTACTGTCTTAACCATTGCCATTATGCAAGGTTGGTCTCTTCGACAATTAGATGTCAATAATGACTTTATTCATGGGCATCTCACTGGAAAGGTTTATATGAAGCAACCACCTGGTTTCAAAAGTCCGGAAAAACCAAATCATGTTTGCTATCTTACAAAGACAATAACAAGCAGCTCGTGCTTGGTATTCTACTCTCAAACTAGCACTATTAGAATTTGGTTTCATCAATGCTAAATCTGACTTTTCTCTTCTTGTGTTTTCTGATGGTTTAATCCTTGCCTGTTACCTAGTTTGTGTTGATGATTTGATCCTAACTGGAAATAATCCGACATTTTTTGCAAGCATTATTGCCAAGCTTAGACAGGAATTCTCCATTAAGGATTTGGGGCCTTACACTTTTTCCTTGGCATTGAGGTCATCCCTACTGCAAATGGCTTGTTTTAAAATTAACATCAATATATCTGAGATTTACTTGCTAAAACAAGTATGGATGGATCTAAGGATATCACAACTCCTCTCTCTGTCTCGGTTCCTTTAAAGCTAACAGATGGTTCCTCATCAGTTGATTCCACAGAATATCGATGAGTGATTGGCGCATTGTAATACCTGACCTTAACTCGTCATGATATTAACTTTGCAGTCAATAAACTCTCACATTTTATGCATAGTCCCACACAGATCCACTGGACAACCATTAACAGACTGCTGCATTACCAAAAGAACACCATTTTTCATGGCATCAATATCAGGAAAACTTCAAACCCGACGCTCACATGCTTTTCGGATGCTGATTGGGTTGGTAGCTTGGATGATAGAAAATCAACTTTAACCTATATTCTCTTTCTTTGTCCCACACCCATCTCATGGAGCTTAAAAAAGAAACGTGCCATTGCACAGTCATCTACCGAAGCTGAATACAGGGCTTTAGCAACGGTTGCAGCTGAGTCCATATGGTTGCTCTCTCTACTTCACGAAATGAAGTTTCCATTACTACACTCACCTACACTCTTATGTGATAATTTGGGTGTAACACAGTTAAGCTTTAATCCTATCCAGCACTCTACAATGAAGCGCATTCAGATAGACATTTATTTTGTACGAGATTTGGTTGAGAAAACATTTCTTCATGTTCGACATGTCTACACTAATGATCAGCTCGCTGATTTACTCATTATGCCGTTTTCTAAACAAATGACATAATATCTACGAGACAAGATCGACCTAGCTGATGGTAGCCTGTTCTTAAAGTGGCATATTAAGAAAACTAAAGAAATCATAGAAGTGCCAACTCAAGCCTAGCTGTCACCATTAACATTACTACCAGATCTTGTGTATTCCATGATTCTAGGATCAGTTTTTTATTTTTGTTCCATTACATATGCCTAAACTTATACTCTTAAATGGTATAAAGATACAAAGCATGTACAAAGACTATTATGTGTTTTTATAATAAGAACAACCATAACACTTCAAATCCTCTTTAGTCTTCATATGTTTTAAGTATTCTAAAAAACAGAGAAGTGCTGGTATAGTTTTTGGTTTGATCTTTAAAAGATGAGGGCTTTCTTGTTTCTTTGTTTATGGATTTAAGTTTTTAATATCATTTGCTTTGAAAGGAAGGTTGGGTCATTTGGTTATTTAGCCTAATTTGACCGAGCCTCTTTTTTACGTTAAGGAGCCCAACCTGTGGGGTTTGGGCTAAGCCTTTAGATAACTATAAGGCTGTGTTTGGCTTGAAAATTTTTTGTAAAATAAAGATGTATTTCACAATTATTTATTCCTTATTTTAATGTTTGGATGCCGTCTTAAATCTTGATAAATACTGGTGCCAACGTTCAAGATGAACCAAAATAAAAATAAATAAAAAAATCATCGCTGGTTCTCTACCATGGCAACACCACCCACCCCACTAGTGTTCAAGGTGTCTAGACGGGAACCAGTTCTGATCACCCCTTCTGAGCCAACCCCACATGAACTCAAACCTCTTTCAGACATAGATGACCAAGATGGTCTCAGAGTCCAAATTCCACTCATTCTTTTTTACCCTTACGATCCTTCAATGCAGAGGAGGGATCCTGTTAAGGTCATTAAGGAAGCACTTGCTAAAACACTGGTGTTTTACTATCCATTTGCTGGTAGGCTTAGAGAAGGGCCTAAGCGTAAGCTCTTGGTGGAGTGTACAGGTGAGGGTATTTTGTTTATTGAGGCTGATGCCGATGTTACGCTTGAGCAGTTTGGTGATGCGCTCTGGCCTCCAATTCCTTGCCTGGAGGAGCTCCTCTTTGACGTGCCTGGCTCCAGCGGGATGATAAACTGCCCTCTGCTGCTTATTCAGGTTTGTCTCCTGTGTATATTGCTTGCTTATGGATCATCGATTCTATCTTAGTTTACAAAGCAGGATCATCCTTCTGTTTTTTTTACACAAAATTAGAGTTCAATTCATGAAACAACACCAGCCAGCCAAATTTAACTGTTTTTCTCAAGTATGGAAAAGTTAAAATGGATGTAGAAGAACAGTAAGAGTAGTAAAAAAAGCAGCAAAAGAAGAAGATTTGAAAGAGAGAATGATCCCATGATTCCCATCCCAAAGAAGAGTCCAAAATGTCTTTCAAGCAATGCCAACGAACATTACTTGGTAGAATATTGGAAACTTCAATTTAGTCCTTGATGTTTGCAAGAAAAGGATTTAATATTTGTGGTACCAAACTACCAATAGCTTTAATTGTTTTAAATAAAAAAAATTATATTTAATTTTATCAAATTAGACATCAAACCGGGAATCTCGATACCCCGAATAGTCAATATCAAAACAAATAACAAAACACAATCTTAACCAATCAAAAAAAAAAAAATGATGATTAAAATTAAAAAAGAAAAAGAAAAAGAAAAAGAAAAAGAAAAAGATAACAATGTGAATCACCAGCAATTCTCTGATGTCCCTTATTTTTATTTTTATTTTATCATTATATAATATGCCGTTTACCCTATATAAAATCTGATTGAGTTGGGTATCAAGTGATTGAGGGTATACTCCATGATGATGGAGCTCCATCTCTAATTTTATAAATGATGACGATGATGATCCAAGATCTTCAACAAAAATACTTATTATTATTATTATTATTATTATTATTATTATTATTATTATTTCCTTTTCTTGATTTGCAAATTTAAGATACTCTTGTTTAATTTCTTTTGATTTCAAAGGACAATATTATATCAATCCTTACAAGAAATAGCCTTAATAATTCCTTGTTTATGTTATATTTGTTGTATGTCGATCGTAGATAATACATTTTAAATCTGAAGGTTCTAAATTATTTGAAAATATCATTTTTTTATTCATGTTTAATTAGAAATTGAAAATATATCAAATTTATTATCCAATCATTATTATATTAATCAGATTGACACCTATATATTCAATTATGGATTGAATTTTTTTAGCTTATTCTAGTAAAGTAGAAGTCCTAGCTCCAATGAAAATATCATTTTGATATTATGATAATTCTTGTCTTTTACCCTACCATAATAAAAAACTGTTCAATTAGTTAGCTATTTGTTCAGCTGAATAATTTATGTTTTGTGCAATGTATCTCATATATAATTGTATTTTAAATTTTAATTTTATAAAAGTAAAATTTATTAGAAAATAATATAAATTATATATTGCGACCTCACTAGTTTAAACTATTAAGTTGAATTGATTCTTTAATATAATAACCAAGCGGTCACGAGTTCGAATCTCACTATCATCATTTATTTGATAAAAAATTAAGCACAAGATAATGTAGGCCTGTGTAAATTTCAAATTCAAAGGGCTTTCATTTAAAAGGGTGTATTAAAGAATAATATAAATTATATCTTGAGATCTCACCTAATAGCTTAAACTATTGGGTTAAATTGGTTTTTTTTAACAAAACTAACTTGTTTTTCATTCATGAAGAATTTTTTTTTCATTTATTTTATATAAAAAAATTTATCTCATAAATCTTTTAACTAGATATATATTTTTTAAAATCTATAGCTAAAAATATTTTTTTAAATTAATTTTTTTAAAAATTCTAATCATAAAAATTACCACATTACTGATCATAATAGCTAAGTTCATTCACGGTGAAGTTGACATCGTACACAATGTCCTTGTTAACCTTTTTGTTTCCATTCTTCTTGTCGTCTCTTTGTGTCTTTTCCAAAGGGAAGACACATGTATCAATTATACATTTCCACTAGAATAAAGTGTGGGGAAGGGGAGGTCTGCATATAATTGAATGACAGACTATAGAGCATCTGGAAGAGGGTGTTTTTATTTTTTAATCTTCGTTTGCATAATGAAAAGCAATTAATAGCATTTGATATAGGTTTACAGATTTTCTTTTCTAATCATAGCGAAGAAATTCATAATGTACCGACAGAACCGATTTTTGAACATAGATTAACTAAATGGATGCAGCGCTTGAGGTTGCATACTATGGCAGTTAAAACAGATTAACGAGTTCCATGAGGAATTGATGAAACTAACAGATGGTTTGTCTGTATAAAACGACAGGTGACGCGTCTCAAGTGCGGCGGAATTGTCTTTGCCATCCGTCTGAACCACACCATGAGTGACGGTACTGGCATAAACCAATTTTTGTCAGCCATGTGTGAGATGGTGCATGGAGCACAGACTCCCTCTATCCAACCAGTTTGGGAAAGGGACGTTTTAAATGCAAGGAACCCACCTCAGGTAACCTGTTTACACCACGAGTATGATCAACTGGTTGATGACACCACTGACAACGTTCCTCTTACTAAGAAGACCCATCGTTCATTCTTTTTTGGACCTGCTAACATATCTGCTATTCGTGGCTTTGCCCCCCTACACCTTCGCCATTGCTCCACATTTGATGTATTGACTGCGTTTTTGTGGAGGTGCCGAACCATTGCACTTCAACCAAACCCAAATGATGAGATGCGGATACTATGCACTGTCAATGCTCGCAATAGATTTAACCCTCCGTTACCTAGAGGTTATTATGGAAACTGCATGGCATACTCAGTGGCAATGGCAACAGCGGGAGAAATCTCACGAAATTCTTTAGGCTTTACGCTGGAATTAGTCAGGAAGGCCAAGGCCAATGTGACTGAAGAGTACATGCGATCAGTGGCTGATCTGTTGGTGATTAAAGGTAGACCTTGGTACACAATGGTGCGGTCTTACCTGGTGTCGGATGTGACTCGTGCAATGTTTGCAGAGATGAACTTAGGTTGGGGTAAGCCGAAGTACGCCGGGCCTGCTAAGGGTAATGTGGCAAGCTTTCAGATACCATATAGGACTAAGAAAGGAGAAGATGGAGTTCTTGTGACCCTTTGCTTACCGACTCCAGCTATGGAAAGATTTGTGAAGGAGCTGGATAGCACGTTTAAGGAGCAGTCAAATGGTGGTGGCAATGCTAAATCCCCCTTATCTTCCTTGTAGGGAAAATGACTATTTTTCCAAATGATATAAATGCATTCCTATTGTGTTCATTTGCTTTGATTGGTCATGGACATATAATCTGTGATAGTTTCCTGTAAAACCTGGATTAGGTCACTTGCTACAATGGATGGGCAGAGAAGTTGTTCTACAAGAACCTCCTAATAGACGCAGCAGACTGGTTTCATGAGGATACTCTTCATTTTCTGACTGAAAATATGGTAAAAACCTTGCCTGCGTAGGATTCTTGTTAACTTGTCTTCTGACAGTGAAATTGCCTACAAATTATCAACTCTTCCTTTTTTAACAGCAAGTAGTTGCTGTTCAATTTGAGTAAGTCCAGTATGTACAATTGAAGGCCTTATGCTGGACTTGCTTGAAGCAGAAGAGGCATGGAACTTGTGTGTTTGATTATATGGTGTAAGGTATTTTTTTAAAATTATTTGAGATGATATCAGAATTTTATTGATTAAATAGTTATGAGTTCAAATCTTACCATTCTGTTCTAATTAATAAAAATTAAATACAAGATAATATGATTCTATGCAAATTTCAAGTTTAAATGGCTTTCATTTGAAGGTATATGTTAAAAAATTTTCTTTTATTTTTATGTTTTGACTCTAAAATGACTAGGTTTAACCCTTAAAGCTATGATTCACTCTACTAAAGTAGACTGACTTTAACCATTATGTTAGAGAATAATATAAATCATATCTTGAGACCTCACCTAACAGCTTAAGCTATTGTGTTGAGATGGTTTTTTGACATGGTATTAGAGTCTTGATGACCAAGCAGTCACGAGTTCGAATCTCACAATCCCCATTTATTTGATAACAATTAAGCAAAAGGTAATGTGAGCTCAGCAAGTTTCAAGCCCAAAGGGCTTTCACTTGAGGGGGTGTGTTAGAGAATAATATAAATCATATCTTGGAACTTCACCTAACAACTTAAGCTATTGAATTGAGAATAAACAATGGAGCTTACCTTAGATAAGGTGTACTAAGAGTGATACGTCCTTCTTATACACAACTAGTTTTCTTATCTAGACTCTAGAACTAGTTAGAGTTTCTAATGACCAAAATATTAGGTAGCAACTCCATCTTTTTTTTTACTGATAAAAAAAAATCCTTGTTTTTTCCATCAATTACCAGAAGATCCTGGTCCCGAAGGATATTCTCTACAATGCCATACACGTGGGACAAAATTGATAAAAACTTTTCTCACCTATACCATTGAATTTAAAACCAATTAAGAAATTTGTAATATAATATCAGAGCATTAAAAAAATTAAAATTGTTTAGTCCTCTAATGTGGATTGTGAGTAGTTTTACTATAGATTACAATAGTGAATTGATGATCTTATCCTTCACAACAAAGAATAATGAACTAGTTATTAAGAGCAAAATTATCTTTTCTATAATGTTCAATTATCATTGTCATATTGATTGGAGACATATTGGTCTTTTTATATTTTAGATGTATCATGAAATAACTTAAATACTTTTAAAAGTAAAAAAATAAAGTTGGGTACAAGGGCTTTTTGGTTTTTTAACAATTTGATTGCACAATGTAATGATTAAATTACCATTAAAAACAAAATACTAACGTCCAGGGGCACATTTGTATTTTTCTAATGGTGTTTTAGTTATAATCAATTAAAATGAGGGACAATTCAGTCTTTCAACATATATGAATATAATTAAAAAATTAAAAGTAGCTAGTGCGTGTTATGCATGCACTAGTGAGTAGAGGCACCTTATTATTTTGATTGCTATTTTTTTAATCCTTTTCTTAATTTTATTTTTAGTTTCATTCCTCGTTGTTTTATTTCATTTAGTTTTTATATTAGATTTAGTCATTATTCTTTTGATTGATATTTGTTTTGATTTTATATTTTGGATGATTGAGAATTTTGCTTCGTGATTTTTTTGAGTTCGCCTACTATAAGTTAACTTGGTCTCATATCCTGAATCATAGGTTTTAAAGATTAACATGATTTGACTTTAGTTTTTTTTAAGTTTTTATAAATTATTTTTTTTAATTATTTAACATTAGGTTAGTGGGCTTTTAGCTTTGTGATTTTTGTCGCTTCCCTTTCTATAGGATTTTTCTGATCACAAATCTCAGGTTGTAGGTTAGTCGAGTTAACTAGGGTTTACTCAAGTTTTTTTCATCGATTTTTTTAGTTTTGCCTTTCATTGTATTTTTAATTTTTTTTTTATATGAGGTTATCCCAACCTCACAATCGGACCATGAATTCGACATGCTGACTCGAGTCAAGTTATTTGATCTCTTTTAAAATTGATTTTTTTTTCAATTCATCCTTCAACATTTGATTTTTTTTGTAATTGAGCTTCAGATTTTTTTTAAAATTTTTATGAGCTTATCATGTTTTCATTTAATTTTTATTTTGTTATCAAATAAGATCGTTGATATTTTTTAAGAATATTTATCGAGGATATTTAAATAATATTGACAAAATTTTATTTTTTTATTATTCAATATCATTTTTTTGATTTTTTTTTATTGTTATTGATTTTTTTATATAATTATATTATTCAATTAAACGAGATTATTAAATCAATTTAAATTAATGATCCGGGTCCTAAATTTCTCTTGTTACTTTAGAAACACCATCATCATCTAGGCATTTATTTTACTTTAGAAAAAATTAAGACAAGCAATTTTAATTCATAAATCCTCTTGCTATGCCTGAGGTGGGATATATATTCCAATTATTTTGATTAAAAATGTTTGAATAAAATTTTCTTGCTACCACTCCACGTGACATTCTCTCGTGTGGCTATTAATAATTGTTCATGATTGTATTTTCCTTAACAGTTAATTTTGAATCCTAAAATAATTAAGAAATAGAAAAAAAATCTCAAAATATTTTATGAGTCACACATGCTTTTGCTGATTTCACAATTGTACTATAGCTTTTGCTGAAAAAATAAGTAGAGTTTTCTAATGAAATTGGATAAGAGGTAAAGAACTGAGATCAATCGAAATATGAATTTAAATATTTGCTTAAAATATGTTATTTATTTATTTAATTTATTTAGTTGAAACATACTCTTAATATATATGTCATGAAATAATGATTGAAAATAAATAAGTTTCAAATATTTATATATTTTATTAAATTCAATTTCTTGTATTCTAAAAAATAAGAATTCACTTATTTTGTAGTAAGGATACCAAAGTTTAAATCTAACTCGGTTATAATTTTTTTAAACTATTTAATTAAGATGAGTCCAAATGAGTTGAACCAAAGCCTAATATATTTTGAATAAATTGAATATTTTTTTAAAATAAAACCCTAAAAGGTATAGTTTTTATACCTGGCCCGATCCAAGGCCCGGGTTCTGGGTTTTGACCGGGTCACCGGGTTGTCCGGGTCAATTTTTTTTTTTTAAATCAAAACAATGTTGTTTTAGTTAAAAAAATCAAAAGTCAACGGGTTGCAACCGGGTTTTGCCGGGTCAACCAGGTCACCGGGTCAGCCGGGTCACACCGGGTTTTTTCTTCATTTGTTTTTTTTAACCCGGCCCGGTTCTAGCCCCGAGTTTCGGGTCGACCTGCCGGGTTAGACCGAGTTTTAAAACTATGCTAAAAGGTGTGCTTTTTTCATTGTGGATGTATTATAACATGTGATAGGGATTTTAGACTGTAATGGTCTTTTTTTATCCTTTTATTTTACATCATCAAATTTTCAAATTTATCCTTATAAGTTATGTTGTTTTAAATTGAAATTTATAATTTATTTTAATTTTATTTTTTATATAATTACTGCGGTGTCAAGAAAATTTTAATATCAAGTTGATGCTAAAATTTATAAAAAGAAACTTGGTTTTAGTGACTATGAAAATATACAAATCGTGGACCAAATTTGGAAATGAGGCAAAGAATGATTTGTTTTTAAGGCACTGTCTATTCAATACTTTTTTTTTGCATAATTTTGAAACCGGGTCAATCTAGAACCCGGCTGATCTAGGGTTGGAACCGGGTCGGGTTGAAGGAAAAATAGAGAAAGAAAAAACCTGGTATGACTTGATGACCCGGTCAAAAACTTGATTACAACCGGTTGATTTTTGTTTTTTTACTAAAACAACGTTGTTTTAATTTTTTAAAAAATTAATCAAGGCAATTCGGTGACCCGGTCAAAACCTGAAACCCGAACCTTATATTGGACCGGGTATAAAAACTATACTTCTTCAGCATTTTTTGCCTTAGGAGTTAGGCAAATTTTGTATCGGTCTCTGTAGTTTGCTACTCTTTGATACATGAGTTTGAGGGAAACTGAAAAAAATTATTAAAAAAATACAAAGATAAAAAGTTATTGGCCTATTATATTCTAGTTATAAAAAAATTTAATTTTAGTGTCAAATATATTTCTTTCAATAAGAGAGGTTTTATATGAGTTAGAGAAAATTATTTTTTGATTTGATTTTGTATTTTTAGATAAATTTAGAGATATTTTTAGTTAATATATATATTTATTAATATTATAATAATATTTATTATATAATTTTAGATAAAAATAAATTAAAAATATATTTTAGATAAGAAAACATAATCTAATTTTTCAGCCGCCTTTCTAGTGGCCACAAACTAGAAGACAAATGACGTCTTTTGTTTTAAAAAAAGGGTTTCCTGGATAAAATAAATAAGATGGTGATTTACAAAGTAGTAACAGTTATTTTTTAAATAATTTTTTTGTATTAAAATACATGTTAATAATTGTTTTTATTTTTTAAAAATTATTTTTAATATCAACACATCAAAATGATCCAAAACATATAAATCATATTAAATTTTAATAAATTTTTTTTTAAAATTTTTAAAAATACAGTTTACACTGCATTTCCAAACATATTATTAATAAAAGTCTAGGTGAAAACTTGTACTTTTCTTTTATTAGACTAGGGTTGGTGACTAGGGTTGGTAGGCCACCCAACCCTGCGCGTTTAGTATATTTTTTTAAACTTTTATCTTTCTAATTTTTTTTATATTTATATTACATAAATTATTTAAATTCAATTTACATGTCCGATGTAACAAGCATTCAATTTTAATAGAAATTAATTAAGATAAATCATATTTTAAATAAAATATCATTTAATCTTTACTTGATTTTTGTATAATGCTAACATTTTTTTTTTTAATATTAGTAGATGTTTTTTTTACGCAACTTTATATAATATGTTTTTTTCTTGAATTTTATTAAATTATTTTTCTATGATTGTTTATACTTATTATCCTTTAATTAAATAAAAAAATTAATTTTAAAAAAACAAAGTTACAAAACTCAATGATACGAGATTAAATATTTTAATATATTTTTATTGTTTTAATTTTTAGTTTAGTTTTTAGTTAGTATTAACAATTTATTTTTATACTTATTAAAATATATAATTTTTAATTTATTTAATTAAATATATACACAATTAAATTTCTTTATGTTAAAACACATGTTGAATATACCTGTACATTCATTTTTCTATGTTAAAAAACTTTTGGTCCATTCCACAGCAATCTTTCTCAAATAATTTTTTTTTTTACGATGAAGTTGTGAAATACTTCACATAAATAATGAGCTTTTCTTGAGTTTTGATCCTACGTCAAGTGATGAGCTTACTTGTAAATTAATTTTTTTAAAAAATTATTTTTTAAATTTTTTTATATTTGTTTGTTATTAAAAAAAGTTGGTTAACGAAAAACACTTTTCAATCAAGGAAAATTTAGCTTGGTTTCTAAAAAAATATATTTTTTTCTATTTTAGATGGAAAATACTTTTTGGAAGTTGTGAAAAATTTAGAAATGTCATATTATTTATTGATTATATCAAATTTGATCCTTAAATTTTTGATTGCTAGTGGACTAAAAAATAACATATTTTTTTTAAATATTAATATGAATATTCTGATCAGCTTAGCGTGTAATTTAATTAATTTAACTGATTTTAAAATTAATAATTATATAATTTCTAAATATAAAATCTAACTAGGTAAATTACAAGAAAAAAAATAAAATTACTTTTGGACAGTTGGATAGTGGAAAAGTGAGAGTAAAGAGAAGAGAGGGTGAGTCGAGGCCATGTCAGAAGATTAGTGGCCACAAAATGGCCACAAACGACTCTATAAAGTGAGTGGCTGTTTGGGATCATTTATTTATTTTTTAAAACTCTTTTCCTTTAATGCTTGTAAGATGGACTGGTTCTTCATCTCACTCCGTTCGAGCACTCGCCCATTTAGAATTGACTTTTATTCAACTTCGTTTATTCCTCAGCAGTCAGCACAAACAAATTGATTTTTTTTAAAGAAAAAGCACCGTCACAATTATTTATTCCTTGTTTAATGTTTGGATGCCGTCTTAAATCTTGATATCGGCTCCCGATAAATATTGGTGCCAGCGTTCAAGATGAACTAAAATAAAAATAAATAAAAAAATCATCTCTGGTTCTCTGCCATGGCAACACCACCCACCCCACTAGTGTTCAAGGTGTCTAGACGGGAACCAGTTCTGATCACCCCTTCTGAGCCAACCCCACATGAACTCAAACCTCTTTCAGACATAGATGATCAAGATGGTCTCAGAGTCCAAATTCCACTCATTTATTTTTACCCTTACGATCATTCAATGCAGAGGGGGGATCCTGTTGAGGTCATTAAGGAAGCACTTGCTAAAACACTGGTGTTTTACTATCCATTTGCTGGTAGGCTTAGAGAAGGGCCTAAGCGTAAGCTCTTAGTGGAGTGTACAGGTGAGGGTATTTTGTTTATTGAGGCTGATGCCGATGTTACGCTTGAGCAGTTTGGTGATGCGCTCTATCCTCCAATTCCTTGCCTGGAGGAGCTCCTCTTTGACGTGCCTGGCTCCAGCGGGATGATAAACTGCCCTCTGCTGCTTATTCAGGTTTGTCTCCTGTGTATGTTTCTTGCTTAGGGATCACCGATTCTATCTTAGTTTACAAAGCAGGATCATCCTTCTGTTTTTTTTGACACAAAATTAGAGTTCAACTCATGAAACAACACCAGCCAACCAAATTTAACTGTATTTCTCAAGTATGGACAAGTTAAAATGGATGTAGAAGAACAGTACGAGTAGTAAAACAAGCAGCAAAAAGAAGAAGATTTGAAAGAGAGAATCATCCTATCCCAAAGAAGAGTCCAAAATGTTTGTCAAGCAATGTCAGCCATCATTGTTAAATTTGGAAACTTATCCTTCAATTTAGTACTTAATGTTTGCAAGAAAAGGATTTAGTTTTTCTCTATTGTTAAATTTGGTCCCACTAGCTATATTATCTTAAATAAATAAAATTATATTTAATTTTATGAAATCGAGCATCAAACAAGAATCCAATTTGTTTCTCGATGATACTACGAGTAGCCAATATCAAAACAAATAACAAATCACAATCTCAAACTAATCAAATAGAAAACAAAATTGATGATTGAAATGAAAAAAAAATTAATGTCCTTGTGTAACCTTTTTGTTTCTATTCTTCTTCTTGTTTTTTTTTTCTTTTTTTAAAGGGAAGATTACATGTATCCATTATATATTTCCACTAGAATAATGTGTGGGGAAGGGGAGGTCTGCATATAATTGAATGGCAGACTACAGAGCATCTGGAAGAGGGTGTTTTTCGTTTTTTTTAATCTTCGTTTGCATAATGAAAAGCAATTAATAGCATTTGATATAGGTTTACAGATATTCTTTTCTAATCATAGCGAAGAAATTCATAATGTACCGACAGAACCGATTGTTGAACATAGATTAACTACATGGATGCAGCGCTTGAGGTTGCATATTATCGCAGTTAAAACAGATCAACAAGTTCCATGAGGAGTCGATAAAACTAACAGATGGTTTGTCTGTATAAAACGACGACAGGTGACGCGTCTCAAGTGCGGCGGAATTGTCTTTGCCATCCGTCTGAACCACACCATGAGTGACGGTACTGGCCTAAACCAATTTTTGTCAGCCATGTGTGAGATGGTGCATGGAGCACAGACTCCCTCTATCCAACCAGTTTGGGAAAGGCACGTTTTAAATGCAAGGAACCCACCTCAGGTAACCTGCTTACACCACGAGTATGATCAACTGGTTGATGACACCACTGACAACGTTCCGCTTACTATGAAGACACATCGTTAATTCTTTTTTGGAGCTGCTAACATATCTGCTATTCGTGGCTTTGCCCCACTACACCTTCGCCATTGCTCCACATTTGATGTATTGACTGCGTTTTTGTGGAGGTGCCGAACCATTGCACTTCAACCAAACCCAAATGACGAGATGAGGATACTATGCATTGTCAATGCTCGCAATTGATTTAACCCTCCGTTACCTAGAGGTTATTATGGAAATTGCATAGCATACTCAGTGGCGATGGCAACAGCGGGAGAAATCTCACGAAATTCTTTAGGCTTTACGCTGGAATTAGTCAGGAAGGCCAAGGCCAATGTGACTGAAGAGTACATGCGATCAGTGGCTGATCTGTTGGTGATTAAAGGTAGACCTTGGTACACAATGGTGCGGTCTTACCTAGTGTCGGATGTGACTCGTGCAATGTTTGCAGAGATGAACTTAGGTTGGGGTAAGCCGAAGTATGCCGGGCCTGCTAAGGGTAATGTGGCAAGCTTTCAGATACCATTTAGGACTAAGAAAGGAGAAGATGGTGTTCTTGTGACCCTTTGCTTACCGACTCCGGCTATGGAAAGATTTGTGAAGTTGCTGGATAGCACGTTTAAGGAGCAGTCAAATGGTGGTGGCAATGCTAAATCCCCCTTATCTTCCTTGTAGGGAAAATAACTATTTTTCCAAATGATATAAATGCATTCCTATTGTGTTCATTTGCTTTGAGTTCATGTGGAGAATCTATTTGGATTTGTTTTTGGATCATGTTAACAAAGACACCGAACACCATCTGGACAAGTAACTCCTTCAGCTTTTTATACATTTATTTCAATAAATGCTTCTGTTTATTGGTCATGGACATATAATCTGTGATAGTTTCCTGTAAAACCTGGATTAGGTCACTCGCTACAATGGATGGGCAGAGAAGTTGTTCTACAAGAACCTCCTAATAGACGCAGCAGACTGGTTTCATGAGGATATTCTTCATTTTCTGACTGAAAACATGGTAAAAATCTTGCCTGTGTAGGATTCTTGTTTCATCTAAATTGTCTTCTGACAGTGAAATTGCCTCCAAATTATCAACTCTTTCTTTTTAACAGCAAGTAGTTGCTGTTGAATTTGAGTTGGTCCAGCATGTACAATTGAAGGCCATATGCTGGACTTGCTTGAAGCAGAAGAGGCATGGAACTTGTGTGTTTGATTCTATGGTACAAGGTACTTTTTAAAATGATACCAGAATTTTATTGATCGAATAGTTAAGCATAAGATAGTATAATTTTATATAAATTTCAAGTTCAAATAACTTTTATTTTAAAAAATATAATATAAATTTTTTAATAATTTAAATTTTACAATCACTAACCAAAAAATATATATATTCTTTTCACATACATATTTTGATTACATAACAGCATTTACCAAAAAAATTAATCAATTTTGATTAGCACATCAAATCACATAATATCTAAGCAAGGTTTGTTAATTAGAAGTCCAGAATATTTAATTTGGTACTGATTTTGTCGTTATTGGAAATGAATTTTCTTCACTTTCCGTCATTAAGTAAGATAATACTAAATTATCTATCGATTATGTTTTACTTGTTTCTAAGCTTACAAACATTGATTAATTTTTATATTAAGAAACAGGAAACAAGATTTAACTGTATGCTGTACTGTCTTCTAAATAAATAAATATTTATAAATAAAAATTATGTTATTTAAATTTTTTACAAAATCAAGATTTGAAAGAAATAATACATGGGGTCAAAGCAAATACCGGAAACGATTTGTTTCTGCGGTTGGGAAAAAAAACAAACCTTAATACCAAACGGTATTTAACTGTATGCTGTACTGTCTTCTATTTGTTTCTTGTCTGTCTTTGCATCTATGAGCTGTTAAAAACTAGGATTTCTTTGAGTTCCGACAACCACAAACTCACATACATAGAGGGAGAAAGAGAGCGGATAATGATTTGTGGCACCTGTTTACTTTTGTACTCCTTATCCTCCTAGATAACTAGTTCCTCTTTGTTGTCCCTGCCGAAAGCAGCAGAGGTTGAAATGTGTGTGAGAGAGAGAGAGATGATGGCTGAGCAAAGCAAAAGCAACTTGTCATTCGACCATGGACAGCTTGTAAGCTTGAGTCAGTTCATCAAGAAGCAGTATAAAGACAAAAGAAATGATGCAAAAGCAAATTCCCTCAAATGAATAAATTTCAAAGGTGTAACAGGTGTGCGGCGTCTCAGTGAATCTTCCTGGACGGGTCTGAAAGTTCTTCTAGTTTGTTGCCTTGTATTATTGCTATGGCTACTACAAATTATAGTTGTTTTTTTTAAAAATTATATGTACTGGAATTTTCGTGTAAAATAGAGATATTATAGCTGTGTTATTTTTATTTATTTATTTTTTATAATTTGATAAATCAAGTTTATTGCGCTGAATAAATCTTGATTTTTTAGTTAAGAATTCGATTTGAAAAAGTGAAATATCCTTAACTTTTTTTTATCAAATTAGATTTAGTATTTAAATCTCTCAAAAAAGTTATTATGGATCAAGATATATTTTCTGTAAAATATAATAAATATTATTTATTATGTATGTTTGTAATGAAAGAATTGCTTATAAACTATTCCAAAACTTCATAGAGGTCATGAATATGAAGATGGTGATAAAGTTGATACGTAAGTGACAGTACTTTAAACTGATGCTCATTAATTGATCATGGATTCACAAGTTAACCCACTCTGATTCTTGAGTTAAAGTTCGTAATTATATGCAGCTCTTATCAAATTAAAAAGAAGAAGAAAAAGAAAAAGAAAGAAAGAAAATCATAGAAAAAAGACGAACAAATTAAAGGTGAAAAGAAGCTTGCTGTCTCTCGGTGTATGATCTGTGGTAAAGTTGTTGCTTCCTTCTCACCGTAACAATCTCTTCCACAATATCACATCTAGTCTACTATTGATTTTGCTTATTTCCCTCACCAAATCTCTTCTTATTTTTTTTTTCTTATGATCTCTGCTTCCTTTTCTGATTGAATCATCTGGAGCTCAACATCTTGCACATATCATCTTATTATACCATTCCCAGTTTTCCTTTCCCCCCTCAGTACGTACCATATCTCATTATACATTCTTCTCTGCTCTCTCTGTTCCTGCATACTGCTCAAGCAAATTAAGCAGCACTCGAAGAACAACTCGAGTATAGGTAAAATATTTATACTTCATCTTCTTCAATTTTTTTTCTTTTGATCATTTTGATTTTTCACCACCTAACAACATTCTGAAAATTACTGGAAACGGGCTCTTTGAATTGCCTTAGTAATATAAAGACTTGACAAGTCTTCGATCAACTCTTCGTGATGTCCATATACACACACACACACACACACACACACACACACACACACACACACACACACACATATATATTAAACAGATTCTGTCTTCGATGTCCATCTTCTCACGTCAGTGTAACTTTGCCTACCCTTTGCTTTCTCTTGTTTCAAATTGATTATACTTTCCACTTTTCAAATTTATAGTCCTATGATTGTTGTAAAACACTGTTTGAATTTTAGTTAAATATATTTTATAATATAAATTATAGCAGTACCATCCACTTTTGTTTAAAGTCGAATGTATTATTTTATATTATCCTTCTTTACTTCATGTAAAATTCTTAATGTCAAATGTGCAATTTTATAGTTATGATATATGAATTGCTCGTCTATCAATATATTTAAGTATTAATCAATAAACTTTTTGACATCTTTAAGAAAATTAAATATGCACTGGATCCATCTTATCATGTATGGAATTATTTTTTATTATTTTTCAAATTAAAAATTTTCTATTCAATACTTTTATTTTTTTCTACAGGAGAAAATGTTACGATCATATGATCCGTTCTGGAATGATGTTGAAAAAATGGACGATGGTAGGATGGAGTGTAAGTTTTGTGGGCATTTATTTGCCAAAGGTACTTCCATTTCGAGGGTCAAATTACATTTATCAGGAGTGAAACGGCGGGGTGTTAAAATCTGTAAAGATGTCCCAGAAGAAGTTCAAGAAGCAGCCCGTGCAGCAATTGATGGCCCTCCAGAAAAAAAACTTAAAACTGTAGCAGGCTCAGAAAGTAACGATGCCAGTAATGCAATTTCAGCTTCGGCACAAGAACAGAACAATGAAGGGAGACTTGTAGAAATGGCACAGCAAGGAGAAGCTTTTTCCACTGGAGAGCTCGAAGAGTGGGTGGATAGCATCACTGATAAAGAGATTGAGCCTATGCATGATGCATTTGAGACTATACCGAGAACAGAACAAGTGCAGCATCTGGAGAGAGGTAGCTCTCTCGAGAGGCCATCAATTAATCAAGCTGAGGAGCCTCGAGGAGATTCATCCCAACCAACAGATCCGTTGTGCCGTGACCATGGAATATATTATGATCAACTCTGGTCTCCATTAGTAAACAACGATTTCATTATGAATGATGTGCAGAACATGGTTAGAGTGAGGACAGAACCAGAGGAGGAGAGGGAGGAGGAGAGGGAGGAGGAGGAGGAGGATGTGGAGAATAATAGTGGAAGATCAGTGCAGCCTGGCGTAGGAGCTAGTTCTTCCGGAGGCCTTAAATACGACGCCTGTGAGACTAGAGGAGATCCATTGCCTATTGGATCTACAAGGTTAGTGGGTCAAGCATTTGAAGAGAATATACATGTGATACGATCTTTATTAATAGAAGATGAAGTCTCAATCATTGGCATTTATGGAATGGGAGGGGTTGGTAAAACAACAATGCTGCAACATATCCATAATGAACTTCTACAAAGACCAGAATTTTATCATGTTTACTGGGTGACTATGTCTCGAGATTTTAGCATTAATAGATTACAAAATCTTATTGCTAAACGTCTTGATTTAGATCTTTCAAGTGAAGATGATGATGTGAGTAGAGCTGTCAAATTATCAAAAGAACTAAGAAAGAAAAAAAAATGGATTATCATTTTAGATGATTTGTGGAACTTTTTTAGACCACACAAAGTGGGAATTCCTATCCCATTAAAAGGATGCAAGTTGATTATGACAACTCGATCAGAACGGATTTGTGATCGGATGGATTGCCAACACAAAATAAAAGTGATGCCACTTTCTGAGGAAGAAGCTTGGACTTTGTTCCTGGAGGAACTTGGACATGACATGGCCTTTTCTTCAAAAGTGGAACGAATTGCAGTAGCTGTTATAAGGGAATGTGCTGGTTTGCCATTGGGGATTATAACAGTGGCGGGAAGCTTAAGGGGAGTGAATGATATACACGAGTGGAGGAATACATTGAAGAGATTGAAAGAATCAAAACTTAGGGATATGGAAGACGAGGTATTCCGGTTATTGAGGTTTAGTTATGACCGTTTAGATGATTTGACCCTACAAAAATGTCTCTTATATTGCACATCGTTTCCTGAAGATCATAAGATTGAAAGGGAGGAGTTGATAGAATATTTCATCGATGAAGGAATAGTGGAAGGAATAGGGAGGAGGCAAGAAGAACTTGATGAAGGCCACACCATGCTCAATAGACTTGAAGATGTCTGCTTATTGGAATGGGGTAGATTGTGTAATATTCGTAGATTTGTCAAGATGCATGACTTGATTAGGGACATGGCCATCCAAATACTGCAAGAGAACTCCCAAGTCATTGTTCAAGCAGGTGCACAATTAAGAGAATTACCTGATGCAGAGGAGTGGACAGAGAATCTTACAAGAGTTTCACTAATGCATAATCACATTAAAGAAATTCCTTCCAGTCATTCACCAAGGTGTCCCCATCTGTCAACTCTATTACTATGTCATAATGAAAGGTTGAGATTTATTGCAGATTCATTTTTTAAGCAATTACTTGGGCTCAAGGTTCTTGATCTGTCTTATACAAATATTGAAAATTTGGCGAATTCTGTCTCCGATTTGGTGAGTCTCACTACATTATTGCTTAAAGGTTGTGAGAAGTTAAGACATGTACCATCATTACAGAAGCTCAGGGCATTGAAGAAGTTAGATCTCTCTAATACAACACTTGAAAAGATGCCTCAAGGTATGGAATGTCTATCCAACCTGAGATATCTTAGAATTAATGGATGTGGTGAGAAGGAGTTTCCTAGTGGGATACTATCAAAACTCTCTCACTTGCAAGTCTTTATATTAGAGGAGTGGATGCCTACTGGATTTGAATCAGAATATGTCCCAGTAACAGTTAAGGGAAAGGAAGTAGGGTGCTCGAGGAAGTTGGAAACTTTAGAATGCCACTTTGAAGGTCATTCCGACTTGGTAGAGTATCTCAAATCTCGGGATGAGAACCACTCACCAAGTACATACAAAATTTTTGTAGGTCTGTTTGAGGAGTTTCATCTTTTAGATAAGTACACGTATTGTAGAGATAAAAGTGTTTGGTTGGGTAATTTGACTTTCAACAGAGATGGGAATTTTCAGGACATGTTCTTAAATGACCTTCAAGAACTGCTGATTTATAAATGTAACGATGCAACAAGTTTATGTGATGTTCCATCCTTGATGAAGACTGCAACTGAACTGGAGGTCATCAGCATTTGGGATTGCAATGGCATAGAGAGCATGGTTTCATCTTCTTGGTTTTGCTCTGCTCCACTACCATCTTCATCTTATAATGGAATATTTTCAAGTCTTAAAAAGTTCAATTGTTATAGATGTAGAAGCATGAAGAAGCTGTTCCCTCTTGCCTTGTTGCCAAGCCTTGTAAACCTGGAACAGATTATAGTTTATGATTGTGAGAAAATGGAGGAGATCATATGGACAAGATCAGATGAAGAAGATGTTGTGGGTGAAGAAGAAAGCAGACTCCCAAAGTTAAGAGTTCTGGACTTGTGTGACTTACCAAAACTTAAAAGCATTTTTAGTGCAAAGCTGATTTGCGATTCTCTCGAAGAAATTGAAGTATCATATTGTCAGGAGCTAAAGAGAATGGAGATTTTCCCCCCAGTGCTTGAAAATGGCCAGCCATCTCCTCCCCCTTCTCTTGCAAGAATATGTTTATATCCAAAAGAATGGTGGGAGTCAGTAGTGGAGTGGGAGGATCCGAACACAAAGGATGTCCTTCTACCCTTTGTAGTGTTTTTATAGGAGATGACTCGATGCTTAATATTGAATTACAGGTAAGCATGGTGATTCCTCTCTCTCTCAATCTCTATCTACCTTAAATTTAATTTTAATGAATTAGCCTCAACCATAACAGCTTAATGATTGGTCAATCTAATGATTTTGCTGGTATCATCCTAACCTTTATTGAAATATAACAGAAAGAACGTAATTTGGTAGGGATAGTTTCTAATTATTGAGTTTTTATGCTACTCACAATATTTTCTTGCGTCTTTTTCTGATGGGGATCTTCAAGCAGATATTGCAAGGCCAGTTAGATTTCGAGTCTAAGCCACGGCCTAACATTTCAGGCAGTGCCAGGGATCTCAAAAGAAAATGCAGGAACATGATCCAAAGGAATGGCTAACAGCTCATGAAATACTATATAAGTGTCTTCAATTTGCTATATGTAAGGAACCATGCTAGGAGTATTAGGCTAAAACATGTTCTAGTGTAGTCATTACTGGTGGATCTTGCAATTTACTAGGTTCTGGATGACAGATAAAAAACAACTCTTGATTCTGCTGTTTTGTCACCTTATCAACTGGTTTAGTATGTACTAATATGGTGTATGTGCTTTTGCCAAAATACTTTTCAACTAAAAATTTGATGCTTTTTCAGGTGTTTTTCAATGATTTCGATAACTTCTCATCAAAATCATCTAAGATCACTTTAAAAAACATCGATTTTGATATTTCAATGGTTCAAACACACTTTTGAAAGCACTTTCAACTGCTGTCCAACTAGCAATACCATTGGTTTAATATATAGAGTGGTACCATTTCTCTGCTTCTTTAGTTTTACTCAGTGCATGACTTCGTTCTTTTTCTTATTAGCCTCGTTTATGCTGGTTTTGAACTAGGATTGATGCTTTTGGAAGATATGGAGAGGACTTGTGAATGCAGAGAATATTGAAGGAAGGATATTGAAACTGTTCCCAGAGACATCTAATCCCTTCATCATTGGAAAGCAACCATGCATCTTCAAGAAATTGCCATTGACTAGATTGCAATTTCGTAGACACAGCCATTTTAACATAGGAAATCCCAGTGAAGAAGAACTAATTGGTTATAGATGAGATGATTACTGAGCTTGATTGTACGTCATTCTGCCATTTCACTGGAAACTTGCCAAGCTTCAAGACACCTTCAAACAGCAGACGCTCGAGATGCCTCGACATACAAATGCTACTTGGGAGATTGGCAAGGTTTTTGCAATATGTAACTTTCAAAGACTTTAAGCCCACTGATATTTTTTTCGTGGATGAATTATTTTTATAGCGGTTCCACTTACGCAAACTTTCTCAAAACAGGGCATCTCTTCCACAATATCTGGAAAGGCCTCCAGTTTCTCAGAGGCAGTAAGAAGCAGGGTGGCAAGAGATTTCAATCTGAATCTGCTGAGAAGTCTTTGGAAAATCTTACAACATCAAGGCAAAGCTCCACAAAATCCTCAGAGGGTTGGGGTTTTCTAAATGCTTTCCAGCTAAAATGTAAGAGAGCATCACTGGGACATAGTTCCTCCACCTTGTGTAGTGTTTCCGCTCCGTGGGAAAACAGCAAATGTTCATATCTTCTCGTAATAATGATTCTACTGTCTGTGACAAAGCAATCTATTCATCCAGCTAACATCATCAATGTCAATAAGAACCTTTTTAGTGCACAATCTGTCCCTTATCGCATCTATTCCTGAATAGAGATTCCCAGCTATAAATTTTCTCTCCTGTATCTGAGACAGAAGTGTTTCTTGTTGTTCAACAGCCCTGTTTTGCTTCGACATTTCTCTAACATTTGCAAGAAAGAAGCTGCTTTCAAATTGCTTAGCAATTTTGTTGTAAATAGCTTTCGCAACATTTGTCCCTGCTCGACCAATACCCCTGAGCCCTACCATGCGTCACTTAACACAAAAATAAATATGAACATAAAAGACAAGAACGCTAGAATTCTCCTCAGTTGATTTGTATTAAAATTTTTATTTTAACCTAAATACAAAGAGCTTATATATGAGTTAAGTTAAAAATATTATTCTATCCTTGATACATAAAATAAGATAAATATATTATTTAACATTTTCCCTGTAACTCACGATACGGCAGCTACAAGCTTCTAGAGTTTGTCAACTAGAAAACAAAAACGAGAAATGGAATGCGACTTGGTAAAGAAATCTGCAATTTACAAGGAAGAAGAAACAAAAGGCAAAGTAATGGTGTTATACTTGAGATGATGACGAGTAATATGACAATCAATCTCAATGTGCTTAATTCGTTCATGAAAAACTGAGTTATGAGCAATCTAAATAGAACTCTGGTTGTCACAATACATAGGAGTAGGATAAGAAAGTGAAACTTTCATATCCGCAAGTAACCAACGTAACTAAATAATTTCTTTGGTAGTAGATGTCATAGCACGGTATTCTGCTTCGGTTGAGGATTGAGAAACAATAGATTGTTTCTTGCTCTTCCAAGAGATAAGAGAATCACCTAAAAATATATAGAAACCAGTAACCGATTTGTGATCTGTGGGATCACTACCATGATCAGCATCAGAGTATACACGCAGCTTCAAGGAAAAGATGGATAAAAGTAAAAGGCTCTGAAAGACTGTACCCTGAAGATATCGTAAAATACAAAGAACAGCTACCCAGTGAACAGTAGTAGGAGAAGCAACAAACTGGCTAACAACATGAACAACATATGCAATATCTGGATGAGTAATGATGAGATATATCAAGTTCCCAACAATAGTATGATATAAAGTAGGATCTGTCAAAGGCAAACCGTCAAAAGAATACCTTGCATTAACGTCAATGAGAGTATCTACAGTCTTGTTATCAGTAAGTCTAGCTCGCTTAAGAATATCTGCAACATATTTCAATTGAGAAAAAAAGTAACCTCTAGGTGAGTAAGCTACCTCAATACCCAGGAAATATCGAAGAGAACCCAAATCCTTCATTTCAAATTATCTAGCCAGCTCTGTCTTTAAAATTGAGATATCATAAATGTTGTCGCACGTGTACGGCATCGCGGCGAAAACATCCACCCTCATAATTGTATTATCTATCTATCTGGCAAATGTGGGGAGACAAGGAATTCTTGTCTTTTATCTGTGGAAAAATAGAATGAGAGTCGTCACCTAGTATTTTGGTCACTAGAAACCCTAATTGGTCTCAGAGATCAGGTACAGAGACTGGTTGCATAAAGGAAGGTATTAGCACCCCAAATACACCCTACCTAAGGTAGGCTGCATTGTTTAATTGTCTGATAAAATCTAAGGTTGTGTTTTCTAGTTGTTGATCCGTTTGTGGTTTAAAAAAAGTTTTTCTCGGTAAGGAGATCCTATCTTATTGGGTAAAATCTAACCGTTCTAACGTATAAGGTCGTAACCCTAGATATTAAAAGAGAAGAAAATATATTTTTTTTAGAATTTTTGAAATATTGTTCTAGTTCTCGTGATTTTAATAAACTGATTATTGAAGCTAAAATGCATGTTAATACATATTTATGAAATTTTCTTTGTTATATGAAAATACAATATGATTTTTATTTTATTTTTGAGAGACTTGACTGTATGTTTGAAAGCGAAAATATTTTTTAATCTTTTTATGAAAACCAGGTATTTTAATACTGGATTTGTATCTTTACAATATAAAAATGCAAATTAATATTAATCAAAATACAGTAAAATATTTACAAAAAATCACAGATTTTTTAAAATAATTTTTGAAGAATTTTTTTTAGGCTAAACCTGGCTTAGCTCATATGAAATCAGGTTATAACCAACTCGAAAGAGAACCTATTTTTGGCTGAACGCAGACCAGCCGCGTGGGCTGGGCTGATGTTGCAGCCCCAAACAACCAATATATCGATTGCTGAGCACAATAACCAATGAAGTGTAATTAGGTGGTTACTGTGCTTTACACAGTAACCACCTAATTATATTTCATTAGCTGCAGAACGTGAATTGCTCACGTTCTGCATGCAAATGAAGACGAACAAAAAATGGACAGAGGAAGGGCAAAAGGAGAGAGAGGCTGACCTGGCTGTGGCGTTGGCGGTGCAGTCGTTGGCGGTGGCGGTGTTGTGGCGGCAATGGTGCTGTTTCAAACGGTGGAGAGAGAAACCAGAGAGAGAGAGAGGTTACTGTTCTTCTCTGCCCCTCTGTTTTCCTTCTTTCTCTTCTGCTGTGTTTCTCTACTCTCTATCGTCTCTGTTTCTTCTTCTTTTTCCAATCTCCTCTGTCCCGTCTTTCTTCCCCTCTCTCTGCGTCTGGTTCTCTCCTTCTCTCTGTTTCTTTTCTTTAATTCTTCTCCCCTGTTCCCTGGTGCAGCTGGCGGTTACGATCTGTATTTTTTAGCCTTCCTAATCTGCGTTCATCTCGATCGTTTATCCTTAGCTCAAGACTCCTATGTTTGTTCGTTCTCCTTCTGTTGGTGTTTCCTTCTGTCAGCTGTTCGTTCTTCTCTTTAACTTCTTCCTCTGGTTTCCTCTCTGAAATGCTCGGTTTACAATGAAGCAGTTGCTGAAGCTTCGGAGCAGCTACTGAAGAAAAAGCAGAAGGTGTGTCTTGTGTTTTTCACTTCTGTTCGTTCGTCCCCCCTCTAGATTCTCCTCTGCTCTTTTCCCCTGTACTCCCCTCTCTTTCTCTTATGCTTTTTTTTCCTGTCCTCTCTGAGTTTTTCTCTCTCTCCTCTGTCTCGTTCTTTTCTCCCTGCTTTTATAGGCCAGAGACGGCCTTGTGCTGGTAACGGCCGGCTTGATTTCAATGCCTTTAATGATGAAACGTCTCCAATATTTCTATTGCTTGAAACGGTTGATGAGGAAGAAGGTAATGAACAGTTGTCCATGAAACGGCTCTGTTTTCCGTTTCAAGTGGCTGTTTTGAGATGACCATTTTCAGTTTGGTCACACAAGTTTTGAAATTTTGTAATCAAGTCCTTGGATAAATTGTAATTGGACCCCTGAATTTTAATTTCTTTCCAATAAAGCCCAAATTGACTTAAAAATTTTTTTTCTTGCAATCAAACCCTCCATAAATTCAATTAAACTTTCAAAAAAATTTAATTGAGTTAATAAACATCTTATTTTGAACTTTTCTTTTTCAAATTGAATTTTCCTTGTCAACATAGGTTCTCATCAGTCAAAAATATATTGTTAAATTTCAATTCTTGTATTTTTAAACCTCCTCAACCAATTTCTAGTCATTTTATGGGCATTTCAACATCCTTTTCTCGTTTCTATTTTTTTTATTTCTTCTGAATATTTTTTGATACATTTTTTCTTGTATTTTCTTATTTTTTGTGTGGAAACCCAAAAATAGATAACAACAGATGCCTTCTCTTTACAATACTTACAGAGCAAAGATTTTGCGTAGTAAGTTTTGTAAAAATAAACAAAACTAAACTTCCAATCTTGATCTTCTCAAAACTTGGTTGATTTGAAATCATGTCTTTATAACGATCTCCCTTCAACCATGAACTTAATTATCTTGAGAACCTGATCTTAGTGACCCTCTAAAGTCTGTCTATTTTTTTATGTTGATTTTGATTTTTCTATTTTTTAATATTTTTTGAAAACAAGCAATGTCAACATCGACTCAATGAGCAAAATCAGTGATTTTAAAAATGACACGTTAAAAGTCGAACGCGTTTGAAAGACATTTGAAAATTTAAATTATTTTTTAGACGACGTTGAGAATGCTAAAAATAATGCAAATATATTAAAAAACATATTTTTTGGATTTTCATTGTTTTTTCTTGCTATTTTTGGTTTTTTTTTCTGAAAATTTATCAAAAACATGGGTAAAAAATTGGGTAACAACAAATGTCATCACCTGTAATAATCATGTCATCAATATATAAGAACAAAATGATACAACCTGCATAAGTGTTCTTAACAAAAAGAGCAGAATCATGACTACTAGAAACAAATCCAAGAAATGAGATCATAACAGAAAATTTTTCAAACCAAATACGAGGTGCTTGTTTGATACCATATAACGCTTTCTTGAGCTTACAAACATACCCAGAGTCATGTAAAACACCAGGAGGAGGCGTCATATGAACTTTTTTTTGAATATCTCCATTCAAGAAGGCATTTTTAACGTCAAGTTATGAGATATGCCATTGACGAACCAAAGCTACAACAATAAGAGTACAGATAGTAGTCATTTTTGCAACAGGGGCAAATGTCTCTTCATAATCCATACCATATTGTTGAGAGTATCCTTTTGCAACCAACCTAGCTTTGTATTGCTCAATAGACCCATCAGAGTTAGTCTTGATCTTGTACACCCAACGACAACCAACAACACTTTTACCAAGAGGTAGAGGAACCAAGTCCCAAGTATCTATCTTATGTGAAACAGAAAGTTCTTCATCCATAGTTTGCTGCTAAAGAGGATCAAGAATTGCCTCTTTATAGGAAGAGGGCTTAGAGAGACAATGAATAGAAGCTAAAAAGGAAGAAAATGATAAAGAATAACAAGAATAAGCAAAATCTGGTAGTTTTGTGGACTTACGAATGCATATGGATTGATGTAGAGGTGGATCCATAATCTCAGACAAAGATTGGGGGGTGCAGATGAGAATGGAGTTTCAGGTGTGCCAGAGAGTAAAGTGTTAGTACTTGTAGGATGATGAGTACAAATTGACTGAACATGGGAAATGGTATATGAGGTATTAAGAACCTGTGATGATATATTATTAGAATCCTAAAAAAAAGGATCTATACGAATAATATCAGGTCTAGTCAAGTTATGAGTAGTGGATGAAATAGAAAAGAAAGGTATATGCTTAAGAAATATAACATGACGAGACACATAAAGTTTATGAGTTATTGGATCAAAACAACGATACCTCTTTTTACCTTCACCATAACCCAGAAAGACACAAATCGCATAACGAGAGGACAACTTACTGCATTCTGCATGAGGATGAAGAACGAAACAAGTATAACTAAAAACTCTAAAGGAGGAATAATCAAGGACATGTCCATATAACTTTTCAAAAGGAGACAAACTTGAACAATGAGAAGATGAGATTGTATTAATCAAACTTACAGTAGTAAGGACATCTTCTCCCAAAAACTCACTAGGAACAGAAGCAGACAATAAGAGAGAACAAGCAGTTTTAACAATGTGCTTATGTTTTCTTTTAGCAACACCATTTTTCTCAAGAGTATCTGTACATGAAGTTTGGTGAATGGTTCCATCTAAGGCAAGCAACTAATAAAATTTATCAAAAGTGTACTCTCCACCTAAATCATACCTAAAACATTTGATTACAGTAGAATGTTGAGTTTTCACAAGAGCTCGAAAGACTGTATATATCTCATAGAATTCAAAACATTGTTTCATTAAATACACCCAATAATAACGAGTATGATCATTAATAAATGAAACATAATATCGAGACCCTCTTTTTATATTAATAGGAGAAGGTCCCCATACATCAGAATAAATCAAATCAAAAGGTAAAGAAGAGACAGAAAAACTTCGATTAAAAGATAAAGCGGAAAATTTTGCCAATTTACATCCACTACAATAAGAAATATCACAAGTTTTTAAATTTTCTAAGGCTCATGTAGATGCCAAAAATCTTAAATGAGAAGACAAAACACGACCTAGACGAGAATGCCATAAATAAAAACTAGAAGATGAAGAACTCAAAAGAAAGGAAGGCAAATCAACAATAGTAGTAGCAACGGCGGAAGCGGCAACTGACACTTTTAACTCATCTAAAATATATTGTTCATTTTCCTTACGGCCTGTCCTAATCATCTTCTGAGATTGCAAATCTTGTACACAACAAAAAGAACCAGAAAACATGACTAAATAATCACCAAAATCACATATTTGACCATAAGAAGCAAGATTCAATTTGAGGTTCGGAATAAGATAAACATTAGAGAGAGACAAGTGAGATTTGACAACAGAACCAACACCTGCTAATGGCATGTGAGTGTCATTAGTAGTCATAACAAGAATGGAGGATGAAGGGGACACAAAGGTAAGAGATGAAGAATCTGGAGACATATGATGGGAAGCATCGGAATCTAAGACTCATTCAGAATGTGACATACCTGAGGAGCTATGAGGCAACTGACCTATGGAAGAAAAAACAGACATTGCTTGTGGCTCTAAGGAGAGAAACTTCTAAAATTGCTCAGCTAGAGTACTAGGATCGGTGATAGAGCTTGATGAAACTCTTTTTGCAAGATTGTGGTGTGATGGTTTATAATCCTAAGGTGGTTTATGAGTATTAGATTGTGACTTGGATGTCATGCTTTCAAGCTTGATTCTGCTGCCTTAACTTGGGACACTAAGCCTTCCAATGACCTTTCTGCTTACAGAAACTGCACTTATCGAATCCAACTCTTGTGTAAGGCTTATTTTGATGATTAGAGGATAACTTAGAGGGTACTGTTAGTACAGAAGGATTATAAGCAGAAAGAATTTCATTTTTATAATAAGAATGGAGACGTATTTCTTCAGCCAATAACTCACTGACAATAGAGTCGACAGAAAACAGTGGAGAACGATGTAGAATTGAACCTCTAAGTCCTTCAAAATCACTGTGAAGTGCTGTTAAAAACTATACGAATCATTAATGCTTTTTACGCTCAATATAGGCACCACATGCCTTTAATTCTGCCGATTTTGTAAGAGCCAATTAATCCCAAAGATCTGTCATAGCAGAATAAAACTCTTAAATACTCATATTCTTCTGCTGAAGAGCTTGTATGTCATTCTTTAATTGATACTGTTTTGCAAAATTTGATTGCGTGAATAACTTTTGCAGATGATCCCTAACCTCCTTTGCTATCTCATATTTCGCCAACTGCGTACCTATGGAATGCTCAACAGATTTGTTGATCCAAGTAATGATCTTTGCATTGTTTGCTTCTTATGTATTTATTAAAATAGCATCCCCCTCCTCAGTATTCTTAGGTATCACATAAGTTCCACTAACATACCCTCATATCTTTTTACCCTTAAAAAAATTTATCATTACATAACTCCAGTACGAATAATTATTTCCATCCAACCTCACACTTACAGACTAAAGTGAATCATCTCTTTCAGTAGCCATAATTAAAAAAAAAACAAAATGTAAAAGCAGCGAAATACAAAGTACTAGATTGCAGAAATTGAACAGATATCACAGATACTCAACAAATATCTTCTCAAAATTATACGATTACTCCAAAACACAACACAAATTACAGAAGATGATATACCAAAACAATTACAAAGACATAAAAGAAATACCAATTTGCAGAAGCTGAAGTAAAGTCGAAATACCAGATTTTGCAGAAGCGGAAGACAAATATCACTCCAAATTTTTTTCTTGGATTAAGTCTCGTTCCATAAAACCAGCTCTGATACCATGTTAAAAGAATTCAATTAACTCAAAAATAAATACGAATATAAAAGAGAAGGAGGCTAGAATTCTCCTTAGTTGATTTGTATTAAAGTTCTTGCTTTGACCTAAATACAAAGAGCTTATATATAGGTTAAGCTAAAAATACTATTCTACTCTTAATACATAAAATAAAATAAATATATTATTTAACACGAACATCATTTGATCCATTGCTTAACATACAATATACATGCATATGAGAATCTAACCCAACAGGATAATCAGTAACATGTAAGATTGTGCGCTCCAATATATTCAAGACCTTGTCAACAATTTGAAATATCACAAACAAAATAAATTTGTAGTATGATCGTGAAAATCAAGTTGAACGCAAGAGAAATTTTATTTAATTTTTCTAAAATATACTGAAATGAGAAAGAACAAAGGGTTTGAATGAAAAATTCAAGAAACAATAATTCTAAAAATAATAAATTATATTTCGTTAATCTTTCATCTACAAAAGTTACAATTAGGAAGCATTGTCTAAATTATAGCATTTTATATAAATATCTATTTTAATTATTAAAGAACTAAGTAATAATAGATTTTGAAAACTATCCCGCGACATGCGGGTAGATAACTAGTTTTTTCTATAGGATAAAATGGTTCAATCAAATTATTTATTTTGGAATGATGTTGATGTTCTTTTTCTTTTTTCTTTTCTGCTGAGCCATGCGCAAAATGATTCGACCAAATGATCCAGTTTGGCGTCATGCTGACAGATCTTCCAGTGCATATGTTGAAAATATGGATGATGGTAGAATGAAGTGTAAGCTTTGTGGGCAATTGTTTGCCCAAGGTACTTCCATCTCGAGGATCAAATTCCTTTTGTCAGGAGTTAAAGGGCGTGGTGTTAAAATTTGTGAAGATGTTCCAAAAGAAGTTCAAGATGCAGCCCTTGTAGCAATTGATGGCCCTCCAGAGAAAAAAAAGCTTGAAACTGTAGCAGGCTCAAGCAGTAACGAGGTCCCTAATGCACAAGAACAGAACAATGAAGGGACACATGTAGAAATGGCACAACAAGGAGAAGCTGTTTTCACTGGAGAACATGCATGGGCAAATGATTTCAGTAGAGGAGGGATTGAGCTTGTGCATAATACATCGGAGCGGAGACCAATAACAGAGCAACTCTGTTCTCCATCAGTAAACAATGATGTCATTATGAATGAGGTGATTGGAGGGACTGAACCAATGCATAATGCACCGGAGACTAGACCAATAACAGAGCAAGCAAGTCAAGAGTGTGAACGAGGAATCTGTGACTTCTCTTCTTCTTCCGCGGTGGATAATGTCATTGGCAATAACATAGAAAACCCAGCCACGGGATTCATGCAGCCTGGTGCAGGAGCTAGCTCTTCTGTAGGCCTTAAATACTACACAAGTGAGGCTATAGGAGATCTGTTACCTACTAGCTCTACAAAGCTAGTGGATCTAGCATTCGAAGAGAATAGGAATATGATATGGTCCTGGTTAATGGATAATGAAGTCTTAACTGTTATTTATTGGATGGGGGGAGTTGATAAAACAACAATGCTGTAACATATCAATAATGAGCTTCTAAAAAGATCAAACATTTCTCGTCATGTTTACTGGGTGATCGTGTCTCGAGATTTTAACATTAATATATTGCAGAATCTTATTGCTAAACGTCTTGACTTAGATCTATCAAGGAAAGATAATGATCAAAGTAGAGTTGCCAGCTTGTCAAAAAATCTAATGAAGAAACAAAATAGACTTTTATTTTAGGTGATTTTTGGAACTCTTTTAAGCTAGATAAAGTGGGAATTCCTTTCCAATTAAACGGCTTACATGTAAGCCAATTATCATAACTCGATCAAAAAGGGTTTGTTATAGGATGAACTGCCAACACGAAATCAAAGTGACGCCACTTTCTGATGGAGAAGCATTGACTTTGTTAATGAAGGAACTTGGACATGACATAGCTCTTTCTCTCGAAGTGGAACTAATTGCAGTAGCAATTGCGAGGGAATGTGCTGGACTATCTTTGAGAGAATACTAATGTAGTCGAGTCTGTGATAATGAAAGATTAGATGATGATCTGTCTCAGATAAATTATATGAATAACTTAATAGATGTATTTATAAATTAAAAGGATATATTTACACCCAAAATAAAGTTTAATTACATCAAATCATAAAAACAACTCAAAAGAATCATAACTTTTCATAATGGAACTAAGTCAGCTTCTCATCGAGGACCAATTCTTACGATGATGATTCAGATTCAGACACACCTCGAAGAACGTATCGACCGCTAACTTATATTTATGATTCTTATAGTGTTGCCTTCTTTACTTGTGAACCACAATGTTTTTCAGTAAAAATTCTTTGTTTATCTGGCTTCTGCTATTATTTTCCAACATTTATTTCTTAATTAGTCATATCCGTACACTTCCTGCAAATAACAGAAATCTTTTGTTGCAAAGGAGATTGCAAAGGAAAGAACTTATTTTCTCTTAATGCAAATAAAAAAAATCTTTTGTTACAAAGCTCAATCCCTCCTCTACTGAAACCTCTAATAGTTAAGATATTATCATTCCTTAAATGTTCTGTTTGAGATAAATTTTATTATTAATTTTATTTTAAATTATTAAAAGTTTATTGATTTATACTATGATGATTTACTTGTAATATTTCTTATTATCACTAGGAAATATTCAACTACGGATACTTCCAACTTTAATGTTAGTAAATATTACGTAGCTATAAAATAAAATAAAATAAATTTAAATCAGTATTTTTATTCCTAACTCTGGTATCAATAAATAAACAAATAAAATAAATTTATTTTTATGCATACATATTTTTTTTTATTTTTTACATAGTTAAAATAAAATAAAATAAATTTAAATCAATATTTTTTATTTCTAACTCTAGCAATAAACCAATAAAATAAATTTATTTTTTATACATACACATAATTTTTTTATTTTTTTCAGGCTGAGTCCAACACAGTCTTTGGACCCAACCGGTTCAGTCTGGTCACTGGCCTAGACCAGTGACCCGGCTGGGTAGCAGGCGTGCGCCACACACACGCCTGCTACAGAAACAAAAATCAGGTGAGTAGCGTGAATTATAATTCGCAGCTACTGTAGCTGTGAACTATAATGCAAAGGAATTTAGCTACAAAACAGGCAGAGAAGAAGAAAGGCTTACCTGGTCTGCTGGAGCTCCTCTGTTTCTTCTTCTGGTCTTTCTATTCTTGTGTATTGTTTCTGTAGCTTTGTTTTGTTCGTTCGTTTGTCCACCCCTGCTCGCTCTCCTCTCTGTTTCGTTCTTTATTTTTTTTTACCTCTGTTTTTCTCTTCTTTCGTTCGTATCTCTGTGCTCTCTCAGTTTAGTTCCTCCTAGTCTCTCTCTGTTCTATCTCCCCTGTCTTTCTCAGTCTCTCTCTCTGTATGTCCTCCTGCTCGTCGTCTCCTCCCCCTTTCTCTAGGCCTTTCTCTGGCTTTTATAAAGCCAGAGAAGGTCTTGTGTTCCTGCCTCCAGAAATGGCGGGCATCGTGGAGGCGAGAGATCGTGGGCTTCAGAAACGGCACCGTGGGTATAGTGGCCGTGATCTGCTGCATTTTCCCCTGGCCATGATCTGCTGGATTTTCCCCTGTTGAACCGGTCTTCGGCAAACAGATGATGAACAGTAGGATCCAAACGGCGTCATTTAGCATGGAATTTTTGCCTTGAATCAGCTCTAAATTTTTGTATTTCTTTGATTAAGGTACTGATTTTTTTAATTAATTAAATTAAATTTTAATTAACTCTACAAACTATTAATTCTTTAATTAATATTTTGATTTTAAACTAATTTAAATTTTAATTCTTTAATTTCTGATCCTCTCAAATTTGATAATTTTATTTCTGAACTTTGAATTTATATTTGTCTTAACTCCTTTCTTAAATATATTTTTATTTATTTATTTATTTAAAAATTAGATTATAACAAAAGATAACGCTCAAGATAACTTAGATTATAAATGTTGCTGGAATACTGGCAAGGTTAATGTTGCAGTTAGGACTTCAAGCCTCGTTATATTTTCAATTGATGAGCAATTTAAATAAAGCTTCTCCAAGCATGGCAACTTTTCCACAAATTTTAGAAACACCTCAAGTTTTTTTGCAGGGGGTAAAAAGAAGGGTGTCGAGAGATTTCAATTTGAAGTTGCTAGGAAGACTTCCAAGGTTAAAGCAGAATTCAAGGCTTTAAAATTGAAGCATACCAATAAACCCAACAGATTGACGAATAAAAAATAAGTTCATGCAACCATCTAGATTCATCCTCTATGCTTGAATAATCAGGTGTTTAGAATAAGTTTTTGTTAGGATTTACAGAGAGAAGCACCAATAGATACAACCTTGAATCCCTCAAATTGCTTGATGAAGCTATGCTGCATCTCGAGTACGACAAGTTCTCTTCCATGAAATGCAGGTGACGTTGACAATAAAGGACATCCAGGCCATTCAAGCCATCTTTACGAATTTGGGAGATTTACAGGAGCCATCCTTGAACAATGCCTTGCGGATTATTACTATCCGAAGCCTTTTCACCTTCTTAAAGACCTCAGCACTCAAGTGCATGTCTTCTGGTTCTTGTAAATATAGCATAATTCCCTCTATCTCATCTGTCCCCTGACGTCTCAACAAACAAGTAAAACATACAACTGCATCAGAATGGGACTCTCCATCACCAAATTCATCAATGGCCATGGTAGCAAGGTTCTTCTCCTTCTGGCGACCTCCTTTCTTTTCTCATCATCACTCATGCTTTGTGTTCCATAAATTAACACCTCTTCATCATTCATTGATCTTTTTTTACCAAGGGACGACCATCTCTAAGCTTCCATTAGCAACATCTTCAGTGCTTGAGATATTAGAAGAAACTCCTTTTCTGATCCATTCTTTTGTAGATCCTTTACCATCTCGGTTTCTCATGAAGGTATATATTTGTATCACTCAAGCCAGAGATTCAACATCAGAAATATATGTCTCATCTTTTTCAGTTTCATATTCTACTGCATCATGTTCCCTGATGGGACTGCTGCGAAGCTCATTAAAGAAATTCATTTTTTGCTTACTCTTTGGTTGAAGTTGAACCTTTTCCTCTAATTTCTTGATGCACATTGGATTCCAATTACTCACATCCATTGGCTGCAAAGATAAAGAAAGCCAATGCTCCAGTTGATGCTCCCCAGATTTGGATGCTGTCAAAGGGTTACCCGGCTTCTGATCCATTGGCTGCAGAGAAAAAGAAAACTGCTCTCCACGCTGATCATCAGCAGTTTTTCTTCTGCTCACCTTTGGATTCAAACTGATTTCCAAGTCATCATTGTTGCACCTTTCAGTTAGATCTGATGATGCTGGCCGCTTCCTGTTCATACTAGGACTCAAAGCGAAGTCGGGGTCATCTACGTAGCAACTTGTCATGAGATCAAATGAAACAGAGTGGTCTGTGTGATAACTTGTGGATTGAGTGGAACTTGGATCACTCACTGTCTTATCTTGCTTGTATATAAAATAGATCCCACACATTTTCAACGCCGAACCCCTTGGTGCTCCGACGACTTCAAATGAAATCTCAAAGCGAACTAAATCATTTCTTGCTTTGCCCAAGGCTCTAGTATAGCAATATGGCTGGTAGTGTAACCACATATGATCCGTCTCCAATGGAAAGAAATGTCTTGAGCACAAAATCATGCTTTTCCCATCAACAAACATTTCACATGATATATTTGCTGTCACTCCATCCTCTAAACATAAAATGGAGCAGATAACCAGTCCTTGGATTTTCTCGAAAACAGAGGAAGGTACAAGGTAAGTCAGGGAGCCCTGTTCACTAGTAAACGTGAACCATTCTGGAATTTTATTTCCAGGAAGGAACATTTCAACTTGAAATTGCTTATGAAATGCCTGTTACAAAAAAAATAAAGTAACATATTAGTGGTTAATGCTGTTCATGATATAAGGTGGATGCAACAATGAAATCTGAAAAGGTAAATTTGGTTCAACATGACCATTTATCAACAAATTCAAATAGCAAGCATACATAGTCACAAACACATTTTTGCAGAAAGAGATGGAAACAGATGAAAAAGGACAGAAGATATCAACATTTTGAGTTTGCAGGCAAGCCAACCTTACTAAAGAATGCATCCTCCAAATTCTTTCCCTGGTTTTTAGCTAGTTTGTGGCAGTTTGAGAAGTCAACAACGCGAAGTTTGGCTGGCCATTCACCTTCCTTCTCTAATGGTGAATATCTTTCCAACAATTCACAATCTCTTGCTTCTAGTCTCTTAATATTCCGTGGAAGCTCTGGAATTTCTTGAAGCTTCGTGCATTTATGTAATTTGAGGCTCTTCAAGTGAGTAAATAGCGAGAGTGTTTCCGGAAAGATAGCAAAACTGTTTCCTGACAAATCTAATTCCTTCAACTTGGGAAAGCAATCATGCATCTTCAAGAAATTGACATTTCTTAGACAGCAGTTTCGTAGATCTAGCCATCTTAACGAAGGAAATCCCAATGAGGAAGAGCCTTCAAGAGAATTCGCTTGAGCCGGAAGGAAGTCTGATCCTGAGGAATTTTCATAACAATTTGAAGATGTAAGGAAATTTGATGGTACCTCATTCTCCCCATTCACTGGAAACTTGTCAAGTTTTGAGCAACCTTCAAGAAGCAGACACTCAAGATGTGTAAGTTTATAAATGCTACTAGGAAGATCGGCAAGGTTTTTGCAAAATGTCAGGGTCAGGACTTTAAGCCCAGATATATTTTTGATGGATGAAGGAAGCACTTTTATTGCAGTTCCACTCAAACAAAGTTTCTCCAAACATGGCATCTTTTCAACAACGTCAGGAAACGCCTCAAGCTTTTGACAGCCTGAAAGAAGAAGGGTGTTAAGAGATTGCAATTTGATTCTTCGGGGAAGATTTCTGAGGTTAGAGCAGAATTCAACATTCAAGAATTCAAGTTTATCAAGATATCCAACAGACTGATGAACCTCAACCAAATTTGCGCACCCTTCAAGATTCAACCTCTCAAGATTCCTGATGGTTGAGAAGTCGGGTGTTTCTTTTAGGAACCCGCAACCACTGAAATTCATAAACTTCAAGCAACTGTAATTCTGTGAAACAGAAAAGGTATTAGTTTCTGATAAGTTGATGATATAATTTGTAGAAATAAACCTCTAATAGTTCAAAACCTTGAATCCCTCAAAGTGGCTGATGAAGCTATGCTGCATGTTGAGAACAACAAGTTTTCTTGCATGAAAAGTAGATGGCAGTGACAATAATGGACACCCAGGCCATTCAAGCCATCTCAACTCATTTGAGAGATATACAGGAGCCACAGTTAACAAAGCATTGCGGATTATAAGTATTCTAAGTCTTTTCATCTTCTTAAATGCTTTAGCACTCAAGTGCATCTCTTCTGGTTCATGGAAGTCTAGCATTATTGCTTCAATCTCATCTGTTCCCTGAAAATTAAAAGGATACGCATACAATATATCAGAAATGAGTCAAAGCATTCATATTTTTACCAAGGAGAGGAAAAATGGGTTGCCTTCAAAGTATAGTTCATAAGATCATGCTCGCAAGTGTACGCGACACTCACCATATTTTCGGTCAATACATGAACAATATCCTCATGAAACCACAATCTGCTGCGCCTGCCTGGTATATTGGGAGATTCTTGTTGAACAATTTGTCTGCCCATTGCTTGTAGTAAATCATGCATCTGCAGCTTATTATTCTCTATACTTATCAAAGACTTCTCAATAAGAACTTGGACTCCTATAATTGGCTTGAAATTGCATGCATGGAACACTTTCATCACATAGTCTTTGTCCATTCCTCTAAAGAAACACGCAATATCAAGGAAAATGGCCTTTTGAGTGCCATCCTCCAAGCCATCATAACTTATTTTGAGTATTTCATATATCTTTTTATTAGGAATTTGCTTCAATTTATCTAATTGACTTTCCCATGCATGTACACTCCTACCATACAGAAAAGAACCCAACACAACAAGAGCTAATGGCAAGCCTTGGGCATAAGTTACTGCTTCGCGTGAATGCATCATGAACTCCTCCTTGGGTTGGGAATTTCTGAATGCATGCAAGCTGAAAAGTTGGAAAGCATCATCTCGACATAGTTCCTCCACTTTATGCACAAATTTCACTCCATGGGAAACAAGCACATGTTCATCTCTACTCGTAATAATGATCCTACTCCCTGCACCAAACCAATCTGGCTCTCCAGCTAGTCTTTTTAACTGGTCCACATTATCCACATCATCAACAACAATAAGAACCTTTTTACTACACAACCTGTCCTTTATCACACTGATTCCAAAATCTATATTTCCAACTGAACAATTTTTATCTCCAAGTATCTGTGAAAGAAGTGTTTGTTGTAGTTCAACAACCTTGTTTTGCTTTGCCATTTCTCTAACGTTTGCAAGAAAGCTGCTACCTTCAAACTGATTAGCAATTTCGTTGTAAATAGCTTTGGCAACAGTTGTCTTGCCTATTCCGCCAATTCCCAAAATCCCTACCATGCAAACATCATTTGATGCAAGGCGTAACTGACAATTCAAATCTTGGATATGGGAATCTAGTCCAACAGGGTAATCGGCAACATGTAAGAATGCGCGGTTCAATATAGCCAAGACCTTTTCAACAATGCTCTGGATAGTTTTAGCCTCATTCCTGGATATTTAAATTGTGAGAGGCATGGCCAAAGCTAACCAGAAAGAGATTTAATACTTGATCAAACTTAAATTTAAGTTAATAATAATATCATGAAACAAATCCATCATTTTCGACCACCACAACATCGTTTGGTTATCCAATTTTATACATGTTTTGAATGGATTTCAAACTATTCTCTAAAACAGGAGGATTTGAGTATTGGGATATCATGTATTTTGTTTACTCGTGCCCCCTTTTATACCTACTCTAAAGATGCATTAATTGATATCAAAGTCCAATAATTTTAGTGGTTTTTTTTATTATTTTGTTGAATAACTATTACCGGAGGAGGTTGTAGAGTACAAGGAAACATTTTCTTGAAGAGGCGTTATTGTCTCAGGAAGAAAACATTCAAGAACTTATAATTGAGGATTTTCAAAAGCAGGCTGCGTACAAAATAGACCAGAATACAAACCTAGTCTCAAGAAGTCTAACGAGCTTGCAATGCTAGGTGGTAGAGTTGTTGGAGAAAGAGTATATTATAGAGTGTGTGAGTTCCCTGTATAGCTAGTCCCAACCCTTTCTTGATCTCAAAGAAAGATGGCACGTTGGACATGTCCATAAACCAAATCACTAGGAAGTACATGTATCCCATATCATGTTTGGATAACATATTGTCTTAGCAGACTGATTCTACGACTTGATCAAAAAAGAAAAAATAAAAAAGAAAAAGAGTGGAATATGGCGTTTAAGATAGAAGATGAGTTGTATGAGTGGATGATGATGCCATTTGGATTGTTCAATGCACCTAGCACCTTTATATTAATTCACGTATGCAACCTTCATGGTTTAATATCATATTTTATCCTAAGGTTTGAATTATCAATTTAATTTGTTGTCTTCTAGTGAAATTAAGTCATTTTATTACGTTGAGGTAAACTTTATCAATTCTACAATAAGAAGAATTTAATAGACTCTGCTAGAAATTGTCCCTGAAACTTGAACATAAAAAGTCAAAGACGGAAACATACTTTCTTGACCACTAGATCTACCTCGTGAAATTAGGGACAAATAAAATAGCTAAATAGTAAGTTTGAAAAAGAAAAAAATATATATTTTCAAAGAAAGAAAAGGTCAACAGATAAATTAAAAAATTAATTTCTCCACGAGACTTTTGCAACCAACATTACAGAGCTAGTTACCATATAGTATCCGACTGCTTCTGTTAAAATAAAAGTAGATCAATGGTAGGTGGAGGAGAAGGTAGAATTAATTTACCCGTTGTCCAAATGCCACCCAGACAATCTAGCTGCTTTTGTTAGAGCTTCCTTCCACACCAGCAACTTGTCCATACTTGCAGCAGCACATGAAGCTGCACGAAGCACAGGTTCTCCAAAGCTGTCGTTCTGCACTTCTACATCTGATGGATCCACGTTGTAGAACACGGGCAAAACCACTTGCCCTTTCGATTCTTTGCATTCAAGCATCTTCACCAGCTCATCCAAACAATAGGAAGAGCATGCATAGGTTTCAGAGAAAACAACAATGGAGATCCTTGATTGCTCGATAGCTTGGAGGAGTGCAGGAGCAATCGCTTTTCCCCTCTCAAGCTCGTCATCAATGTACACATGAACTCCTTTGTTGCACAAAGCTTGGTGTAGATGGCTAGTAAAAGTGTTGCGGGTGTCTTGGCCTCTGAAATTCAAGAACACATCATGCTTCCAACAATTAGTGGAAGAGGAAGAAGCCATTGGATCAAAACTTTCTGATGGCCAGAAACTGGAGGTGAAATATAGAAAACACATTAGGCCATCGGGTGCCCAGAGCATGATCGATGTGAACGTAAATGTGAAAAAGTCAGAAAACTAAATAAGAAAGCAACAACAAGAAAGAAAATATTGAAAATGGAACCCATTTTCATACTAGCAGTCAGTTTGCAAGCAATGTTGACCAAGTGCTGTTAGATGATCTATGATTGAGAACGATAGTAACAGCATTGACCAAAAAGACTTGAAGAATTCCTCGCCTACGTTTCATGCTTTCAACAATATAATTTTAAATAAAAAAAAGGTGATTTTTTCACTGTTCAAGACTAGGTTAGATCTTGGGTTGGCATACTACTGTATTAAGAATCCATTTAGAGATACAGTAGCTCTGTTTTTAGATATTTTTTAAAAATATGTTCATCTTATAAAAAAAATATTAATTAATATATTTTTTTAGTATTTTTATAAAAAAAATTTAAAAAATTATTTTAATTATATTTTCAATAAAAAAAATACTAAATAAATACTAAGAGTGAGTATGTTTTTGCGTATTAAAAAATATTTTTAAAATTATTTAATTTTTATTTGAAATTAATTTTTTTTTATAATTTGAAATTTTTATGATATATTAATATTAAAAATAAAATTTTAAAAATTAAAAATAAGCGTTTTCAAAAAAAAAAAATTAAAACAACCGCTAAATAATTCCTAAGCAGGCTTTAAAGCATCCTGAAATCTTGGAAACTGTGTGAATGGGACCATAGGACGGTTCTTACACTTGGCATCGACAAGACAGCAACACCGTGTTTCTCTAAGATGACGATTACACTGAAAGTACGAGAAAATTGCAAAATCCAATTCCCAATCTTATCACAAACGTGCATTTTACGCTGATTATTGCTGTAATTCAAATTTATTTTATTAGCTTTTTAATTTAATTTTATAGAATTTAAAATATAAAATTAAAAATGTATTTCAATCAAAAATATGATTTATCAACTTGTAAAAAAACTAAAAACTACAGTTTTTTTTATTATTTTATTAGATAATTCTTATTTTTATCTTAAATGATAAATCTAATTTTTAATTAAATTTAAATTAAAAAAAATAAGTTTAATTGGTTTCTCACATATCCAGGTAATCTGACACTATATAACACCATATCAGTTTACACAAAAAAGAAAGCGAGAATACAGAGAAAATCAAGAAAATAAAAACACAGCGAAAAAAAACGATTGAAAAAAGCAGAGTGAAACAGGAAGTGAGACGAACAGAGCAAAAGAGTGGAAGGCATAAAATACAGAAAGCAAAACCCAGCTTTGTCTTTGTCCCCGGATTCAAGCAGAATAGGCAAACTAAAAAGAACAAGAAAACAGAGGGGAGTGGGTTTGAAAATAAAAGGGAGTAGAAGGATGTTCTTCGGCCGGAGCTAGAATCATCACCCCGTCTGCTTCCCCATCGCTGTCTTCACCCAGGTAAGCTCTCTTCCTCAAGCTCCGCAAATTCGATTCCTTAAAATGCTGTTCAAAACAGTGCGAAGGTAAATTAATTACCTTCACACTGTGCAGGGGCACAGTTATTGGTCTGAGATAATAACCAGGACGGGCTAGGCTGGCTGGGTGCAGCTCGGTTCATGTTGACTGGGCTAGACCCAGCCCCCAGAAAAAAAAAATGAGAGCAGGCAGGATTTGGGTTTTAAACCCAGCTAGCCAAAATTTATATTTATTAAGAGTATGTTTCGCAAAACATATTTTTATGTTTTGGTTATATTTTTTATATTTATTCTAATATGATATTTAATCAAATGAGCTATTTTAATATCAGAAAATTTCAAAAATATTTAGAGATCCTTCTTGATTTATTTATGGGCTCTTGTTGATTTATTTTTTCTCTTTGTATTTTGTATTTTTTTTCAGTTATGTACTTAATATATGGATTATTACTATTAAATGCAAATCTATCATGCAATGTTTTTTTATTTTCATCTAAAAATGGCAAATAGAAATAAAGGATAAACAAAAAAAAATGAGATAGAAAATTTCTTCTTCAAATTTATTTTTTGTGAAATTATTCATTGAGTCAGGAATATTATAATTTTTTGATTTGTGCGATATTTACAAGAAATATTTATAGTATTTGTTCATTAATGTCAGAGTCAGAAACATGAAAAGAAAAATCATATACACAACTGATGAGCTCTGAATTTGCCAATTTAGCAGAAATCTTAACATGAACATGAACATGTTCCTTTGCTGATATGTAAATGGAGTGATTTTGTGTCAAGTAGATTATGGAAGTATGCAGCAGTGACAGTGAGGGCGACATGTTCTTCATTGAAATCTTTAATTTCTAAGACAAGAACATGGTACAAGTTCATTGCAGATGCGTGATAGTGGTGACATACTGACATGTACTTCATTTAAATCTTTAATTTACAAGAGGAAAACAGTGTTTGAGTTTAAAGCATTTGCATGATATGTTGATAGCTTGCTATCTATCTCATGGCTGGCTTGATCCCCGAGGAACGTTATTATTACTTGGTGGAAAGCACGAAGAGTTTTGGAACCTTTTGGTACTTGTTTCAGGAATAGAGGAATCATGATCTTCACCGAGCTCCCGATCCCTTTTCTTGCTAATAGAATCCCTAGATCGGCTAAAAGAGTTCTGGTGAATTAGCTGAGCTATTGGAGAGTAAATGCTCCCAGGTGGGATCACAATCAAGCCTGGTTGAGTAGGTGGGAGTTTCCATTGAGGCGATGGCTGCCATGGGTGCCTCTCGAATTCCCCAGCATCACTGACACTGCAGCTTCTCATTAGATCAAGTGATAGTGAAGTCCAAGTCTCCGATCCACAGAAGTTGATTCCGTCGTTGCGAGCACTCAGACATGTGTCGTTGTCTTCATCGCCTACAATAGAGCTTGGATGACTTGCATTTATGAGATAAACCCCACACCCTTTAAGGGTTGCATTTCTTGGTGCCCCAAGGATTCTGAAAGAAACCTCAATGTGAATCCAGTCGTCCTGCTGCAATGAATTTAAGCTCCGAATCTTACGACATGGAAGGTAGTAAAGCCACATGTGATCTGACTTCAAAGAAAAGAACTGTCTAGAAAAGGAAATCACGCTCCGACCATTAATGAAAATTTCACGGGAAATATTCACATCCACTGCAAACTGTAATCTTAAAATGGCACAGAGAACCAAGGCTTTTGTTCTCCTGAACATAGGCGAAGGCACTTTGAATGACATGTACCCGTCATCACTGTAAATGCTGAACCACCTTGGAATCTCATTTCCTGGAAGAACAACTTCAATTCTGAAGTCTTCACGGAACCCCTGCAATGTTAAAACACTCTTTTAATCCATTGTTGGTAATTTAAAAAACATCGACTGTGAGAAAAGAAGTTAAGCTTGCAAAGTTTCAGAGTACACATATAAACAAATACAAACAAAGAGAGATTTGAGGAAGCAATGGGGGAGACCAACCTCGTCCACTGACATGCATCTTGATGATGTATCTGCCAAGCTCTGTAATGGATTCTGATCTGCCAGTTTATGGCAGTTAGAAAAGTCAAGATCACGAAGCTTTGATGATCTATCTTCTGTATTAAACATAAATACCCTTACTAATTCTGAATAACTTTCCAATGATCTGCAATTCCGGGCTCCAATACGCTTAATACTTCGTGGGAGCTCCGGAATCCCTTGAAGCCATATGCAGTTTGCCAATTCAAGGCGCCTCAATTTAGTAAATCTGCTGATGCACGTAGGAAGGTTAAAAAAATTGTTCCCTGATAGATCTAGATCCTTCAACGTGGAAAAGCAAACAAGATTCATGAGGAAATCAACTTCTGATAACTTGCAATTTTGTAGATCCAAACAGGTTAACATGGGAAACCACATTATGTCATTGTTTGCTATCATGGAAATGTTGGAGCAGAATGGCTGTGTTTCTTCCGGCATATTCTCTGGAAACTTGGTAAGTTCTGAGCACCCATCAAGAAGCAGACGCTTAAGATGCTGCAACTTATAAATGCTACTTGGAATTCTCGATAGATTTCTGCAAAATGACAAAGTCATGACTTTAAGCCCAACAAGATTTTCAATCGATAAAGGGAGCTCTTTTATAGCAGTACTATTCAAAGAAACTCTCTCTATACTAGCCATTTTGTCCTCAATGTCTGGGAATTTCTCAAGTTTTGAGCAACCAGTGAGAAGGAGAGTCTGAAGGGATCTTAATCTGAAGTGGCTTGAAATACTCTCAAGGTTGGAGCAGAACTCAACGCTCAAAAATACAAGTTTCGCAAGATATCCAACCGAATTGTGAATCTTAACTAAACTTGTACAACCTTCAAGATTCAACCTCTCAAGATTAGGGATGGTTGAGAAGTCCGGTGTTTCTGTCAAAAATTCACAATCTCTGAAATCTATGTACTTTAAGGTTGTGTAATTCTGCAAAATACAGAGATAGATGAAAAAAAGATTAGCTTACAAGACTTCATGCATGGTGTAATTTAAGGAGAGATTCTTAGTTGTTATTATACCTTGAATCCCTCCCCTAACTGTTTGATGCAACTGTGATGCATGTTAAGAACTACAAGTTTCCTTGCATGAAATGTGGATGGCATCGACTTCAAGGGGCAACCAGGCCATTCAAGCCATCTTAATGCGTTGGGTAGATTTTCTGGACCTCCAATAACTTGGGCATTGTGGACAATAAGTATCCTGAGCCTTTTCATCTTTTCGAAAGCTTTAGCACTCAAGTGTACCTCTTCTGCTTCAGGCAAGTCCAGCATAAGGCCTTCAACTTCATATGATCCCTGATAGCAAAATTGTATTTATTGGACTTACTCAAATCGAACAATAACAACTTCTTGCTGTTAAAAAGAAGCGAAGTTCTAATTTGTAGGCAATTTCGAGGTCAGAAGACAAGAAAAATCATACACACAAGGTTTTTACCATATTTTCAGTCAGCACATGAAGAATATCCTCATGAAACCAGAGTCTGCTGCGTCTTCCAGGTACGTTGGGAGATTCTTGGTGAACAACTTGTCTGCCCATCCATTGTAGCAAGTCATGCATCTGCAGCTTATTGTTTTCAATATATACAAGAGACTTCTCCATGAGAACCTGTATGCCAATAACAGGGTCGAAATCGCATGCGTCTAATATTTTTATAACATAATCTTTTTCTTGTCCTTTGAAGAAGCAGGCAATATCAAGAAAAATAGCCCTCTCATGATGCTCCAGTCCATCAAAGCTTATTTTGAGTACTTCGTAAATTTGTTTATTAGGAGTTCTTCTTAGTTTATCCAATTCGCTTTCCCATTCAGGTATGCTTCTTCCATACAAAAAAGAACCCAGTACAACTAGAGCCAATGGTAGGCCTTTGGCATATTTCACTACTTGATCTGAGATCTCTAAATAATCTATAGGAGGATGAGAATTTCTGAAGGCATGCCAACAGAAAAGCATAAGAGCATCATCACAACATAATTCCTTCACCCTAAGTAAGCGTTCCACCCCGTGAACAACTAGCAAACGTTCATCTCTAGTTGTTATGATAATTTTGCTTCCCAAGCCAAACCAATCTCGCTCTCCAGCTAGTTGTTTGAGTTGGTCCAAATGATCAACATCATCAATGACTATAAGCACCTTTTTATGGCGAAGCCTATCTTTTATAACATTAATTCCTCTATCAACACTTCCAAGTACTAAAGTTTTATCCCCTAGAATCTCAAAAAGAAGTTTCTCTTGCAAATGAACAAGACCATATTGCTTTGAGAATTCTCTAGCATTTGAAAGAAAGCAACAAGCTTCAAATTGATTAGTAATTAGGTTGTAAACAGCTTTGGCAACAGTTGTCTTACCACTTCCACCAAGTCCACAGATTCCTACCATACACACATTACTTGACCCAATATTTAGCATATGAATGAGTTCTTCAATACGTTGATCCAATCCAACTTGGTATGCCGCAACATGTAAGGATGTGTGGTTCAATTGTGCCCGTACTTCTTCAACAATTTTCCGAATAAAAACAGCCTCATTCCTGCAAAGTTTTAATTAGCAGAAGAAGATTTAGTATATTTAGACAGCCATAAATAAGAAAGAACTAATAAGATTTTACGGGTTTGAAAAGGTTAACAAGCCAGGTATCTGATAGGAGTATTACCCCCTGTCTAAATGCCACCCTGACAATTGAGCTGCTTTTGTTAGAGCTTCTCTCCATTGCTTGAGCTGCTCTGAATTAATCCCCAAATAAGTTTCATGGAAATCCAGGGATTCTCCAAAACTACCCTTTTGTTCTTCCACATCTGAAGGATCCACATTATAAAACACAGGCAAAACAACTTGCCCCTTTGATTCTTTACATTCAAGTATCTTCACCAGCTCATCCAGACAATAAATAGACCTTGCATAGTTTTCAGAGAATATGACAAGGGAGATTCTCGAGTCTTCAATAATTTGGTTGAGTTGAGAAGTAATGTGTTCTCCCCTCTCAAGCTTGTCATCAATGAAAGCATTAATTCCTTTGTTGCACAGAGCATGATATAGATGGGCAGTAAAAGTATTGCGGGTCTCTTGACCCCTGAAACTCAAGAAGACACTGAACTTCCAACAATTTGTGCTGTTAGAGGAAGAAGCCATATTGGATTACAAAATTTTAAGGCCGGCAGCTGTTAGAGATTCAGTCAAGAACTCGATTTCTTAATGCAACTTTCTCACCGTTTTCCTTTCTTCGCTAGTTGCATAGCATGCTCCTTCTGAGGGAAAACTTTGAGCGACAGGCCTATGGAAAATATATTAATCAAAAGCCTACAACTGCAATATAATGGACAGTTTACTGTCTGTTTCCGACAGTTAAAGCATAAATTAACACACCACTGTGGCTCATTGGTCCAGGTGTGGGATAATCACTCACCCAAAAGCATGTTCAAATCCGACGTTCCGGCCGTAGTAATGTTCAAGAATCCTCGTCTTCTAACCTAGTGGACACCAGCTAAACCTCTACAAGAATAGCTTCTAAAACTTGTGAAGAGAAAAATATTTGCATTATGTTGTATTCCTATAATGCTCATGATAGAAGCTCTAAGTTCTAGTTTCTTGGCAACCATTCACTACAGGGCAATTTATTATTTTTTTTAGCGTAACAGAACTACTGTTTAGAAAGAATTCTAGGAGCAGATACAAGCAAGCCTGAATATTAATAAATTGATAAAGAAATAAAGGTATTTTGGAGAAGCATACCTGAATTTTGATGCCAATAAATCTCTACTTCTGTGAAAATCGTCTCTCCTCGAAGCTTTTCCTTCACGCCTAGTAGACAAATTATTGTCTGCTCCTACGTCTCTCCTTGATGAATTAGGGAAAGCAAGTAAAAGTTACGATATAATAATTAGTGCTATGTGTCTCCCTTTTCTGGGAAGAATTAGAGAACATACCCATTATCTTCCTAGGAATCTCGCGGCATGGTTTGCAGGCAATCTTGACCAAGATACAAACGGACACATAGTTTAGAGATAGTTTACAAATGGTGTTCGATAGTACAGTAGTCTTTGTATTTTAAAATGTATTTTATTTAAAAATATATTAAAATAAATTATACCTAGAGGTCTTACTCAATAAATTTTGAAAAAATCTCAAATCTTAATTTTAAAGTTTCTTTTAGTTTTTTAATAAGTTTTTCAAACTCTTTTTTATTTAAAAAAAAAACATCATATTGATGTTTCTTAGTGTAATTTTCAATGATTATAATATACATACTCTAAAATTAAATGAAAAAAACCATCAAAATTAAAAAGCAATTTTGTAAATCACCTCAAAAAAAGATTTAGTGTGAGGTATATATTACTACTCTTGTTAGGATTCTTCTTAATGTGAAGTCATTATACAATGATTGGCAGGAAGTTATCTATAATTTAATGTAAAGTTACTATCAATAAGAATTTTAAACTCATCTCATAATTATGAATATTGTGATTTTGACATAACTAACGTTTTGAAGAGTAATTAGTTACCCAACAATGGCTGGAAGATGTGAAACTCATCAATTAATTTGTGTCATCAAACCATGCCAAGTTGCAGCCCATTACTCTGCTAGACATTTCGTCGAACAATTTATAAACCTCCTTGCGCATGCCAACATTGATTAGTCTTGATGAGGGCTGAGAAGCTGCAACGCGGGAAAAAAAAAACAAAGAAACAAAAACACCGTTAACGACTTTTCCCACCTAATCTTACTTTACAATGTGTTTGGAGGCATCAATAGTCCACTTTGGTCCCTATTGTCGCATCTAAACCTTCTTGCGCATGCCGTCATTGATTAGTCTTGATGAGGGCTGAGAAGCTGCAACGCGGGAAAAAAAAAAAACAAAAACAAAAACACCGTTAACGACTTTTCCCACCTAATCTTATTTTACAATGTGTTTGTAGGCATCAAGAGTCCACTTTGGTCCCTATTGTCGCATCTCTATGAACCTCGCGATAAGCTGCTTTCGTGTGAAAAGAAAAAAGATAGGAAAAAATAGAAAAGAGAAATTCGTTACTTAATTCAATTGTAACTAGAAATTCTAACTCTTGATAAAAGAATTTTATGTAAAAGGTTGATTATGTAACACAGAGTAGCATCTTTCTGCGTGTACTGTCTCTCAGTATCCGGACAGAGCAGCTACTTTCCTCTGTTTTGACTCTTGATGGAGGAAGTTTTCTCTGTTCTGTAAATTACTGGTTTTTCCTAGGTTCATCTACAATGGGGTTCTAGTCTTTTCATGGGCACTTGACTACTATCCCCATTTCATGGTACTGCACAGCTACCCCTTTTTGAGATGGTAAGAGCGTGTAATGAGGCTTCAATGTCGTTTAGGCTGACAATGGTGCATTTAGGCAGAAACCCGAAACTTTACCATTGACTTGCATTTTTTACTGGAAGCAGGCCCCTGTGCTCCCGCTGGTCAGGTTTAATATAAATACTATTTGAGTTTCTTTTCTTGAAAAGTTAAAGTATAACCGGTAGACAAGTCAAATTCCAAGAAAAAGTTTGGTCAAATCAAATTATTTATCTAACAAAAATAATTATAATTTTTTTATTTAACCATTGAATATATCCATTTAAATTTTGTTAGGAGATTCCACCGATTTTATTTTGTGAAGATTGGGTTAAGCGGCTAGCATCACATAAGGTTGGAAAGACCTTAAAATTAGTTCTAGAAGATATTATTTTTGTTAGATTTGTTATTTTCTTGTTTAATTAATGATTTTCAATTGGGATTTTGGATTTTATTTTTATTTCTCATATCTCTTTATAAATTCTGATTTTTGTTTCCTTAAACGTCAGCTTTAGACATAAATTTAATGAGCTTTAATCATCATTCATCAGGTTAATGGTGATTAGAGATATCAATAAATCTACTTTGAAAGAATAATTGATGGCTTTTTTATTAATGATGTTCCCAAAATATCCAAGTAATTTAGAAATAAAGCTTATATATTGGATAATCAATTAATCTTTTGACTTTAGCAATTTGATTCATTTTTTCTAGCCAAGATAGCTGGTAGCTAATAAGTCAAGGTGGTCGGCAACTAATACATGCAAAATGTTTCATTTGATAGGTTTAAAGACTCTTTTATATTTAAATAAGTATTTTTGTATAGAGAAAATACAATAATATTTTTAAAAATATATATATATCCTGAAAATATACACTAAATAGATAATGATTCCATGATCTCTCCATAAACTTCCAAAAGATGTTATGTAAATAAAACTTCTAAAAGACGTGATGTAGATAAGCAAAACAAAGAATGAGTTAGCAAAGGCTGGCCGGACGTGATGTTCTATAAGCATTATATATATGCATGGACCGAAATTTAGAAGAATCTCTACCAAACTTGCTTTTATAAATTGTTTCTTTTGTGGCAGATAATGCCATGTTATTTTAGTAAGAAAACGAAATTCGATGGACAAGTACTGAAGCCATGCAAGAACATGATGCAAGCTCCAGGGACCAGCTTGACTCCAAATTTGTCTGTCAAGAACCCCACTTGGCATCGCTAAGATGTGCTAAAACTAGTATAATAGTTAAAAAAAAAAAGATCATAAGTTTTTAGCTCTCCATTTGATCGAGTTCAAAATATTTATAGAAGATTCTTGATAACTATTTTTACAGGGGTGACTACTTTGTTAACCCATCAGTTAGCTTCTGAATATATATTTTGTTATTTTTTAAAATTTTATGATGTTGATTTTTTCTATCTCGGTAAGGTCACTTTCAAGCTTATATAAAGACATGTAACATGATATCTCATATTAGAAACGAGCATCTGGAACCAAAATCTTATTAGTAGTGCTGATTGCTAATATATTATACGTATTTTGGGATGTCAGGTTTAAAAGTAAATCTGCATTACTAAAAACAAAACTATAAGGACGATAAGATCCAGAACGGATAATATATAATATGTTGAGCCGGGTTGTTACATGTAATGTAAGACTACTAGAAAAGCAGACTTCATATGATTAATATTTCAAAAATAAAATAAAATTTTAAAGGTATTTTTTTGTGTTTTAACCATATTTCAATCTTTTTTTACTTTTCTATGCTTGCTATTGTCCTTGGTGCACTTCCTCCCGCATCACTTTTTATTTAACTTTAGATATTTCTAAGAGAATCCATGTAACCAGCGACGGTCGAGACAGTGTTCAAATAAGACCTAAAAGATATTGCCCTCTCTATTTTTAGTATTTAATTTTTCTATTTAATTATAGATAGTGGCTTTATTTTAATTATTTGCATATGTTTTTTCCTTGCTTGATGGATGGGGTTGGTGATAAAACTATTTAAACTATTGGAAGAGGCCTTTAATTTAAGTCTAGATTGACAGACTAATTTTATTTTCCTTTATATTTTAGGATTTTAATATATATTATTAGATAATAGATATTGATATTCTAGCCTTTTCAAAAGAATTGTAGATATACTTTATTAGTTTTTATTTTAGAGAATAAAACTGCAAATTAATTTATGTTTTGCAATTTTCTTGCTATCAATTTTATCTCTTTCTTTTTGTGATTGTTTACTGTCTTTTATGTTTTAATTTGTCTGCATCACTAATTTAATTTCTATATTTGGGATTTGGATTAGTATGAATTTTAGAGAATAAATAAATATAAATTATATTTTATGATTTAACCTAATAATTGAATTTTTGGAATGAACTATTAATTTTTTAAATATTATCATTGGGTTGAAGGAGACTTCTTAATTTCCTGCAAAGTTATATTTTATTTGGAGATTATAGAAATTGCTTAGAGTGCTTTCAAGTGAACGCAAATGTTAGCTAAAGCCAACGATATTAGATATGACAAGATGATATGAAGTTGTGTGTATAAGCCAACAGTAAATTTTTTTTTTTGATGTTTTGGATCGTTTTGATGTGTTTATTTTAAAAATAATTTAAAAAATAAAAAAAATTATTTTGATGAATTTCAAGATAAAAAATATTTTAAAAAACAATCATAACCACACTTCAAAACAGAAATTAAAAATTATGTGTGTGTAAACCCTTAGAATTTCAATTTAAATGGACTTGAAAACATAAAAACACCCTTTTGTATGGAAACAATTTGTCTCAAAAAATATATAAAAAATAAAATAATATTAAATATACAAAAAGAAAACAATTGTCTCAAATAATGCCCTACAAGTGGTACTTTTTGGGCCCTACCGTTCCCCTTAATATCCCAGCCCTCTATATATTAATTAGTCCTCTCACAATTTACAAGCCCCCACTGTCCTATAACCAGCCTAGCTATTTAGGTTTCAAGGAAGAATGGCATATTTTTCCTTCGATGCGTCAGCGTTCTTCTTCTTCTTCTTAGGTTTTGTAATTCATCCCATTTTAAACAGAGCCGTGGCATGGGGACCTGTTGACCCTACAAATGGCTTCATTTCTCTCCCACTAAATCTATCATACTACCATATTCAGAAGCCTTACGATGTTCCTGAAGATCAGCGTTATAGCTTTGTCAATGGAGTTCATAAATGCTGGGTTTACTCCACGGACAAGCCTCATACTCTCACTAGTCAAACAAAACCTCGTACTGAGATAGCTATACAGGTAAGGCTAGCTGTAGGAAATATTAAACACTATCTACACACTACACACAAATATAATTTTAAATCGGGTAAAATAATTAATGGAGATAGTCATTTCTTTAATTCCTTTCTTGGAAAATAAACCCAGTACACCCAAGTCGCCTAGGCGATTGAGATTAATAAAAATACATTTTTTTTTATTTGGAAGGCTTATTTGATCATGTTTTTCTTACTACAAGGGAGAGATTCGAACGTAATAACTCATCAAAAGAGAAACATGCATGGGTAAAAGATAGGTTTTGAGTTATAATCCCATTTAACATTTCAATTTGATCTTCAGGTTACATATATCAAATAAGTGTATATATAGCTTGATCCATATATATATATATATATATATATATATATATATATATTGGAAGATGGACGAGATTAGACAAGGCCCATAAGCTCATGATGAAGCCTAAACAATTCAAGTGTGGCAGATAAAAATAATTATAATTTTAGATTTGATTGTTGTATATAGTTCAAATTTTGTTAAATGATTTTATACGTCTAGTTCTATAGATAGACTAAATAGCTATAACTAGTCGAGTTCCAAGATCCTCTCAAATTAAGTTCATAAAATATTGTTTTTTATTTTAATTTTTTTTCTAAGTTAATTTTGTATTTAATTATTATTTTACTTAGATTTGGATTATTCTTTGTTATGTTGGTTTTAACCTCTTTCTAAAGGGTTTGGGTGTTATTTTTTTGTTAGATTATTTAACTAATTGCTAGAAGCTACATATTGAACAGAACTTTAAGTTTTTAACCTGCATAAGACCCTTGTTTTCTTTCATACCGACAACATAGTAGTTGAACTAAACTAGTTTAGCTTGGCAGCTCTGTTTTGTGTGGAGGCAAACCTGCATACTAGGCTGTTGCTCTGTTCTTGTGGTTTTTGGCCTCTTCTTCTTCGTTTGGTTCTTCTGCTACATGTGTGTGTTTTTGCAGATTTGTAACTCCTCCTTCCCGCCATCTTTTGGCGTTTTAATACATTTCACTAGTTATTAAAAAAAACGTAAACTAAACTTAACTAACCAAGATTGCTTAATCATTGTTCTTCTTGTAGGGATATAACTATTCATCCGGGGTTTGGCAATTCGAAGGATACGGCTACGTGCCCTATGGAACATCAGGCGTGTGCATTATGCAAGTTTTTGGAGCTAGTGCTCCTCATGCTACAACCCTAATGGTTAGGGTTTACAATGGCTCGCTCATGTACTATAAAGGTCCAGTCTTGGTTCCAAACATCTATGACCACTGGTTTCGTCTAAATGTTATTCATGATGTTGACTCGGCAAAGGTGAAGGTTTACATCAATGGCACCCTTAAAATAGAGGCAGATGGCCGTGGGGGCACATCTCATGCCTTCAAATGTGGTGTTTATGCCCAAAATAATGATTCCTTTTACATGGAGTCTCGTTGGAAGGGGATCAAAGTATTGAAAAAATGTGATTGATTATTATGTATCCTTGATTTCTCATGTTGAGAAATATAGAAATAAAAGGCAATATGTTCATCCTGCAAATTGGAAGAGCCAGCCAGAAATTATATATTTGTGGCTCGATTTTCATATGTACACGTATATATAGCCTAATTATCAATAATTGGAAGAGCAATATGATACTAAATTTTTGTTCTAGTGAATTTTCAAAGTAATTTAAGATTAATTAATGGCAAATTACAACTAATTTAAGTAATTTAAGGCCAATTCTTACCTTCGTTATAGTTTAATCATCATGGAACATGAATTATTGAAGACATTTCAACTACTTCACGTTAAATATCATTTGCTCTCCTCATTTCAATGATTTTAATCTGTCTCTATAATAGACTTAATTAAATTAATCTTTGATCAATATATATATGTACTCGAATCGGCAATTTTGATTAATCCAATTGACTTAGTTGTATTATTTTGTTTTATTGAAGTCAAGGTATTTATAAACAAATTGCAGTAGCTATTAAGAGAATAACATAAAACTGCTGAAACTTACAGTCATTGAATGTGTTCAGAGTCTCTAACTAGAGCTTCTATTGCTAGCTCATCAGCTATTATCTATGACATTATAATAATTTATAGGTAACATGGGTATAATTTTTTTTTTTAAGATTAATATAGATGTCAGGACCAGCTTGCACGTAACTTAATTAATTTCACAGGTCCTGAAATTAATGACTATGCAAGCCTTCAGTGACCCCGAGAAGACTCGAACTCATGACCATTGGGGAGTAAACTCAAAGTCTGACTAGTTGAATTACCCTTCAGGGTTGTTAATTAACATGGGTCACTATCAGAAAATCGATAATACAAACGGAAATACCGAGGGAATATTTCCGTCGGTAAATTTCTGAGATATTTTACCGACAAAAATATTCCCTCAGTATATACCGAGGGAATTACCGTGGGAAAAAAATTAAAACAAAGTAAAAACAAATGATGACGTGTCATTTTTACCAACGAAATTACTGACAGAATAAATTCTATCGGTAAATTCGTTGGTAAACTGTGAACACTGTTCATCATGTCAATTACAAAGGGAATCACCGACGGAATTTTCTGTCAGTATTTTCCAGAGAGCTCCAGAACTATTCACTTTTCAATTGCACTGTTAATTGTTGTTCTTTACGGACAAAATCACCGACAGATTGAAAAGTCGTCGGTGTTATTTAGCGGTTTTCTGAAAAAATTCAATTAATTTAAAATTTTCATTTAAATATTACAGACGGAATCACCGACGGATTGAAAAATCATCGATAATTATTGGCGGTTTCTGAAAACTTTTTACGAAATTAAAAAATATTAATATTCAATTATTTATCGGTAAATCCGTCGCTAACACGCCCTAATAAAAAGCCTAAATCCCTTTATTTCACAAGAAATAGACTCATTTCTTCTTCTTCTTCTTCTTCTTCTTCTTCTTCACTATATGTAAAAAATATCAATATCTATTTCTTTCTCTTCTTTTCTCTCCTCATCTCCTTCTCTTTTCTTCCATGCTCAGGTATGTCTTCTTCTTCTTTCTTCTTTTATCCTCTTAGTTTTTTTTTAAATTAATATGCTTTATGATTTTTTCTCTCTCTCCTTAGCTTCACTTGCAACTACATTAAAGTAAGATTTTTCTTTTTTCTTCTTTTTCATGATTTTTTTCACTATATTTGTTTTTTATTTTATTTTTAATTGTTTTTGTTCTTAATAATTGTATAAATGTTGTTGTGAGATTTTTTTTTCATATGAGATCAATTTTTAGTTGATTTATTTATAGGATTTTTAAATTTTTAGCAATTGCAACTTCATTTTTTTTATATGAATTTTTTAGTTGAATTTATTTTTTCATTTTATTTATTTGTTGCAAATTTATTTGAGTTGATTTTCTTATTCTTTTTTCCAAGCATTTTAAGTATATATTATAGAGTGTTGATTTATGTTAATTTAATTATTTTATAATTTTATAAAATGAATTTTTTTTAAAATGTTTTTAAATAATTACCGACGGAAATTCCATCAGTAAATTCGTTACTAATAAAAAAATATTATTACCGATACGTCTTTTCCGTCAGTAAATCCGTCGGTAATAATATTTTTTTATTACCAACGGATTTACCGACGGACAAAAAATTACTGATGAAAGATGCACCGATGGAGCATTTCCGTCGGTGATTTCATTGGTAAATTTATTACCGACGGAATATGTGTCTTACGCCAACGGCAAAATTCCGTCGGTAAAACTGTTAAATGTTGTAGTGGGTATAATTAATATTATTATTTGTGTTCATCATGATAATATAAAAATAATCACAGTAGCCATTGATTTAAATTTGGATGTTATCTAGACCTAATCTATTTTTTATGATTCCAATATATGATAGAAATTCATTCAGCTGAATACAAATATTAAAGATTTAGCAGTCATAGTAGCATGCACCCAATGTCAAGAATATAGTTCACTAGGACAACCATCACCCATGAGCATCCTCCATGCATTTGTCAAGGCAAGATATCTAAGTAGGCTATGACAGTCATGCAGGATCACATGTTGTGCCTTCAATATTTATGGAAAGTCTCAGGAACATATTAGAAGGCCTTGACAGTGGAGAAGCAAAAAGCTTCTTAGGCTGCAAACAGAGGTTTTTGAGCATATCAGTACAGTAGAAAAGGGTCAAACAGTAATCTGAGACCAACCCCTCTCCAAAACAGATATGCTCAGTAAAATCAACATATCATAGATCAGAGTTAACAACAAACCAAAACATAATTATGGAAGAGAGGAGGAAACTGTTGAATGTAAGGGTAAGAATAAGTTATATTTATCCAGATTTGAGAAGAGGAAGGAGGAGGAGGAAAAGAAAGAGGAGTAGGTGCAGAGTCCAAAAAAGGGTAGTAAAGGTTTGGTTTTGAACAAGTCATTGACTATTAATAGTGGTTCTTCTAAGATTAAAGATGGTGTTTTTGAAATTTATTTTTTACCTATTTTATTTAAGTTGATTGCATGATAGATAGAGGTACAGAAATGGTCAACAACATCAACAACATAATGATAATAATTTGATGGAGCCCAGTTTGTAGATATTTAGTGTTTTAAACAGTTATACAATAATTTACCTCACATATATTATATGAATGATCTAGTAGATACTTTCATGGACTAGTAAAATAGGTTTAACAAATTCATTTTAAAGTATTTTTAAGTAAAAAACTATTTTAAAAAGTACTATACACTACAATCTCAAATACAAACCAATGTTTATCATGATTGGAAGCTATTGATAATTAATGAGAATAATTGAGGTTGGAAATTTGGAAATGAAGGGGAAAGATAACATGCATGTTAGGAGAATAATTTTTAAATTTGATTTGGGGCAAATCTTAAATCACGAAACAAGTGGGTTAACTCAAGTCAACCAATATTTGTTATTATAAAAAAATAAAAATAATATCACTTTTTAAAACACACATGAAAAAAGATCATTGAGTTTTGATTGTCTTTTCAAACTGGTTGTGTTTTTGATCAACCTGAATTTCTGATCGGATCATATTAAATCAATTTTTTTTTATTTTTGTTGAAACTCGGTTAATTCTAAACCCCAAGTCACCTATCAACTTGTAAAATTAGGTTTTAAAACAATAATGATGAGTGATTATCGGTCAATTTGGTTCGAACTAGACAAAAACACCAAACCAAAACCTATATTTTTTAAAAAAACTTTTTTAATTTGTTTTTTTTTTTATCTTATGACCGTTATAATTTTTTTGTTAATATTTTACGATCTTTTTCAAATTAAATATAAGCCCAATCTCCCACACACTATTGGAAGGATGCAAGCCTCTTTACTTTCAGATCCTGAAGGCCCAATCTTGGCCCGTCTCATGATTCTTCTCATCGGATCTCAACCACACATCTGAAAACTTCCATCCATAATCTAACGGCTAGAAATCTACTCCCATCCCCAATATAAACCCCTCCACACCCTATCTCTCTCACCTTTCTCATTCAAGAACTCAAAATCCCCGCCAAAACTAACTGAAGATCCTAACTACCTGAACAGAATTCTCTCTCAAAGAATTCCCCCTCTCTCTCTAGACAATGGGACCCCAGAACTTGATGATCAACAAATCAACGGCCAAGATTCTCCTCCATCTCCTCCTCCTCTCTCTCCTCCACCAAATTACCACCGCTTCACTCACCGACCAAGAACTTGACTTTGCCCTCTCATCACTCCGATCATACGGCTACACGCTTTTCCCCAACGCCATCTCCACATCCGATCTCCGCCTCCAACTCCTCAACCAATCAAGTAATGCCACGTCAACTTCAACCTTCACTCTCTTCTGTCCGCCTGACTCCCTTCTCTTCTCTGTTGACCTCGCCTCCACTGCTCCTCACTATACGAAATCCCTCTTCCTCCACGTGTCTCCCTCTCGCCTCTCCACGTCAGACTTGAGAAACCTAACCGCCGCCTCTGGTGGTACCTACATTGATTCATTGGTGCCGAACCACCGTCTCTTGATTGCTAACTCTCTGGCTCAGCTAAACGGTACCGTTGATGGGTCCATATTGGTCAATCGGGTTCGGGTTTCAGTTCCGGATCTTTTTCTTGGGTCTGACATTGCTGTTCATGGACTGGACGGGATTCTTGTTGCTGGATTCGAGGACAAAGTCGAAGACACGTCGTTTGAGGCTGCGACGTGGTCTCCTGCGAACGCGATTGGGTCTGCGGAGCGGAATTCTCCGCTGGCTGGCAGGTTTCCAGCGAGGAGGAGGAAAGGAAGGAACCATAGGCAGAACGGTAGGAACGGTGGCATTAGAAGGAATAATCACCGAGGGCGGAGAATTAACGGTGGCATTAGAAGGAACAATCACCGAGGGCGGAGAATTAACGGTGGCCGTCGTCATCGTGGTGGTAGAAATGTCAGCGGCGGCACTCGTGGTGATGGTGTTACTCATGGTGCATTTGCAATGTATAACCATCGACTTTAGTTCTCAATTGTTTTTTTTTTTAAGGATCTGTTTGGATGTTGAGGGAATGATCGATTTTTCTTTTGAATGTTCTTGTGAATAGCCAAACAGAGCATATTTTCTTTTCTTTTCTTTCTTTGTAATTAGGGCCTGTTTGGATACTGATCAGAAATTGGATGGAATTGTTTTCTTGGGATGTTTTTCTTAGTAACCATACAGTTTATGACTGTGAAAATCAGTAGGAAATGTTGGCCATTCAGATTGTGTAATTAGATAAACAAAGAGAGCTTAATGTGTAAATTTTTCCGGTGTTAATCAACAAAATTTTCAGTTTCAATATATTACATGGAAAAAAAATTATAAATTTTTTTATTTTTTTTCAGTTAAAAATACCTTGATTTAGATTATTTTTTTATTATTACTTTATTATCATTTTAAACCATTGAAGTGGTAATTAATGGTACGAATTAACATGATTTTGATATTATATATAAGTAGAATTGATGAAAATTATTAGCATAAACACAGATATATATAAAGTTCCATAGATTTGTGGCAGGAAATTGAAAGGTTACAAACAATGTACGCAGACTTGCGACTGAAGACATGGCCATTTTTTGTACCTGGTGAGGAACATCTCAGCCTGAAAATTGTTGGCTGCAATCTGTAATTTACTTTATTTGATAATTAAGATAGAATTATTTCACAATTTTTTAGAAAAGAATTATGGAAAAAGAAAAGTTTGAAGCAGACTTTTAATCGTTTGTTTTAATTAATAATTACTAGCACGTGTTAGAATAGTTTGAAAATTATAGATATGACACGATAGTGGAATATTATAAAACTTAAATGTCAAAATAAATTGTATGAGCTTGTAGCTCAGTAATATTCTTTATTATAAATATTAAACCAATTTTATTTTTGAAAGTTGATTGAGTCCCACTAAAAACTATACTGAAACCTTGATTAAAAAATAAGATATAATTTGTAACTTTTTTTAAATCTATTTTTGTAAACCACAACAAAAAAAAGTTACCATAATGCCAAAATTGTTAAAGTATTCGACAATGCGATAGCTTTTACAGTTGCGGTTTTTTAAAATAGGGTTTAAAAAAATATTTTTAGTTATTTTTTTAAAAAAATAAGCTTAAAAAATTTGTTTAGCTAAAATTATTATAAGATGGATTTTTGCATATAAAATAAATGAAATGTAGATCTACCTGCATTAAAAAAAACATGTCATTTTAGTTTTTACAAAATCAAGATTTGAAACGCAATTATATATTATAGCGTAGATTTTTACATGCAAAATAAATAAATAAAATATATTAATTTAGCTTCTACAAAACTAAAATTTAAAACACAATTATATATAAAATCCTGTAAAAAAATTATAAGCTATTTGATTAGCCAAATAGTTTTTTTCTTTTACAAATTAGATAAAAAAAATAATATAAACTACCATAATATCTAACAATGATTAAATTTCCCATGTTATAACAATTCTATAATCCTAGATTGGTCAAGTGTCGTGGACTTAGGCAACCTATGAACATTAGGTATCGCTTATCTCCTCAAAAGACCTTTTTCAAGATAAAACTCTCCATGGAGTTGTGAGTCCAAATGTAAGACAATATATAATGGATTTGAGTCATCATTATCAATATACATGGGGAATGTTCCACATTCGTACGTGGGTGTTGAATTAATATTGTTTCTTTCTTCTTGTTTTTTCTTGAATTATTGTATGAAATTATAGGGCTTGATAATATCATGCATGCTTATAGAAAGCCATGATGATGCCCCGTTTTACCATATGAATGCTCAAAACAAAATCTATGGAACAATGGGCCACCACGCAAGAGGCCTAGTGGTGGATCACAGCTGCCAAACTGTGTCTGATTGGCGAAACGATGACGGAGGGGCAAGACTTGACTTCACCACAATATTTTGTGGTGGTGAAACGAGCCGAGCAGGAAATATTCGAGTGGGTTGCGTTCAAGACCAATGAGAAAGCCATGCGCTTTCTTTTGTACTATCATGTGTATTTTTACGCTTTAAAAATATTTTTTAAAAAATTAATTTTTTATTAATTTTAAATTAATATTTTTTTAATATTTTCATATTTTTTTAATATATTTTTAAATAAAAAATATTTAAAAAAAAAAACTACTAAATACAGCAGACGAGCTCAGCTATTGGAAGCTTGTCGGCAGAGGTTCTTGCTAAAGCCTTCAGGATTTCGGTGGGAAGATGCTAAGAGGATCAAGTTTGGAAGGGACGTGACACCTTTGACTAGGCCAAGGTGTCGGGCCGGCTCAGAGAGTATGTCTGTGCATGAGTTCCGTACGCAATGAAATGGAACATTGTGTGTAACTATCATATATGTGTACGTGTTCCAAACCTTAATGCATAGATGTTTTAGTTTGTTGAGAATTTATTTGGAAAAATAATTTTAAGAGACAATAAAGTATTTCTTGGGGGAGATCAGAAAGAAGAAAAATAAATTAAAATTGAGAATTTTCAATTAAAATCATGCCGTAAGGAGAAGAAAATCGAGTATTTCCTTGATCATCAATAGCAAGCAAAGAAAGTTACTCGATCTAACCAAATGTTTTTTTTTTAAATAAAAACACTATAATTTATAAAAAAAAAATTTCAAACCGCAATTATAAGAACTACACAATATTATAATTTACTGATAATTAAACCGAAGACAATTGAAATTTATGAAACTGGTTCATGATCATGCTCATGTCCATGATATTTTTTTTTAAGGCTTGGTTTAAAGGAGGGTGCTGGAATAAAAACAAGTTGGTATTAATCTTCAATCCTCATGGCCTAACGATTTGATCTTGAATTTGGAGTTGATTTCCTACTTGACATGATGGGACTTGTTATTTGTCTTTTTTAAAATTGATTTTTTTTTAATAATCTAGGATTTGTTATTAATTTATTAATTAGAGATTTTATAAATACAAGGTTTAATCTTGTTTTAGACGCGTCTACTAGTTTTTTAAAAAATATATATTAGTGTCATGTGTGGTTTAGAAAAAGTTGTGTTATGTGTAAGCGAGCTGCATGGGTCTTAATTAGATTTTAAGCGAATAAATAGTTTTTGAATAATAAAATAAATTCTGGTGATTTTTTTGGATTTTCTTTTAATTAACGTGGGTATTCGGACCAGTTTGCGTGCACCTCGACTAATTCTACGGGCCCTAAAGTTAACGATCATGTAAGCCTCCAGTGGCCCTGAGATTTATAAGACTAGAACTAGTAACATTTAGAAAACAAATCTAGAATTTGACCAATTACTTTATATTTTTTTAAAATTTAATTTTTTTTTATGAATAAGATAAAATTCCTTTGCAGCCCATAATCCAAAAACCTCAAAAGGTGTAAGATATTAGATTAGGAGGACTTCTCATGCAACCGCTTATGTGCTAATCACTCCCGTACTTACCTTATCTATAAATACAACAATTAAGGCTCGCTTTGTTTATATATTTATATTTTATTTTTTGTGGATCCGTTCTTTTTGTTGAAAAAACTAATTTATTCTACACTAGGCCTGCCTTCCAACACACCATGATTTTGTTGAAAATTCCACCAATCTTGCGGGAAAATGATGAAATAACTCCTCCATTGTAGGAAAATATGATTTCACTTGAGACAATAAAAAGAAAAAAAAAAAAGAAAAGGAGCGTGAATGAAGTTTCTTTATAGTTACCTTGCTAACATAAAAGAAAATAAGTTGTTTAAAGCTTCAATATTGCTTGAAAAAACAAATTTAAACCGAGGAAAATAAATCTAATCTGATTTAATTAAGAATTTTTAGACTACTTTTTTAGATATTTTGAGTTGATCAATTGGTTTATAAGTATTCCAAAAGTGTTACTGAGGTATTATTATTTTTGTTTTTTTTTGTTAAAATAGCTTAAAAATAAGAATTTTTTGTCTAAAGAAGCGATACCTTAATTTTCTAGGTACCACAATGGTGGCCGAGATTGGGCTCATAGATGACACATTATCTATCGTCACATGCCTCTTTTAAAAAAATAAAAAATAAAAACATGATAGGGTTTCTATCCTTTTAAAAAATTAAAAAAAAATAAATCATAAACAAGCAGGCCTGGGCTTGAAGGCCCACCCACATACTTCTTTTGTTATATATATATATATATAACTTGGTTGAGTTCATTGTTAGGATTACATGTTTGACAAGTTAAACTATAATATCCAGACTATTATTTTTTTTAATTGATACTTTTTTAAAAGTGTATTGTTTTAAATAATTTTTAAATTTATGGTTCAATTAATATCGTTCATCTATGATTTGTTTTATCTTAATTTATACTTATTTCTTAATTTGTTTAGTTTAAATTTTAACTATTATTTATAATTTTTTTATTTATTAACACACATAATTTTTAATTTATTTAATTATATATGCACAAAAAATTTTATTTTCACTTAGAATTCTTCAAACTTCGAGAACACGTAGAAAAAATCTACATATAGTTTGAGAAGAAAACAATATTTGACCCGTGGCAAATCTCCATTAATATGTGATATCTAATCAGTAACTCTGCACGAAAAGGATGGGAAGAAGAGATGTCAGTGAACTTTTAAAGTAAAAAGGTGAAATTCATCATTGAATATGAAAATTAAGGTATCTCTCATCTCATTTCCTCCATCCACTTAATTTGAAGCCCCACGAAGGAAATGAATATGAGAGGACGAAGAAAGCATGTTCAAAAAAGTAATGGACATTGCATTAATTTGTTTTCTTTAATTAGTGGTCAAAATATTGGTGTGGAAGGTGACTCCCAAAATTCCATATTCCTCTTGGAAAGGTATCTTATATATGCTTCGGCAACAATATTGTAGGATTAATATTAACATGTTTAATTAGTAGAGAATTAATTAATTACTTTGAACAAATTTAAATAATTTTAATTAATCGTTCCTATATACTTGTGAACAATGAAATCAAGGCTGAAGAAAAGTAATTAACGAAGTTTCTTTCTCGCGATGAAATCAGATGCAAGGGAGAAAAACACAGAAGGTTTTATGTTTGAGACTTCTCCTTAATTAACAAGCTAAACTCTTGAAACAATCCAGCTAAGTGTGCACTACGTATTAATTTGTGGGAGGAAATTGTTGCTTCAAAAACAAGAAAGAGAGCAAGGAAAAGAGATCAGGGAGAGCCTGAATAGTGTAAAAACACACCAATTGTCCTCGTTTTTCTTTTAAGAGTACAAGAACACAAGACAGGAGTGTCGTTGATGTTTGACAGAAACATCTTGATCACCTAGCTCATTAACTATATTTAACAAGAAATTTAGCTTCGGTATTAAATATGTAGAAACTATGTATATGGGGTCACTTAGTTTCTACATAAAATCAACAAGAGTGAAAAGACAAGGAGCTAGGAAGGTGCTGATGAAGGTTACTGTGGTGGCTGTGATGGCTAGATTCTCTTTCAATCCTCCACCGGAGATGAAGAAAATCATCAACGGAACACGGTAGCCATAGCGGACCTGTAGTGTGGTAGCCGTAAACTTCATGAGCTTTCTCTAAAAGTCGCTTGAAAAGAGGGTGGTATAGATACGAAATTGGAATCACAAATCTCTGAAACCCACCATCTTCTTCCTCTAAACCAACTCGAACTGCAAGCCATCCTTTCTTTACCTTCTTCTTATCTTCCTGCGTATTGCTCATCTTTCGAGTGCAAGAAATTATGGAAGTAATAGCTGCAAGATTGGTTTATATCGAAAGTACTGGATAAGAGAGGGAGGAAGTTCTTGTTCTTGGTTTGCCTTGGAATCCTTGTAGTAGGAGCTTATATATAGATCCAAAGGAGGACGAAGCTGCAAGAAAGAAGAGGGGCAATTTTGGGTTTCTAATAAATTCCTATTTTTAGCTTGGAAAAGCCTGTCAAATGGAATCTCGATACTCTCTTAATTTGAAGAGAACATGACTAATTGAATTTCAAATTTTAATATTATTTTGAAATTGTATTAATAATTAAATTAAGTGAGAGAGAGAAATAAGCTAAAAGATATATTTTTTTAATATCTAAATAGAGGAAGGAAGGCTTTCTTGATGATATAGATTGACTAACAAGTAGAGTTAGGTTGTTTTTATTTTTTAATACATTAAAATTTTGTCTAAACATGTATTTTAAATTCAATTATTGAAATTTAAAAACATGACTAAACATATCTTCAAAGAATATAAAAAAGATTGACTTGAAATCTCAATCGTAATCTATATTAATTATAAGATGTATATCTAATATAGTAGTTTTTATGTGTTTTAAAAATATTTTTCATTTAAAAAACATTATATTAATTTTTTTAGTTTTTTTTTTACAGTTTTAATGTATTAATATAAAAAAACTATTTAAATATATTTTCAAATAAAAAAACATTTTTAAAAAATAACCTTCACCACAACAACAAACACACATAAAGTTAACCATATAGTAGGTGGTCCATGGTAAGAGTTTAAGACCAAGGGATTTGCTTTCCTTGTGGTCTCAAGTTCGAACCCCGTGGTTACTAATATGATAGCCACTTGAGGCTTATATGATCGTTAACTTCAGGGTCTATGGATTAGTCAAAGTGCGCACAAACTGGTTCAGACACTCATATTAATAAAAAAAAACATAAAGTTATTAATATCAACAATTTCAATAGATCAATTAGTTTCTTACATTCACAACAAATATTATAATAAAGTTACTATATCAATATGATGGCTAACATCATTACTTGTTAACTTTATTTTAAAATAATAGCTGATATGATTTTTTTTTTATTTAATTATAAAGCATCTAGACAAACCTTCTGATGGATGTAGCCCTACATCCCAAATTGCCCAGTCAGCATCACTGTTTAAAGGTATCGGTGATGACCAAGTAGGATTATTATTATTATTATTATTATTATTATTATTATGACTGAGCAACTAAGATTAATAAAATATAATTAAAGTAAAAATGTTGGTGTACGTGTGTCCCTTGTACTTTATACGGAATCAAAGTAACTTGGAAATGTGTACCATATTAGAATTTAGATGGTCCCTATGGAATTACTTTCACGTGCCGTCCCTTTACTTCGGAGGGAAACGCGTGTGGTCGGCGATGGAGACACTGAAGCTCCAAGCCTCCATGTTTCTCTCTTGAAACTCGTGTTGCTTTGCTTCAAATTCAAGCCTCTTTTTTTTCTTTTTTCTTTTTCCATTGTGATGATTTAAAATATTTAATTAATTAACATATATATTATAATTTTATAATATGTATCTCATTTGAATTTATTTTTTTATAATTTATAATTTTTTAAATATTTTTTTAAAAAAACTACAACCATAAAACCTACGAACACCAAACCTAGTCTAAAAAGCTCACCTCACCTAATTTTTGAAGCACAGAACATGGGTGCAGAAATTGTGGGCTGTCTGTAACATTATGGTGAGATTTGGATAAAGGATTCATGGATTGTTTCAATCAAACAAAGAAAGGCATGGGTTCATTTCCCATCTTGTTAATTTCCTCCCATATTTCTCATTTTCCTCTTTTAGATTTAGTTTTACAGATCATCTCGATGATTCCGTTATTCAAAATTTAATAATAATTATATTTTATATTAAAATTAATTTTTTTTATTAAAATAACATTACCTTGATATTTATTTTCTAATTAAAACAGTATTGATTTATGTATTTTTTTAATTAAAACTCAAGTTAGCTCGTTAATTTATCAGCTAACCTACTAATTCACTACTCGTCTATGCTTTTTTTTTTTTTTAAACCTATAACTATTTTGCTAATGTATATTTACAAGGAGATGGAGTTTTTCTTCTCTATATACAATTACTTTCAGTGTTCCAAATGCAAGAAGAAATTGATTCTGGACAATTTATAACACAAATTTGAGGATTTAATCCAAAAAAAACACTCAATGTCCTGCCACTTATTGGAGATCTCCATGCCACAGCCGGTGACCATATCAGAAAAGCTTTCTGAATTATGGTTTGCAGGCCGACCACACAAGTGGCTGTGAATGACAAGGACGCCTTTAGCCTGTTCTTAACCTTTGTGAATTGCTTCTTTATTATCTCATCATTTTATAGTCAAGTGGTCATGATTGTGGTCTCCATCTTCAACGAGCACTTTATACTTCTTTCCTCATAAGAGAACAAAAGAGACCAACCAGTTATTGGGACAGGTGGTAGCAGCCTCTATCCTCCACAGAGTAAAAATACATGTTTAATCCTCTAAAAGCGTATTTATTGAAAAGGTTTTATCTTTATGTTCTCGGCCAAAAAAGTAGTCGTCTAGGGTTAAATAGTATTGAGATATCATGGATTAAAAAAAAAAAAAAGCAAAAGAGATTAAATTCTACTTATATTTGGCATTACGGGCTAACTACATGTTTGAACAAAAATTTAAATTTAATTTTTTTTATGTATTTTAGTCGTTTTCATATATATACTGGTATTAAAAATAAATTAAAAAATATTATTTTAATATATTTACAAATAAAAATACTTTAAAAAATCACATCCCCTCCTTGCAATCTCAGCCTCGGGTTTTCAAATTGCTTATGTATTAATGACGAATTATAATACGGTTAAACTAAGATTAATCATGATTAAGGACAAATTTAGGGCATTATCGTGGTGGGGACACAGAACACGATTGGAATTTCGATATCTTTAACCGTTGGATATAAAAAAAAAAAAATTTGCACTCAAAGTTGCACTAAAACACCAAAGGAAATGGTTCGAGAAGTTGTATTCATAGTCATCATCAGTACGGATGTCCTTGCTTGTGCGTCCTTCCGGTTTCCAGGCTCCTCTTTTTCTTTTTTTCTTTTTTTATATTCATTTCACAAAAAGTTGCACCTTGAGAGAGAGAGAGAGAGAGAGAGAGAGAGAGAGAGAGAGAGAGAGAGAGAGAGAGAGAGAGAGAGAGAGGCAGACAGAAGAGATTACGTTTTTTTCCGTAGTTTGATTAGTGAATGGTGATAGAATCAAATATCAAGAAAAATAGAAGTGGTCAATCTAGTCATGGCATTTGGTGGTAGTGACGACGAGGAACACAGCTAGGTTATATTTTTCTTAATTTCTTCTCTTACCTAATAAAATTCAATCCCTTTATCTTTAAGATAAATTATCTATACAAGAATCAGTGCATTTAAGACAAAATTCTTTCTAATAACTTACTTATCTTGAATTTAGAACATGTTTAAGTGCAAAAGATGAAGTTTCTATTTAAAATCTTATTTATATATGTTAAAACATTTTAAGATTAAAACTTGTACAAATTAATTATTATTTTCTATTTAATTTTGTTGGAGAAGAGAAAAATGATGAGATTCATTTAATTATAAATGTTCTGCTATTATATTAAGAAATTATCTCAATTCAAAAATTAGATTATTAGATGTTCACGATTTGTTTTTTTTTTAATATTAATCATAAAAAAATAAATTCACAAACCATTTAAATCTATCATTCCAAGAGACTTTTCTCATGAGAAGCTCTGAAATACGATATTGGTAAAGCAAATAGACCTTGCCTCGAATGGTGGGAGACAATGCTGGCTATTAGAAGGTTAGGTTTCAATTCTACATTCCACCTTCCTTTAAGATCGTGCCCTTTACGAATTGGTGAACTCGAATTGTATACATGGTGTCGTAGGAAATTGATGGAACTAAAAGTTACACTGCTGCATCCTACCTAAATCAAATCACAAGAAAAAAAATTATTTTATTTGAAGAACATAGCAAAGTTTTGATATCCAATTGAGATATGACCATTGAGTGATCTTTAATAAAAACTATTAATAACACACACATACGAAGGATTATAAGAAAGTGAGGATTATAAAAGATGAAAGTACAAATTTGTTTAATGTGAATGAAAAAGCAAGTCAAGAAAAGATAGGATTCTTTATCAAATACAGAGCATATTTAAATATAAAAAAATAAAATTGCAGAAATTTAAATAGGTTATATAGTGAAAATAAGGAACCTTAATAAAAATTTGTATTGAATTTAATACATGAGATAATAGTTGTAGAAGTTCGAATCCAAGAAATATAGATCTCTTTATAGGATAAATAATAATATAGAAAATTACCATGAATTTTGAGTATGTTACAAGAGGATAAAAAATTAATGCCTTCTATAAAGAAACTATTTTATATAGTTATGTCTTTAAAGGATGAGAGGAATCCCCACCAGAAACAAGGTTGCCATCTTTGAAAATTTTATAAAGCAAGTGATTTTTTTTTGAAAAGTTAAAATAATTGTTTGTCAATTATCACCAAAAAATATTTGTTATTTATGTAAATAGAGAATCAATTTTTTGAAAAGTTGGACTAATAGCTAGTTGTTTTAACCATTTATGCCAACAAGCGAAGGCGGGTCTGATTGTTTGGGTCTCATGGTTTGGAAGATCTTAACTAAGATATAAAATTAGTCAAAATAATTTTTAAATCTCTTAAAATTTTTTCTCAATTTTTGAGGGTTCAAAATTACTTAATATAATTTGTCATAGGGTAAAAATCTATTTTAAAGCATTGTTTTCATCTTTCTGTAAAACCTCTTTAGCACATTTTTAGTTAATACATAAAAGGAACTTTTGTTTTAATAAATTATTTTGGAATTTTGTAATGCATAACACAATTGAAAGATTTTTTTTATAGTAAAATAAATTTTTTGACAGTAATTTCAATATGCAAATGAAAATTGAAGAATTTATTTCTTGTTATTTTGTACTTGTTTAAGAATACCTTGGTAACCCAACTTAGAAATCACTTGTCTCAACTATTTTATTAAAAATTAATACTTGAGTTTTGTATTTGATAACTAATTTAGTATCATTTGCTGCAGAAAGTTTTTTAAAAGTGTTTTGTATTAATCATTTTTGAATTATTCCTTTTTTAATACAATTCAAATCTGCACATGTATCAAATAGGGCAATAATATTTATTTTAAAATCATTTGAAAATATTAATGTAATTTTTATGATATATTTTTTTGAAGTAATTTGAGTTAAAACATGTAGATAATCATGAGGAACATACTCAATAATTGACAATACATGATCTAATGCTTGATTTTCTAAGATTTGATTTTCTGATTCTGATTTAGAATTAGACTAACTTTCTATCTTTGTGAGAAGATATTGTAAAATTACGAAGTTTTTTTGTTGGGCTTGTTTGAGATATTATAATTCAATCTTATTATTTTTAATTTTAGATTGTAGATCTGAGATAATAGCAATAGGTTTAAATTTTTTCTTTTTGTTGAGATTTTTGATAAATTCATAGGTATTGTACTTATTGATAGAAATAATAATTATTTTTCAACATGTTATAGTGTCTCTAACTTGTTAAAGAAACTCATGAGTTTATCTAGATTGTTTTTTATTTTATTTTATTATTATTGAGGATTATTAAGTTTTTTTATAACTTCAAGAATAAATTCTTGATCATGAGTTAAGACATTAATGGTATTGTTTGATGTATCTGAGCTAGAGTTGAATGTTGCTAATTTATCAATTTAAAAAGCTTCTTCAGAAATGTTTGATGGACTGCATTTAGTTTCAAATACTTCAATTAAAAAGTTTGGGATAAAGTGAATGACTTTTTATGATTGTAGGTCGTATTGATTCGATAAAATCTAGAGGTATGTTTTTTTTTGTGAGAATTTGTGGGGTTTTTGTTCATTCAGCTGTGATTTTGTGCAGATCAAATGTTTATGGCTGTTGGGATTTTCTCAAGTGCAGATCAAGGCTATTTGACAGTTCGATCTGCTAGTGTTTTGCTGCATCGGGATGGCTAAATCAGGATTACGGTAGGGAAGGGAGACCGAGAAAGGTTGGTTGCTGTGGAGATTAGGTGTTGTCGGCAGATCAAGTTCTTAGAGAGAGAGGCTGGTTTGCGATAGGAGATTGTGGAGTTTGGTAGATGCTAGTGGGTTTATGGTGGCTAATCGGGAGGTGATGGAAGATATGGTTACTTAGGCTTGGTTTGAGATTTGGGAAAAAGATGAATAGTGTCTTTAAGTGTGCGTGTGTGTGTGTTTTTTTTTTCTCTTGAATTTTCCTCTCTGATCACTCGTGATTCTATATTCCTCTGTGAATTTTTATCTGGGTCTCCCTTTTCCTTTTTTTTCCTTGACTACCTAGTCTATTTATATACAGTTCACCAAATATGTTTTGACCTATCTTGATCCTTGTAACTTTTTATCTTCAAAAGGATTCAATTTTTTGTTATTTATTTTGGTCCCTATTTCTTCACTTAATTGTTGTTTTGCTCCTCAATCTTATTTTTTATTTTTTTTATTTTGTTTTTGAAATTTCTTCTTTTTGAATATGTAGTAAAAAATCATTACGACACATGTTATGAAGAACAAGAATGATCTCATGAGTTAACGAGTTGATGAAATCTAATCAACAAGTTTTTAGTTTACTAATACTCTCGCAAAGTAGGAAGAAAATAGTAACATTACCTTAGATAACAGGACTAATAAAACAAAGATTGCCGAAATATAACCGACTAGCTTTTCGAGGTATCGAACTCGCACCTCCGAATCATGAGTCACTATCAAACCAAAGATTTGGGTGATTTCAAAAGGTAAAAGGAAGAATTGGAGTTATGGGGACCATGCTCTCGATCTCTGGTTCTAGCTATATATGCTTTACATTGTTGTTCCTTTGTATCAAAGACTTGATTCTAGCTCGCAAGCTATTGGGCGGTGGTGGCGCACACTCCATGTCTCTAACAGGCTTATCTTCCACTACCATCACCTTTACCACACAAATATTGCCTACCAATATTATCTTCAGATGTAACTGCTACATTGCCCTAGAAAAGCTCGCTCTTTTTAATGATATGAAGTGCTTTGCTCGTTCCATATAGTTATGCTATCTGACTAAATTCAGATGAAAAGCATAGTATCTCGTGATGAAAAGATTGCCCGTTACTCTTTCTAGTATTTGGTCGGAGCCCACGAATTCCTACCACCCTTAATTATTTTTTTAATTTAAATCTCAGTATTTAAAAGTCCATTGAATCCTGACTAATCTGGTCAAACCGGTTCGGTCCATTAAAAAATAAAGCTTTTTCAACAATAATATAATTTATTTACAAGGATTGAACTCAAGATCTTGTTTAAGAATCAATCGTCCAACCACTTGAACCAACTACTATCGGTGTTAACTTGGTATAGCTTTTGGTAACAAATTCTACAATGTCTTGGGATGTTTCAAAGGCATAGATCTTCCAATAATATTTTTAAGCAATCAATCCGAAGTGTATACTAGCAATCATAGGGGATAAAAGCTTATCGTGACTAGACTTGATCGGTGGTGTCTTTCGTTTGAGCTTGTATACCTACCTCGAAGGAAGAATTAGGGGGTGGCAAAGTCTGGAAGGTTTAAGAAAATTCCCATCTAAACTTGATATTTTTGAATACCTTTTCAGGTCTCCGGCCAACAAACCGAACAAAAAATCAAATTAGTACCTACCCACAGCTTCTATGATGGATGGTAAGCTATATATAATTGTTCTTACTACATCATCATACATAAAATGTCTTCTCTATGATTTTCAATTACAGAAAAAAAAAAGAATTATATATTGACCCATTAAATATGTTTTGATATGATATTCCTTCCACCAATAAATTAAGGGCTTTGTCTGGTTTTTGGTAGTTTGCAACATTTTTGTCTCATAAACAAATGAAAAAATTACAACAAAACAACTATGATTAAGAAAAGAATTCATTCCTAACATTAAAATGAGAAAAAAGTAATGAAACATTTGTTGATTCTGACACGTCCAACTCGGAAGAACAAGATGAATTGGAAAGAGTTTATCAAGTACAGAGGTAGCCATAATCATATCCAAAAAAAAAAACAATTAGTGGAAAAATTGGTTGGAACCAGCCACAATCTAGGTCAAAAGGGGAAGAAGATCCTCCCTCATTTTCAAAATCATATAGCTTTTAATATATAGTTTTGAAATTCATTGCACATGGACCCAACCACTTTCCTGCAAAAATATTGGTTAGCAATTGATAGATGATGATCAAGATCACATCAATAGTGATAGTGAGCTTTTCCAAATTGTTCTTCACCACTAGAGTCTTGAGCTTGAACTCTTCTCCCTAGCTTGAATATGAGACTCCACTTGGCAATTTTGGCAGTGGAGAATCTAGTACGTAGCAGTGGTCTTTCTCAAAATAAGAAAGCCCGTTGACAAAAGTCTAACAAAGTTGACTTTAGTAAACATAATTATCTTATTTATTCCTTCAATTATTCCTTCAAACTTCCTGTTGTTATCTGTTTTGTAACTCTATATAAACAAAAAAAAAAATACAAAAAAAGATTTGAAAAAAAATATTGGAAGAAAATTAAAAAATATATTAATAAGAAGAATATACTAGAAAGCCTAAAAATTATTGAAAACTGGTTGAGAAAGATCAAAATATACAAGATTGAAAAATTTCACAGTGTATTTTTAATTGATAAATGTTCTATTGGCGAAGGAAAATTCATTTTGAGAAAGGAAATTCAAAATTAGATGTTCAAGAACTCAATTGGAATTTTTCAATGTCAAATTGAAATTATTGAGGGCTTACTCGCAAGAAATATTAATTTTGTTGAAGTCAATTTAGGTTTTAATTGGAAGAAATTAAAAAAAGGGGTTGAATTGTAATTTTTAAGAGTTAATTTAGTCAAATCAAATGCTTAATTAAATAAATATTAAAGATTGATGGGCAATTAAGAACTTCATTGAAGAAATCCAAAACCAATGACCAAACTAAAAAAGACGTATTAATATATAAGGGTTGAAAGGGCTGAAATTGACCAAATCAGTGATGAACTTAAAGAAATTAAAAGTTTGTTGGTCAATTGAGAGTCAAAATGCACAAATTCTAAACCAAGAACTAAAATAAAAATAGCGGTCAACTTTGGAGTAGACAATTGAGTTTGGTAATGATAAAATTACATGAAATTAAAATTCTAGAGGCGATTACGAGTACAATTAAAAACAATTGGAAGAATAGAGCCTCAATTGAAATTTGCCAAATCTCAAATTAAGAACCCTAAACGATGTGTCATTCAAACTTAAACAAGAGAAGGTGAATGACACGTCGTTCTTCAGCTTGTATATCTATTTTGACAGTTTTGGCTAATCTAGTTAGCTTTTAAACGCATGAATGTAAAGTTATAGAACTTCAAATTGAGCAAGGGTGTGTTTGACAAACACCTCTTAAGCTTATTTTTGGTAGTTTTATCACAAAGAAAAATGGATTTTTGCCAAATAAAGCATAAAAAATAAAAATAAATATTTTCTTTTTCTTGTATATGGCTAAAAATCCTAAAGTTATTTACGCTTTTTTAAAAAAACTAAAATACTTTGACATGTTTTTTGTTTTTAAATATTGCATGGATTTTACAAGTTTGTAAAATTCCAAATATACATAATTATAAACTTATACGTAAAATATATTCCTGATATTAAATAAAAAAATAATTTTTTATGTTAGTATTATAACGGTTAAGTTTTTAATCTGATAAGATAAAAATCTCTTTATTAAGAAGAATTTTTCTTAAACCTTAAACAAATAAACGGTTAGAAAACACAAAATTTTCTTTGTTTATATTAAACAAATAAACAATACAACTTACCTTAAATAAGATATATTATGGGTGCTAATATCTTTTCTTACGTAATTAGTTCTCTTATCCAGACTTTAAGACCAGTTAATATTCATAATGATTAAAATATTAGATAACGACTTTTATTTTTTATTAATAAAAAATAAAAAAATTACTTATTTTTTCCACTCATGTCATCCCGGATGATCCCAATCTTGCAACACTTCCATACACGATTAATGGAGTTCCAAGGAGTTAGTCATGCATCGTGGCATGGGTTTTTTTGCAAGAAAAAAAAATCTCAACCCATTAACAATTTTGAGAATATATGCAAGGATTTTTTGCAAGAAATAATCTCAACCCATTAACAATTCAGATAATATATGAATTTTAATAGCATTTAGTTGTTGTATCATGATTTAAAAAACAGAAATAGTTGAGATTCCCAAAAGAATATAATAAAATTTATTTAATAGATATATTTATTTTTATATCTCTATTTTCATTTCTCCAACCAAATATATCAATATTTCTTTTATTCTAAGACACTAACTAAATATAACCTATATAATTATTTACATCAAATATAAAAATTATTGAGTATAGTTTGTATTTTATATCTAAGGACATCATATCGATCTTTTTGTGGTGATTCAACTCAGTGAGGATTAAATCCTTGAAAAGTTTTTCGAACTTATAGAATATATATATTCCAATATTATTTGAAATTTCCTTTTCTTCACTGATTAGAAGCAAAGCCAAGCCAAGCCAAGCCAATACATTAATTTTTTTTTTTAATTTTCTGGGCAATTTTCTTAATCTAGCTCCTTACTCAAACTTTTATCATCACCTAATCAACATAATACATTAGCTCTTTGCTTAAATCTATCTGCTTATTTCACTAATCAAACAGAACATGGAAATTAATCAGTCTGTTGAAATTCAAAAAATCCCAATCACAAGCAAGAAAATCTTGGAGGGACTATTTCTCCCCCCATCCTCTCTCTTTTCTATCAAATTATAAATCTCATCCTTTCTTATCATTTTGTATCTTTCATCAATCTTCTATATATATATATTGGCTCATCTTATTTTCTAAATTTGATAATTCAAAATATTTTAAAATCAATTAATATATTAATCGAGTCTAGGAACCCATTTCAAAGTGTGCGGCTTCCGTTTTTAGATACTTTCTAAAAATATTTATCTTAAAAACATATCAAATTAAATTTATTTTTATTCAATTTCAAATAAAAAAAATACTTTTAAAAAACATTACAAACCACAGTACCTAACACAAAGTTTTATTTTGAAACAATCTTAAAACTATTATCCCTCTAGAAGCATACATTTTTGTACATTTTCAGATAAATTCAATGATGTGAAAATCTTGCTGTTTGTTTGATGTGAGGCTAAATGGTGATGAGTGTTAATGGTCCAATCAAGGGAATCAAGCCCTGGCCCCTACAAATCAATGTACCTACGGAGGTAGAAGCTACTGTGGGCAGGATCATTCCTCTCCCACGAAAATGCTTCGAAGGACTTTGGCAATGGTTGAGACACCACAGGCCACCCACCATTTTCAATGGACCGCATGAATTGGACTTAGACACATCAAAATATCTGAAATAGCTTTTTTTTGTTTACTTTCTTCCCATTGGATTCCTAATAAGCTCTGGTCATAAATTATTTGCAGATATGAATATCATGATCTCAGATCCATGTAAGCATCCGGAGGAGTTTAGTGACTCTGGTTGCCTGATTGCTTCTCAAATTACTACGTGTCCAGCATTTGTGTTGTTTAATTGTCCATTTCGTCACTGAAATTTGATATTTTGCTGGGTATATATGATAGGCTGTTGAATTTCCACGTATACAGTTTTTTTTTATGAGAAAAAATCACGGCTTGAATTTTATTAATTAAGGGCTGTGTATTGTATAAAATAATTTTATAGAAATGTTTTTTTCAATGATTTCTCTATCTTTATTTTAATAAAATCTTTTTATGTTTTCTACAATTTAAATTAAAATCGTTTATTCAATTCATGTCAATACTGAAAGTTGGGCTGTTGATAGAATCATCTGTTATGCCAAGTGGTAAATAAATCATACCACTATTTTAAAAATTTTATAACTTGTTGCCTTTCAACATAATAACATCCAATAAAAATTATTAAACAAACAGGAGAAAGAAGAAAAAAATAATCTTGAAACACACTGAAACTCTAATTATAATACCACCAGTACTATTAAAAAGATCTTAAAAAAAAATAACCATTTAGGTGGTGGCCCAGTGGTGAGAGCTTGGGACCAAGAGGTTTGCTCCCTCTGTGGTCTCAGGTTCAAGCCCTGCGGTTGCTCATATGATGGCTACTGGAGGTTTACATGGTCGTTAACTTCAGGGCTCATGGGATTAGTCGAGGTGCGCGCAAGCTGACCCGGACACCCACGTTAAACTAAAAAAAAAAAAGATCTTAAAAAGATGAATTCAATAACAAAAAAAAAATCACCAACAATAACACAAGTGGGCCACACTAGCCTTTCAATAGTGGAGGATGACTCACTTGTCTTTGAAGGCAAGTGTAAACTACTCAGGTCACTGTTTGTGATATTTTTTAGTGTCATTTAATTCATTTTATCGATATTTTTTTCTATGATGCTGGTTATGTCGAAATCAAAATTTTGATATGTTTTCAGAATTTTTTGTCTATTTCTTTCTTTTACTTTTCTCTCTTCTCTTTCCTTTTCATTTAATATGTTTTATTGGATGTTGCTATTTTAAATAACAACAAGCTATAAAAGTTATGTTTCATAGTCATCCGGAGGAGTTTAGTGACTCTGGTTGCCTGGTTGCTTCTCAAATTACTACGTGTCCAGCATTTGTGTTGTTTAATTGTCCATTTCGTCACTGAAATTTGATATTTTGCTGGGTATGGTAGGCTGTTGAATTTCCACGTGTACAGTTTTTTTTATGAGAAAAAATCACGGCTTGAATTTTATTAATTAAGGGCTGTGTATTGTATAAAATAATTTTATAGATTTTTTTTTTTTACTGATTTCTCTATGTTTATTTTTATAAAATCTTTTTACGTTTTTCTACCATTTAAATTAAAATCTTTTATTCAATTCATTTCAATACTGAAAGTTGGGCTGTTGATAGTTATCATCTGTTATGCCAAGTGGTAAATAAATCTTACCACTATTTTTAAAGAATAATAACATCCAATAAAAATTATTAAATAAATAGGAGAGAGAAGAAAAAAATAATCTCGGATACACACTGAAGTTTCGATTATAACACTATTAGTATCATTGAAAAAATTTTAAAAAGATGAATTCAATAATAAAAAAAAAAAAATTCACCAATAGTGACACAAGCAAACCACACTAGTCTTTCCATAATGAAGGATGACTTACTTGTCTTTGAAACCAAATGTAAACCACTCAGGTCACCATTTGTGACATTTTTTAGTGTCGTTTGATTCGTCTTGCCGATATCTTTTTGATGGTGCTGATTATGTTGAAATAAAAATTTCGATGTGTTTTCAAAATCTTTTTGTTTATTTTTTTCTTTCACTTTCCTCTCTTCTCTCTCCTTCCCATTTAATATGTTTTATTGGATATCACTATTTTAAATAACAACAAGCTATAAAAGTCATATTTTATAAAAACAACATAAACAAACTATATTATCTCATTAATTTATTTTTCAACTTTGTTATTTCACTGATTTTTTTAAAAATATATTAAAAACTAAAATTGTTGTTTAGTGAAGGACGGTCGAAAAAAAATGTATGCTACATGTGTTTGCTTATTGGATCGTCAACATGACAAAAATCTCCATGGTTTTATCTTCAAGGTTCGTCTCGTCCCCAAGGACAGGGAAGAAAAAAGAAAAGAAAAGTTAAGTAGAAAGGCGATAGGAAACAATAGTAAAACATCACATAAGAAGGGCCATGGTCAACCCACCATATAATTGTAGCTATTTAGATGTGGATCAAGCTCAATAATATCATCACTCAACTCGAAATGCTGAAGCCCAATATTAAAGAAGCTCAAGAAAGTTAAAAAGAGCTAAGATTTAGGTGGCTCGTCAAATTTTTTTCACCTAAAAAAATATTAATTAAGATGACCAAAGTGTTTCTAAACAAGCAAAAAACAAAAATGAAATTTGTGTTATTAATTTAATTGGGTTCAATAAGCTTGCATAATTGTATTAACACAAATAAATAAAAATACAATGACAATAAATAAATTGATAAAAAGATTGGAAATGAAAAAAAAAAAAACATAAGCCTATTCGAGTTAACATACTAAATCTATGACCCAGTCATAATATCAGGGTAACCTTGTTGAAAGCAAGTTGAATAAAACAATAAAGTTTAATTATTAAACAATCATATATTGAAGGGTGGAACTAAAAAAATATTAATTCAAAAAAAGTAATATAAAAAATATTTGTGATGAGCCCGAGACTAACACCATAAAAGACAAACTATAAAAAGAATGAAGTAAAATTCTAAACTCTAAAATATTGAGGGATGAAATTGAGAAATAAAAAGGACATTAAAAAAAAGATCTAAAACTAAATAAATAGCTAGTAATTAAAAAAAATAGAGACCGAATTTGATATAAAAATAAATAGAAATAAAAAATTAAGGGATGAAATTGAAAATAAAATTCAATTAGAAAAATGATAAAAAATAAATAAATAGCAATTAAAAAAATGAATGTCAAATTTGATACAAAAATTAAATGAAACCATATAACAAGGGAGTAAATTGAAGAAAACAATTAATAAAAAAATTAATTAAATAGCAATAAAATTAAGCAATGAAGATCAACATTTGACCATCACATGTCATCAACTTGATTATTAAAAAAAAAAAAAACAAAAATTTATGGCCCTTGAACATAAGTTATAAAAGCTTTGTTTTTGAAGATCAAACGAGTCATTTTATTTAATTTATTGTTATAATCCATGATGTTTTGTGATTTTTATCTAGGGTGAAAACCTAAGCTCTTATAATTTTTTTTTGTTAATATTTAGTAACATGATATATAGGAATACGTGGCTAATTAAGGTTGTCTATAAGGTGAAGTTACCTTGCAATATTGTTTTTTTTTTTAAATATTATTTTTAACAGGTAGGTAGCTAGGAAGTTGAGCAACTATTCTCATAAATAAATAAATAAATTCATGTGTTAGCTAGCTTGTCCTTACGTTTTGTTTTGTTTATGTATTTTTAATCCAACCCTATGTTATAGCTAGCTGAGCTGAGTGAAAGGAATGTTGCATCTTAATTAAGTGCAAGTAACCAAGGAGGTTAATTAATTAAACAATGCAATTTCTGTAAACACACTCAAGCAAGCACGCAAAGGAATAACCTAATTAGAACACAAGCTCATAGTTCATCACACTGTGTTGGAAGGAATGACAAGGTTTCCTTCTCAAGATCATGGAGCACTAACATGTTCTGTTGCTGAATATTGCCGAAAATAGACATGCCACTTGAGCTCCCCATGGCCAAGCAAGCTACTCCCACGCTTGCATCAGCAATCATATAGTTTTCGGCTGGCAATTCCAAGTCTGCTCCATCAAAGTGGAATACCAACTTAGGCACCTCTATATCGGTCGAGCCTGATGGCAATGTGAAGCAAACTTCGAGCCCCGTCGAGCCGGAATTGTCCACCGGGAGCTTAATCTGAGAGGTGAACTCTTTGGCTACCAAATCAAAAGCACTTTGTTCTAAATAGGTTATTGTAGTGCCAGAGTCAATAATAAGGCCACCACTTCCATCTTCTTGGAGTGAAAAGGTAGATTTCTTGATAGGTAGGCTAGTGTCACCCACTGATATTCCTTCAAGGGAAAGATAGTAAAATGATGGCTGTGCTGAGTTCTGGATTAAAGGGGTGGTCTTGATTTCACTGTCTGATGCTTTCACACTTGCTAGAGATCCCATCAATAGTGTGCTGGCTTTTGTGTCATCAACAGTGGTTAAGCAATATGAGAACTTGGGCTCCTTGAGTTGAGAAACCAATGACAAGGGTCCACGGCCAAGCCCCACTAGGCCAGAACCCTGGCTGAATCCACTTCCCTCGTTATCTTCTCCGCAACCGAATGCAACTTCAGGAACTGAAACCTTGCCAAACGTGAGAGTTTCGCTTGCCAGCATTCCTTGTGTTGAAGAATAATCGCCATAACCATACAGATATTCGCAGCCATCGCTGCAAGTGGACTGGGGTAATGCTTCACATAATTTGCTAGAACATGATAACTTAGAGAAAGAAGAGGACTTTTTTGGATCGAAAATAGGAGTGGGTTGATCAAAACACTGTGTGCAAGGCTTGCACTGAGTCCATATCAAATCGCTACCTGTGTCCATTATTGCAGAATAAGTCTCCGGTGGCGTGCCAATAGCTAGCTTCATCAAGAACTCACCATTCCCGGGAAGAACTGGGGCATCAATCTCAGAATTAGAAGATGCTACCAGTGCCATTGCTTTGAATCTTTGCAACCTGTGTCTTCCACGCTTAACCCCGTGTTGAATACGCTCGAATTTCGTTAAGTTCTTACCCGAATCAACATGTTTGAGCTTCACTCGGAAGCCATTTTGCACCTTTGGATGCTCTAAAACTCGCCGTGATGTAGAAAATGCATGAGAAAAAACAAAGGCGAAAATTGCCAGTGCTACGACAAAAGACAAAGAAGACATATTAGCCATGAGTATTGCAATCACCTTGAGATGAAAACAAAGTCTAAGTTCGTTGAAGATAAAAGACGACGGGGTAGTGAAGGTTGTGTAGGCTAGACAAGGACGAAAATGGTTTTGCCTGATGGACTTTGGTCTCTATAAAATGGGAGAACAAAATGGAGAGAGCGTGTAGGGAGAAGACTTGGAGAGATTACAGGAGATTAGAGGGTTTAAAGTGGAAACCAAGCCATCTCAACTTGTAGTGAAGGTTGAGATATCATCGGGCATGAGAGTGAAACTACAGGCCAAGTCATGCGTGGTGGTTGGGAAAATGAGATTGAAAACTAACAGGTTTGCTACAACCTTTTTGAAAAAGAAGGCCTCACACCTAGAAAGTAATTTGCAAGGCTTGTAGATAAAAAAAAAAAAAAAAGTTTGCTTCAAGAAATAAAAATCAAAATATCATTGAATTTTTACACTCTTATAACACATAAAGCACAAGAAAACATACCCCTATTATTTTTATATCTTTTATTCTTTGAATAACCATGTATTTTTGAGCTTCCCTACAATTTGTCATAGTGATGATCATGCTAAAATCATAACATTTGTATTCATTTGCTCTGACCAAATTCGAGCATAATTGATCATCATTGTTGTTAAGGCTAAAATCATTAACTTGTTGCTTGAGATCCACAACTCGATGAATGATGTACATATTGCATTATAAACAAACCATAAGGATTTCTTTTTAATTCCCCCATAAATTATAAAATTTATAAGAACTCTTAATTCGTTGATATATAGAATGGAAGGATATTTATCGTACAATCTCTTATCCTTTATCCACATATTTTAACTCATTGATTCTCTCTGTCTTGGCTTCTCTCAACGTATAATTCAATACATTTAAAGAGATTTAAAATAATTGTGCTGACGTTTGGTGAGCTAACAGGTGAACAAATTGTAATTAGGTATTGATGGAACAAATTTAGTTGGTTTGATGGTTCTATTACAGCAGATGTATGTCATCTCTGTACTCTTACATCTGTCTTCTTCCTTTTTTTCTCCTTCTTGTTTAGAAAAAATCATAGTTCCAAGATGTAGCTCATAAGTGCAGGTGGCCCAAGGGCAGGTCGTGAATTAGAAGATTTAAGTCGCGAGTTAGGAAGTCAATCTATTCTATAATTTTTACGAGAAAAAAAAACAAAATAATATCATTTTAATAGGTTTAGAGCCTGTTTGAAAGTGGTTGCTGTTATTTTTTGAAATGTTTTTCGTGTAGAAATATATTAAAATAATATATTTTTTTATTTTTTAAAAAATTATTTTTGAAATTAACGCATCAAAATAATCCAAAAAATACAAAAAAAATTAATTTTTAGTAATTTTTTTTTTAATTTTTAGAAAACACGGTTTGCACACAAGAATAAAAAAACAAGTTTGTTTTTTTGTCAAGAAAAAAAAACCAATTCCAAATAAATCCGTAGTTTTATAATATAGAAAGAACTGCCCGTCCATTAAAAAAAAATCAAAATAAATTAACATATTTTTAATTTTGACATTAGGAGTGAATGACCCTTTTTGTTTTTTTCTAATACAGATGTAATTATAATGTATGGATTAGGATTCCTCTCATCATCGGAATAATACAACTAGTTGAGTTAATTAATCTATGTATACCCTCCATTTTATACTTGTAAGAAAATAGAACATTTCATGGTTTTCTTCTTAATTATCAGATATTCTAAGCATTTGATTCTAAGGAAATTGAGACAACGTAACCTATCATGTTATTCTTGATATAAGAAGATTTCCAATTACTCTTCATCTAATATTGTGAAAGATGATGGACGGTGTTTATATAATATTAGTAATGTATTCACCTGAGAAAAAATCCCAAGAAATTATCCATCAACGAAGAGAAACACATCACTTTCTTGATCTCATCTCCAAACCTACTGTGGAGCTTACGTGGGAAGAAAGGAAGCAAACTCAAGTGTTGAATGGAAAGGGTATAGGCACATCATACATCTAGAAGTATATATTCGAAATTAGTTTTCTCGAATAATATCAACCATTGATGGAATGGACTCCACTGATTGGTCCCAAAACACACCATTCATCGAATGGTAAGAATGATTCAAAAAACCCTTTCATGATAGATTTTTCAGGATCAATAGCATTCTGTTCTTGATTTCATGAATAATGCTATTACTTGATTTCATGTATTCTTGACTCAAATTTCAGCAGAATTGCTATTACTCCATGCAAGTTTTTGTTTTTTCTCAGTTGGATTTCCTGTCAGTAAAAGGTGTTCTAAGCTTTTCTCCCTTCACCAATTCCTTAAAGGATGAAACATTTGAGGTGGGGCCCAAAGGTAGGAACTTGAGTGAAGATACCGCACACTCGATCCTCATTCAGTCACTCTCCATAAGGACCTTAAAGAGAATTGCTGACCCAGAAGGAAAAGAAACATTTTGAAACAAAGTTTCTCATACGTGACAGACATGCATGGGATATGCCTTCCAGCTTTTAACATCTCATAACTTAAGTCAAGAAATATAGAAGCTTGAATATGAAGAAATTTGATGTTTGAAGGCTGTCTAAGGTGCAAAGAACTCATGACATTTTATATGATGATGCGAACACAACAAAAGCAAATCTTCAGATGAGAAAGACAGCCCTACAGTTCCAACATCCTTTTATCTATGGAATGATAAGTTTCAGTCAAGACATTAAAATTCATAGAAAAATCAAGGGGAAAAAAGAAATTTTAGCCGAAATATGTAAGACAATCGGATGAACCAAAACAAAAATTTAAGTGTCAAGAGATAATCTAGAGCATTTGTGGTTAAATATTAGGGAGAGAGTAGTAATTTTCAGCACCATGCGAAAATGCGTGGAAGCAACAAGTGAATCCTTGACAAATGCATATTAGTGTGATTGACAAAAATTCAACAATCTTGCTACTTATAATTCTCTTGTAAAAGCTCAGTCATTACTTCCTACTTGCATGGATACAACATACAGGCATTGAATTGATGTCATCAACCAATTCCAAAAGGTCGACTCTGTCGAGATTTATTCTTACCCGACAGTTTCATCTGGTTTGTATGATCTTCTTCCACTTCCAGCTTTTTCCTCCAAGCAACCTCTTCCTTTTGTCTTTTAATCAGCTCTAGCTCACAAAATCGTTCCTCATCTTTCCTTTGTTGCTCCAAGGCTTCTCTTCTCTGTGACTCTTCCACCCTCCTACTATTCTCTTTCAGCATCTTATCCAGCTCTTCTCTTTCTTTTTGAGCTTGTGCCTGAGTGGTCATATTTACATCAAAATGTACATGAGGCCAAAATCACAGAAACATCTAATGAACTGGTTTCAGAGAGTGACAAATATCTGATACTTCTAGCTTATTAATATGCATTGAGCAATTAACTTTCAATTGTTAGCAAATTCCATATCAGATGGGACACTGTTGGGCACAGATGAAAAAGGAACTGACATGAATTCAAACAATTAACTGTGATGCAGTCCCCTTAAATATGACAGATAGAGCAGACAATCCATATCTGAGATGGATCATGTAAGAGGGCAGAAGAGAAGAAGTGATTCCGCACAGTTAGAGGTAGGAGAAACTTTTTAGTAGGGACCAATTCAAATACCTATCTAGGTGCACAGTTCAACTGATAAAAATGTTGGCTTCTGGCTTTGTACCTGTAATGATACGAGTAAATATAGACATGTATCTTTTCCCAAAGGATGTCCAACCCAAACAGTCTTTGCTCTAACAGCTATCCTCTCTAGTTTCATGTTTGAAAACTACCAGGCTTTGCTGTACTTTGAGGCTCTTTTATGCTGAGACTTCACTCACCCATGATTTTACTGAATAGTCTTCGACATTTATCTCCTTTAGAAAGAAGTGAAGTCCTAAATTTACGGAATAAAAGAGAAAACTACAAGCTCTACATGCTCGGTGAGGAAATAAGAAAAATTTAATGGAGCACCTGCCTCCTCCTGATCAGTCTTGCCCACTGTAATAACCTCCTATCACTCGAAGTCTCAGTTCCAACCCAACCTTAGTTTCCTCCAAGTATGATGACACAACAAACCAAGTCTTTTTGCGTTTGAATAGTATAACTGACCAAAGCCCCTATTACTCATTGCCCAGTTCCATCCCAGCCCTAAGGTGCTCTGTGGACAGTTGCCACAAGTGATTTACATTCCAATATCTATATCATAGCAAACCCAAGTCGTTTGTGTGTGCATAGCATGATGATAAATGTTTGAAAACGACAGTTCAATGCTGTGAATTTGGTTAGTTCTCCATTATCCAGGGGCTTCACACAGACAGCTAAAGATTACTTATGCCACATAAGGGACAACTATATTGACTTCGGCAATGACGAGCGCCAACAGAAACAATCAACATTCCTGACAGTCACAATATTGATGAAGAAAGATACAATGACTGGTAATTCAAGTAACTTCTCAAGCTATCTTAAAAGTGGAAATCCCAACTAAAGCCTTGAAACTCATTATGATTTCTAAACATGGTGATAAAGCATGCAATACATGTACAAGACTCAACAATCTATCCCCACTACTAAAAGAAGAATAGAAGTCTTAGTATTAACAAGCTGGCTTCAAATCACAATTGTCAATGCCACAATTTTTTCCCCTTTCAAAAACTCCTTGCAATCTAAAAATAGACGTTAAAAAGAATGACAACTATATAAATAGGTCCACTTCCTTTAATTATTTTACATGTTAAGGTCCCAATTTTTTATGACTATGAATGAAGTACCCAAAAGACAGGTGGCAGGTGGAAGCTCAGTAACCAATACTTTATCGCAGCTGAATTTTTTTATATTCAAGCCCCCAACAATAAGAGACCAGTAACTAGTGAGAGTTGAAGATTCTTACTTCTTTCCTTCTTTCCTCAACAAGAGCAGCTTCCTTTTCCTTAAGCAGTTGAGCTACAACATCATCAAACAATTTCTTCTGACCTTCTTCTATCCGCCTCTCTATTTCTGACAGGACTTCCTCAGAATTTAATTTCTCTTCCACATTTTTCCGAATGGATTCCTCCAGTCTCCTAGTAGTCTCTTCCTCTAATAGGTTTAGTTCAGCCTCTAGTTGACGCCTGATAACAATTACAGTAAGAGTAATTTCATTAAGCATGCAAAAGCTCTCCTAAGTAAACTGCAGATTTCCACTTCGAGGTTATATTGATGACAAGCGAACTCTGATGTGGAAGTACAAATAAACAGGGAAATAATTGTTCATCAAACAATGCATGTTAGAATAAGTGGTAGCTTATTAGTTCAAAAAACCCCCCATAGAAGCTAACCTGTCACTTGTCACAACTACAGATGAACTACTTATTAGTTCAAAAAACCCCCCATAGAAGCTAACCTGTCACTTGTCACAACTACAGATGAACTACTCGTTGAGAACCGGCAAAAACCAAATGGAGATAAATCACCATGGCTAAAAATTGAAGAAATTATGCTAGCAATAATAATAAGACGTTGGTGGAAACATGCATAAAGTATTTACCTCTTCTTCTCTTCCTCCTCTTTCTTTAATTTCTCAACAGCAATTTTGGTAGAAGCAATACTTGTACTTCTTGACCTAGACAATGGAGACAATGATTCAGTCCTACTTCTACTTCTATGTCTTCTACGTCGCCTAGAAGGTGTCGGAGACCGACTTTTACGCCTCCTGTAACTCGGTGAACGACTTCTCTGATGGCGCCGAGGGGGTGGAGAATCAGAATCACTTTTCCTCCTGCACTAAAAACATTTACAACTTTACAACATCACAACACATCCTTTTGAAAGTAATCAAAAACCCACCAATGGGATCATCATTTCACCTCCATATTGCCCCAAATTGGACTGTAAGTTTGCATTTAAGGACTAAAAATTAAAAAAACAGAGCCATTACAAGATTGAATAAAACTGACTAAAAATCACAACTTTACAACATCACAGGAGACCCTTTTGAGAGTAAAAAAAGACCCACAAGTTGGATTATCAAATCAATTCCATAATTTACTAAACCAGATTACAAGATTGAATTTTTAAGAACAAGGAAAACAAAGAACTAAAGTGTCATAGCTATTGATGCAAAGAGTATGTGACCTGGAGTGAGAATTGGAATAAGAAGAGCGGATGCGGTCAGCCCTTCTGCTCCTTCTTCTATGGGGGTGGTCTGCCGGCGACGGTGAGCGCCTCCGCCGGTGCGACGGCGAGCGAGATATGCTTCTAGCCATCTATCTATCTTAAGGTAATTCTACTGGTCATAAAGCTTACTTGCCTTTGTAAGAAATCTACTGACAATTGTTTCAATGTGCCAAGTTGGCTTTAGTTGCTGTATCAATTAGTCCAGTCCACTTGCCTGTCTTAATTTTCTCTTTTGTTATGAAGCATATTTTTATGGTTCAAACTTGAGGGACTGAAAAGATATATTGCTCTAACTTGAAGTACCTTAAATTGTAGTTACGTTGGCTTTGAATCCAACAAGCAATCTTATACCACCACCACAATCATAATGATTATTAAATTGAGTGTTTTTTTTAATTATTATTATTATAACGTATTTTTAAAGTATTTTAGTTTAAAAAAGATTTAAATTGATTTTTTAGATGTTGGATTTTGTTACAATGATATTAAAAAATATATAAAAAAATATTATTTTAATATATTTTTAATTAAAAAATATTTTTAAAAATTATTATGTACCACAATATTAAACTCACAAACTGGGTGAGTATCGATTTAAATGAATTAGCTAGTTAGGATAAAGGTTTAATGAAATTTATTTTTTTTAAATGAATTGAACCAAATTAAATAAAAAATAAAATTAATTAATTTGGTTTGGTTTGGTTTAGTTTAATATTTATTAAAATCAAAAGTTTTTAGTTGAGTTTCATCATTTGTTTAATTTTATTCATTTTTTTAAATTGAAAATTGAAATAAAGCCGATTTTGTTTTAAAGTTTTTAACTATAATTATTAAAAAAAAATTAAAAATCATTTAATTTGATGAATTTCAGATAAAATCTTTATGAATATTCTAGATAATTCAGTAAATTCATAAAATCTTTATGAATATTCTAGATAATTCAGTAAATTCATTCACCCCTCCTTTAGTTTACCTGCTAGATTAGATTGAGTACAAATTCCAAAAAGAGGTTACAAGAAAATTAATTAATACATTAGTTTTGACATGTGAAAGTTGGTTTGAGGATATGGTTGATGTTAATACCCAAATTAAAAATAAATAAATAAATAAATAGTGCGTCTGCATGTTACATTTCATCAACCATTTTAAATGATATTATGGAAAATCTTTTTTATTTTATTTTATAAACCTATCAACATAAAGAAATTTAATCAACAATATTCAAACAATTGAGTCTTGTCTCCAATCCTTTCTTCTTTGGACATGGAAGAGGTGAAAGGCCCAAAAAGTAGATAATTCCCTGAAGAGAAATCTCAGAGGCAGACCATTCCCAAACCATATATACCATATATTCTCAGGCAATTGTAACAGGTACAAACATAGAAGATGGAACTGGCATTTTCTGTATGCCAGCCACATGGTATAGTATATTTTTCAAGTAATTTTCTTGCTTATGTACAAAAATCTATAGCATAAAATATAGTAACCATGCATTAGTTTGATAAGTTTGTCTCAAAATTGATTCCATGCATGTTGGAGAAGCTCTATCTTGCCCTGGACAATTGTATAGCTTCTTGGTCAATACTTGAATCTTCGGCCCAGATATATTGTTGAGACATGAGTACTGCCAAGTCTTGGTTCATAGCATCCTCAAGCTGCTCCCACTTTGCCCATCTCTCGGCCAGGCCAATGCCTCGCAGCATTTTCACCACTTCTTCCATTTTGGGGCGGCCTTCAGGTGAGCTATTTGTGCATAGCAATGCAACCTGGACTATAGTCTCGACTTCTTTGCGGTCGTAAGTTTTCAAATTTCCATCCACGATGTCATCAAGCCTGTTTTCCCTCAACAACTTCTTGATCTGCACGTCATATTTCCATCATTTTAAGTCAAGCGTAACAGAAGCTAACACAGGAATGTGTAGAATGAGATGCGTACAAGCAAAAAAGAACATTCTGCGAGCAGGAATTTTGATATACAGATATATTTAGTAAAATTCTGTAATGGGCCAGGAAGTTTTAGAAGCCTTACATGGTCAAGCAGAAGAACTTCCTCTTCCTCCTCGAGTCGAGAAAGGTCTATTGCACGCTGACCGGTTACCAGTTCAAGAAGTGTAATGCCATATCCGAACACATCTGTCTTTTCTGATGATTTTCCAGTAGATAGGTATTCTGGGGCAATGTGACCCATGGTACCACGCACCTGAGTAGTAACATGAGTGAATTTCGTGTCAACTAGTTTTGCTAGCCCGAAATCTCCTAGAACGGCTTCAAAATTGTCATCTAACAGGATGTTCGCAGCCTTTAGATCGCGATGTATAATCTTAGGATTACAATGCTCATGTAGATACTCCAATCCGTGCGCTGCACCAAAGGCAATTTTTTTCCTTGTTGGCCAGTCCAAGCCTTTCTCACCAGGCTTTAATTCTATAATGTAACATATGTCACTGTCATGAAGCGATTTCAAAGAAGAAAAAAAATTCTATTTATAACATGAAAATCTCAAAGATGGATTGAGACATGGTGGTATTCAAAGAAATACCTCTCAAGCGGTATGCAACGCTAAGATTTTGCATGTATGGATAGACCAGGATTCTCTCAGATGAAGTTGTACAGAATCCAACCAACTTTAGAAGATTCTTATGAAAAGCAACACTGATAAGTTGAACTTCTCTCTGAAATGCAGCCTCTCCACCAGGACTGTAATAATCTGCAAGTCGTTTCACAGCAACCTTCATGTTGTCTGAGAGGATACCTTTGTAAACTTTTCCACACCCTCCTTGACCAATTATGTTGCTTTCACTGAAATTGTCTGTTGCAAGCTGAAGCTCACGCCAAGAAAATCTCCGAAGCTGCCCAAATGTAATTTTGCGGTCGTCTTCACCTAAAGTCATGTAAAAGCTGGAGTTTAGGTACCTTCAATCAACAACAACATTGAAACGAATTCAACTACACGAGGAAAACAGAAATTACCAGCAACATCAACAAAGATATCATTTTTCTCTTTGTGAAATTGATGATATCGGTATGCCAGAACAGCCACGAGTATCAGAAGAATGAAAGCACCACAGCTGGCAGAAGTTGCAATTACTTTGAGTCTTGACTTGCTGGTTGAAACTGCAAAGCTCTCATGTTTAAGCTCCATCTGGAGATTAATGTCGAAGAAAAGAATAGTGACAAAATGCAGTGTCTTCAAGAAACTAACCTCGAAGAGGAGACCCCGAGATGCAAGGTTCTTCCAAGCTCAGGCCACAAGCAAGATGAGTAGCTGTAAAACTGAAAAACAAATAACAGTTAATGACAAGCAAATCAAGCTTGATAATTATGTGCCTAACATTAAAACAGATAATAGGATTTAATAGCTCAAGATATAAACTGTTTGGAGATTTCACTCGACCAAGTGATGAGATAGAAGATGAAAAGATATGGTTAGAGGATAAAAAACCAAACGAAAGTTGGAAGAATTGAAAATTCTAATGAAATTTACTTGAACATTGCAACAGAAAAGAGTTTCCCTGGTATTCTTCCAGTTAAATTGTTAGATGAGAGATCCCTGTCAAAGAAAAGGTATCGTAAGTAATATGAACATAGTCATCAACAGAATTATGATCTTTGCAAGAGCAAGACTGCCGAAAAGCCTTGTAGAACCAGTAAAATGACTGAAATTTAAAACAAAGCCATGTTCTAAGAAACTTTCATAACAAAAATGATACGCTGATGCTTCGTGCATGTAAGAACAAAACAAGGAAATATGACTCTTCAGGAGGCGTTAAAGGAATCCTTACAAATTTTTCAAATTGGATAGCTGACCCCAAGTGGTAGGTATAGAGCCACTGAATTTATTGCTGGCAAGATTTAGATTTTGTAGATGCACCATGTTGCCAAGATAATCAGGTAAGGGCCCTGACAGACTATTGTTCTGCAATTCCCTGCATGGAGAATTTTAAGTTTTATGAACATGGCCATAATTCAGCACCATCGTACATCATGGAACCATAAAAGAATACAAGATTACAAGGTTGCGTTTGGTTAGTGTCCCAAGACAAAAAAAAAAAAAAAACAATACAAAAGCGACCAAAACATGTTTGGTTAGAGAGATAGGGAAGGAGATATAAAAATAAAAATGTTTTTATGATAATTTTTAAGTGAATTATTATCCTTTATATTTCTTTCAAAATAGAAAGGATAGGAGACGTTTCCCCTCTATCCCAACTACCTTCATCTGTTCTTTAACTGATTGTTCTCCCAAATTAGCATCAATTTCAAATTCATCCTCTATCTTCAATTGCATCAATTTTAGTCCCAAAACTTTCTATACATGCTAAAACAGAGAAAGTGCAAGGTTTGGTTGATGGTGGATCTTATATTCTGAAAAATGGAGTAAATTATTGCCATCAGTATTTCCACATGAAATGAGAATATTGGATCAGGATATCAACTAGAAACACTATGGTTCAGATTTGCGTTTGCAAACTTTCTAAATTGATAAATAGACGAATGCTCATGCAAATACATACTGAAAATCCATGTGACTTCCAAGCTAGCCAGAAACTTACAGGGTAACCAAAAACTCCAGTTTCGTAATTGCAGGTGAAAGAGTTCCCGAAAATCCAAGTGAATTCAGGCTCCTGCAAATTAGAATATTCAGAGAGTAAATGCACAGCAAAATTAACCCACGAAACCACTATCAATTAAGTAAAAATCCCGCGGCCATCCCTCTTGATATTAGAAGTGTGTTGCTAAAATAGGCAAAACTGAAGTTTATCTCCAAATACAGGCACTTACAGGGATTCAACATGTCCATTTCTGCAATTGACATGAGTCCAACTAAAGCAAGGACTCACTAAATATGCATCCCAATTTATCTGTCTATTTGAATCATTGAGTGCCAGCATAAGATCTCTTAAAGCATTACCTAAACATTAGAGAAAGTTTAAACTTGTCAGTAGAAACTAATGACAGGTAGCAGCACCCTATACTCTTTTATCTTGACATTTCAAATTTTAGCTTGTATCTCAAAGCCTTACATTTTCCCACCAACATCAGCATTTGGTGCGAACAGATAACACGGTATTAATGAAAATCGTAGATAAATACTGTACCTTCAGTGTCAGGTTCCTTGGTTGAAATAGTGATTTTCAAAAAATTGAGCAGAATAAGACAGTTGATAACTAGCTTCAGGGGATTCCAGAGAGAAAAGACTCCGAACATGTATCTGTATTTGGTGTAGCAGAAAGATTCAGTCGAAGACGTCTTGCCGCCGCTTGGATGTCCTAATAAAGAAAAAGTTTTATGAGTTTACATGAGCAGATCATAAGATCAAAATTTGACCCTTATCTCGCCCAACATGTACATCAAAATCTCAATAAAATGTTAGAGCTTTAAAACGAACTAAAATTAGCTTAGGATTAAAGTGTAATAATCATGACAAATACGTTAGAAGCAAGAAGGATATCAGCTTTTCTGGCAAGCATATGAAGCACAAATAAAGTATAGAAAACCAATGTTTACATCATTATAGCATATTAACATTCTGTCTCGAGTAATAGTGCTGTCATCCATCATTTTGGTGCCTGACTTCTCCATTTGTTAAGAACAGTTAGCAACTTCCATTTCAACTAAAGAGTTAAAGATGTTTCTTGGTATGTTCAAAGCACCAAACAACACAACTAATGTTACTGTTTAAGCAGAGGCTGTTCACTTTCCCTGGAGTTCAAAATCCAAAACACACTGATTTTCTGTTTTTTCTTTCTTTCTTTCCAAAATCAGTGACTGGTGTGGTCAATGATTAGCATGCTGCTAGAAAGAGCTGTGAAACCATGGTGATTCCATCACTTTTAGGTCTACTAAACTATAACTTTTTTCAGAATTTTTATCCACAGCAGGATGCTCCAATCATTTAAAGTAATAGACCAAAGCATTCACAATTCTGATTTCCCAGTCATGGTACTATACATTATGCCTTCTCCAACAAAATATAACTTTCTATCTTAAGATCATGCACTTTTGGTTTTTAACTTTTTTATATGCAAAGTTACCTTTTTCCTTTGCATCAAGCCTCTAGGAGACCTTCTAGTTCTACCTCAATCACCTAGCCTAATGTTGCCTAAGATTGTGGAAAGGGGAAAAGGCGAGCACGCCGAAACAGAAAAGCTAAAATTCAACCACCTAGTTAAACATGCAGTGGGAAGTTCAATCTAAGCTTATCCACATTCCATGAAGAAACTATCTGACGGAAAAATGCTCCCATTATCCTCATTCTCCACAAGGTTGAAACCATTTATTACCCGCCACACACCATAATGAGACAAGGCAAATTCTTCTCCCACTACTGCCACCCCACAAACTTTGCAGGACCATAAATGGTTAATGGTCAATGGAACAAGAAAATATTCTGTCTTCTATCTTCCTACTTCACATTAGTAGTGAAAAACAGCAGATTTGTTTACTGAAACTCATAACCATTTCATCCAAATGAACATCAACAGAGTCTACCATCCCTCAGCATCACTAACAAATTCAACCAGCAAGGGACTCCCCACCACAGACAAACACAAAAATGAAATATATACTACTAGCCTGAAGAAACAAAAGAGAGAAGCTTTGAAATTGACAACAACCCAGAAAGAAATATACCAAAATTAATCTTTTGATGTAACAAGTAATATAAAATTCACATTTAAGAACATGCCTTCCATGACTTTCCCGCATGAAACTCTTATGTGTGTGTGTGATCAAGAAAGCAGAGAAAAGAAAAGAAACATACCTCTATTGTCTTTAGCCATGACAAATGCAGCAAACGATGAATGAATAAAAAAAGGTGGTGGCACAAGAAGAAGAAAATGAGGAAGCTGAACACAGTCATTATTATGATTATCATAAGGAATAAATTATGATTAATGCATTGGACCCACAAAGCATTTTGATATGCAAGAAAGGGATTCTTTGAAAGGCCAATAGCATAGAATATGAGAGGGGCTAGTGGTATTATTGGTGGAGGATGAGAATGAGAATCCCACTAATTGAACTTTGCTTTGCTTTGCTTTGCTTTTGCTTGCAATTGGATTGCATTAAAGATAATGATGAACACTTTTTTGTTGGCGTTGTTTCTTCTAAGATATCCACACCACATGAGATGCTTTTTGGTTTAGCCCATAGTTGCAATGGCATGCATATCCATGAGAAGACTACAAGTATGTGTTTTTAGAGAAGCTTCCAGCCTGAAGGTAACCATGTTTTGTTGAATAACTTATTTACTTGGTCCCTGGGTTTTAAACACAGTTTCAACTTAGTCCTTTATATTTAGAATATTCTTTTCATCATAGTTATTATACTTGACCTGTTGCCTGATCCAATTAAGAGTTAATTTGCAGGTCATTGAATTAACCCAAATCAATATTTTTTTAATAATCAAAATTATATAATTTTATTTTTTTAGTTTTGGTTTTGACTTAACCGGATTTAGACCAAATTTAACCAAGTCAACTTAATCGCAGATTAACCCATTCGATAACTTGATTTTGATCAAGTTAATGTTAAAATTGGTTCATATCAAAACCCAATCTAAAATAAGCTTTGAATATATTGTTTTTTTAGATAAATTTACTAGACCAAATCGAGTTTAATAACTATAATTTTTATATTTTTATATAAAAATAACTTAATTAGTATGTTGATTGTTGATGAAGTTGGATTTTTATAAGTGTTGATTTCTCCTTAAAGTCCAACTCTCAAAGTTCCTCTTCAGTAATTTAACTTGTCAAACGTTTGTGCTTGCAATTATTGCAGGAAAAAACTGATAAATGTTACAATTTTTAATACATGAAGGACTCAGTTATAATCTTGTTTACAATGCAGGGACTGGACAACATTTTACTCATGCTCCTTTATACGGAGACAAGAAGCACACTTGGTGCACACTTTTGTCAGAGGAAGAATCTATCTATCCTTCCTACGGATGTCTTTGCTTTAACAATGTGATGCACATGTAAGGGCTTTACTTTATTTGTTAAATGGACATTTTTTTTTTTTTTGATTCACGTGGGGTGTCCGGGCCAGCTTACGCGCACCACGACTATTCCCCACGGCCCACTGGACATCCTGCAAGTCCAGGAGCAGGTAAGGCACCGCAGGGGTGACAGGCGTGCACATAGAGGGTCGAACCTGGGAGGGGGGACGGAACAAGTCCACGATGGACCACAGCAGTTAGACCCTCAAGTGCTGGGTACACACGAGAGCTCGAACCAGGGCACTCAGGCAGGGCAAAGCCTTTGCTAAGACCACTGAGCTACAAGCCCCATGTGTGTTAAATGGACATTTTGTGTCCACATGTCGACATGATTGGTCTGTCCCGTGAATACATCAAATTTAATGGATTTTTTTTAAGGATGAAAAAATAATAAATGTTATTTTTCAAAAACATGTTTTCTCTATATTTTTTAAAAAATAAATAAAAACTCATTGTATAATTATCCCAAATGTTTCAGAAATCAATTTACATTTATGCTTTATCTTTATCTCTTCAAATATTATTTATCAATATGATGACATGATGTCTTGCTTTAACAATATGATGAACATGTAATGGCTTCACTTTAGCTGTTAAGAGGACATTTCGTGTCCACATATCAACATGATTGATCTTCATTTTTATTTTATAGTTTATACCACTACTTTCGGTTTTCTATGTGGGTAAATGACAGTACATTGACTTTTTGATAATTTATTTGATTTATTTGGAGATTTTAATGTTTTGTGGGAAGAGAGAAACATAAGAGAGTTTTATATTACAAGTTTGATGATTTTGGGTTCATTATAAAATTTCAGTCCTCAAAATTTTGTAAAATCACAATAAGATTTCTTTTTAATTTTTGGTTTATAAAAATCACTCTTGCCTTATTATGTGTTTGCTAATGTGATGTAGAATATTTTTTAATTGAAAAAATATAAAAAATAATTATATTTTTTATTTTTTATATTATAGCATCAAAATCATTAAAAATACATAAAAGACATCAATTTAATATTTTTTAGCTAAAAAACAGTTTAAAAATCAAGCTGAACCACAAATATAGACGAGTTAAACTGCAAAAATGAACACACTCTTAGATTGGTGATTGACACATGATATAATCAAATGATCATATTAATATGCGTGTTTGATATTATGGTAGTTTTTATGGTTATAATTATGATTGTAGTTTGAAAAATTAAATTTAAAAAAGTATAAATTATATATCAAGTAGAATACATGCCGATATATGATATGTGTTGATAAATTAAATATTTTGAAAAAAAAGTATTTGGTGCAAAACTTTTTTTCTTTAATATGTAGCCTTTCTTTTTTCTTTTTTCACTGTGAGCCAAACTTGATAGAAGATTCACTACTAAAAAAAGATAAAGAGTGCGAACACTATGTATCTCCTCCTATAGACCACCATGAATAAAACGCAAAGAATATCAGAGATCCCCAAGAAATTCTTCAATGTTTATGGTCGCAAAGAGGAGCATCATGTACGTGACAAAAATATTATAAAAGTGACAAAAATAGACGTGACAAAAATATTATAAATGTGGGCAGCCTGAACTAACAAAAATTAGATTGGAAGGAGAAAATATGAAGGAAGTGAATTAAACGACGACTTGAGAGAAAACATGTTATATAAGTCTCATAATTGAAGATAAAATTTTAAATTAAACACTTATATGGACTCCTGTTTCCTTTGTGCCCGTTAAAAGGAGTCCAACACCTTCAACTCCATATTTGGTAGCTCAACACTTCTAGAATCTCCTGCGTCCCAAAAACCCTTTATGACACAGGCATAATGTATAAAATATCATCTTGAACTAAAGCTTCAACAGAGACAGCATTGAAAACGCCAAAACCTGAAGGCTGAAGCTATGCCACATCCATGTTTTCCTCAATGTTCAGCGGACTAGTCTCCATTCTCAATCTTTTTGCTTGAAGTAGGTTATCACAACTTGATCCTGCCCGATCATCACTATCAAGACCTCTCTTAGCTTTAAGCCTTGCCTCATCTTGCTCATATACCAAGTATACTCCAGTCTTCTTCACAGTCATTGTGTTCATACAGTCTACAATAAGCTCCACTTCATCTTCACTACCAAGTTTGAAAAAATTGTTTGATATATGGCCTTGCCAAAGGTGATCTTCGCAGGATTTTACCAAGTTAACTGCTACAGCACGAAACTTCTTGGTAAAACCCTTAGTATAATTAGTCAATTTGATTCTAATTTGTTTAGTTTCTTCTTTCTCTAAATGAGATGAGCAAACAATGCACACGTTCATGCCATTCAAGTTCCTGCCGTCGAATTCAGGTAGTTTAAACAATATTGAAGCACCCTCATTCTTATAGTTGAACAAGGCAGGAATCTCATTTCCAGGAAGTACCAAACCAGAAAAACATCCCTGCACAAAGAGTACCATTTTTATTTTATATATTTAACAACAACATAGTATAATATGTTTAACAAGTAAAGAGAGACAGAGAAAGAATACCATGTGCATGCTATTTCTTAAAGTATTTGAGATATCGTAGCACCCTTCCATGTCAATGTGTGAAATGGACCTTGATTTATCCAATCCTGGAGCCTCAATCAGTTTGGGGCAATTAGCAATATACAGCAAACGCATACGTGAAGCTACTGATATGTCTGGTAATCTTTCCAATGATGTGCAGTTCGAAGCGCGCAAGGTATCCAAATTTCTAGGTAAATCTGGAATTGTTTGTAGCCTGGTGTTATCGTCCAGTCTTAGACTTGTAAGCCTCAAAAGACTACTCAAGCCAGCTGGTAGACTTTGAAAACTGTTACGGTCCAATTCCAGATTAGTTAGTGAGGGTAAGCTCCCAAGATCTCTTGGAAGCGCATCATCAGATAAATTGCAACCCCTGAGCGATAATGATGTGAGTCTGTCTAAGCCATGAAAGGAAGGTGGCAACAGGTTGGTTGGATTGGGAATTTTTCTTGGCAGAAACCATGACATCAAACGTGAAGGCAATGTTGCGGAAGTTGAACCTTTACAGCCACAAAGTGATAAATCTTGGAGGTTCTTCAATCTGACAATGGTACTTGGTACCTGTCTTATGGCAGTGTCATCTGCATGGAGAATTGTCAAGGATTCCAAATCTCCCAAGTCCTCGGGCAATTCATCAAATTTGGAGCAGCCTGAGAGGTAAAGAATCTCGATAGACTTCAACTTCCAGAAGCTACTCGGGAGCCTCCTAAGTTGCTTGCAATCTTTGAAATTTACCAAAACAAGTCTATCAAGGTATCCAATAGAATTATGAACTTCAACCAAACTTCTGCAGTCTTTGAGTTTTAACTTCTCCAGATGTGGAAGTCTGGAAAAGTCGGGAGTCCGAGATAGGTAATGAGAATGACTGAGATTAAGAAACTTCAACTTCCAAAGGAACTGAGGAAAAGAAGCAAGATTCAGGAGTTAGAAAGAAATTGTTAATGTTTGATAGCATACTAAAGCTTAGATAAATATTTGATAGTCTTAGCATACCTTAGAATTCTTAACCTGCCTTAGGTTGCTGTGTCGCATATCTATAGCAACAAGGTTTTCCCCATAGAGGCCATCAGGTATGAACGAGAGTGGAAATCCATGCCAGCAGAGCCAGGTTAATTTTCTCAAAAGATATTCACAGCCTCCACCAAGCTTTACATGATTGAGCTGGAGCAGCCTTAGGTTTTGCAGATTGCAAAACACATTTACATCCACTTTCATGTCATTCACTTCCAGCAAGTTTATGGCCATCCCTTGGATTGCTTCAGTTCCCTGTCAATAAACCACATCAAGAGGAAAGGATCAGATATTTTTCAAAACATGAATTTATACGATGATAAGTTTGAATGCATTCACCATGTTTCTTCTCAATATGTCACCAACTTCTTCAGGAATCCATAATCTACTCCGCCTTCCTGGATTGTTCGGTGATTGCGCACGAACAATTTCTCTCCCCATATCTCGAAGCAAATCATGCATTATTAGCTTGTTCTTTTCATTAACAGATGCAAGGCACCTCTGAGTGAGGACACTAAATCCAATGTCTGCGAAAAAATCACAACCATTTAATATTGGTAACACATATTCCTTGTCCATCCCAATAAAGTAACAGGATATATCGAGGAATATATCTTTCTGTGTGTCATCATTCAGGCCATCAAAACTTATTTGGAGCTTTTTCTGAATTTGATCATCAGGAATTCTTCTCAGTTTTTCCAATGCACTTTTCCATTCAACTATTCTTCTACCAAATAGAAAAGAGCCTATTACTTCAAGTGCTAGTGGCAATCTTCCACAGTAGTCAACAATTTGTTCCGACAACTCCTTATAATCTTCGACGGGATGGCTTGCTCGAAAGGCATGCCAACTAAAAAGCTCCAAAGCTTCAATGTCATTCATTTCTCTAGCCATGTATACTCGATCAGCTCCAAGAACTGTTAGAACATGCTCATCTCTTGTTGTTACAATGATTCTGCTTCCTGAACCAAACCAATCTCGACTCCCCGCTATCGCTTGTAACTGATCTAATTTATCTACATCATCGAGTATGAGAAGAACTTTTCTACTGTGAAGTCTTTCCTTTATCATATTCATTCCTCTGTCAACATTGCCAATCTTAATCTTGTCTGTCTTCAGGATATCAAAAAGAAGTTGTTCTTGCAGTTTGACATGACCATTTGGCTGCTGTGAAATTTCTCTGACATTGGCAAGAAAACATTTCCCATCAAAACTATGAAACAACTCATTATACATGGCCTTGGCAATGGTTGTTTTCCCTATGCCTCCCATTCCATATATTCCTACAATGCAGACCTCGCTTGATCCAGCATTTAACAAAAAGTTCAATTGTTGCACACGAGGATTTATCCCAACTGGATAGAAGGCTACGAACAAGTATGTGCTACTCAGTTCTCTCAAAATCTCCCCAACAATTTTCTTTATAAATTTTGCTTCATGCCTGCAAATAATTGTCAACAAAATAGTGAGACTTTAAGCATAGAACAGCCAATTAGAATATATTATGTAAAGCATAATCCAAAATATTTTATAATTTGTAGTTTTCCTGGAGCAAATCCAGCCCGAAGCAAAACATCTCATATTCCTTAGATCACCATTTATTTCCTTTACCCTGGATTATCTTCTGATAATGTACTTCTTCTCAGTATATATCATTACCTAAATTATTAAAATTATTTATTTATTGAAATCTTTTTAAAAATAAATTGGATAGTGATGATATCCATACACCAAATCGACTAGTAGTTTAGTCCCTAACAACTAAAAGGCTCTAGATACCAGCTCTCTTTTCAAAAGGCACGTTCTTATAACAAAACCCACTATGAGTTTATGAGTAAAAACATGAGATAATACCTCTTCAGAGGTTAATTATATAACAGATTTGAGCCAACATCATCATTGATGTTGTCTGTGAATCATGTGAGAAGATCAACTTGGATTTGCATCACATGAATCTGTGTCCAAGATTCCAAAAAAATCCCTAATGAAGTGATTTATACGTTGACAAATGCTGCATATCGAAAAAATCCCTAATAACCACTGCACTTAATTAACCAATTACCGGTGCCAATTGCGTATAATTTTTCACAGCCATTATTTTATATGTAATCTTTTACCAAAGATTCAAATTTCGTTGTGTTCTTTCCGGGATTTTGTATTTATCAGGACTTCAAAACAAAGAAAGTGGTTGGATTGGGTAAGATGCATGATGGAGCCTATCAATGATGTTTTAGAAACTATTTAGTAGCTATTCGACAACAAGTAGCTCATACCCACTGTAATAATGGGGTTTGAAGTAAAAAAAAAAAATATCAAGATGATAAAAAATTGAATAAAAAATAAATTAAAACCAATAAATTCTAAAAAACCAAATAAAAAATAATTAATCATATAAAAACCAAAACAAAATATATCATGAAAACCAATTAAAAACAACAAAATGCTTAAAAACAATTCTTCAAATTGTTTATTTTTAAAAAAAAAATTAAAATAACAACATATTTAATTAACTCGAGTTTCATGGTCTAACTACGATATGACAATCATGTAAAAGTCAAATTTCAACAAATAAATCTCACAACAAAATACATCAAAAAGACAAATTCAAAATAAACCAAATGTTTTTTTTTAAATTCAATCTGACATAATTTTTTAAAAAATTATTCAAACAAAAAAATATTAGATCAATTTGAATTTTTGAGATTAACTTGTCAAGTTTATGACACAAATCATGGTTTCAACTAGATTTCATAAGTTTTTTATTAAATTTATCTTTTACCAAATATAATTTTTTTTTTTTAAAAAAAGGCCGGAAATATGGGCATGGTAGACCAACATGTCTAGGCCATCTAAAAAAAAGAGTGCAACCCTCAAACATGGCCTTGTTTTTATTTAATTTTTTTAAAAAGCGAACAACCTGGTATCCATCTCTTTTCTTTAAAAACTAAATAGATAATGCGTTAATTGTTGTTTTAAAATTATGCTACTTGGGCATAAAATAGGGCTTTTGTGGTCAAAATTGGTGTCGGCGATGATTTTCTCTTTCTACATTAAAATTCAACTAGTGTCTCTCCTCTCTTAAGAAAAAAGATCAAAAAAAAAAAAAAATAAAGTTTAATATTAAAATTGAATTTCTATCAACTAAAGGACCGATTATATATTAACATAAAAATATATGGGACCAAACTAAACTTTTTTAAAGAAATGGTTAATAGTTAATGGTAAACATACTTCTTAGGATAATGTGATTTCTACGAAAACAATTTTTTTTTTATTAATTAACTCTTAGCCGCTACGGGATGATAGTATATATCATCAAATATGGTTAATAGACAACACACTAGCTTCTTATAATTTTGTGATTTTTACAAAAGAAAACTGTTTATTAATTCTTTTCTTCCCATCTAAAGTTATTAATTAATTAAGTGAATGATCACAGATCACAAATTTCCCAAGCAGAAGGTTTCGTGTTTCCGATTGAGACTCGCACGTTAAGGACTCATTTGCATTTTTTGTTTCATTGAAATTTTTTTTAAAATTTATAGCATTTTTTTACATACAAGTTGTTAGTTCTTCTACCAAAATTATACTTTATTTTATTTTTTTTAATAATAACATCTTCATCCTTCATAGCTTTATCGTACGATTTCGGATAGTAGAAAAAAAAAACAATTTAAATGGTTCAAATTCGAGAATTTTATCACTTAGATCATATCATTGATAACATAATAATTACTATTAATTCAAATTATAAACTAGTCCATTAAATTAGTGCTTACCCATCCGCAACATTCCTCAAATCCCATCCAGACAAATTTGCAGCTTCAGTCAAAGCCATCCTCCACGTCGCCACCTTGCCCTTGTCTGTCTGGAGCACAAACCTTTCTTCATGTCCAGCAAAGGCCTCGGCAAAACTTCCAGTTTGTTTCCTTACATCAGATGGATCAACATCATAGAATATAGGAAAAACAAGTTGCCTACAGCTTCTCCTACACTCCATGATCTTCACTAGTTCCTCAAGACACCATCTTGAATTTGCATAATTTCTTGAGAACACAATGACTGAAATCCTAGACTTTTGGATAGCTTGTAATAGCTCCGTCGAAATATCTTCACCCCTTCGGAGCTCATTGTCGTCTCTAAATGTGTTGATTCCAGCATCTTTGAAGGCAAAGTAGAGATGATCGGTGAAATTTTTGCGCGTGTCCTCGCCTCTAAAACTCAAAAACACGTCATAAATCCACGGTTTTGAAGATGAAGACGCAGATGTCATTGTAACATGAAAGCTATGGTGGCGAGAGAAAGAACGAGAAATGGTACAAAATTAATGACTCCAAAAATTAATGCGAGGGACACTTTAATTACCGAGGGAGACAGCCACAGACCTAGCTATCGCGATAAGAAAAGGGTCTTTTTCGTACTGTGATGCCCACTGTGCTTGTTGATAGCAAAAGTTATGGAAGGATTAATTCTCCCTCGTCCTGCGATGACCAATGAAAAGTTGCGTATATATGCGAGTTGTCTCTTCTTTTTTTTTTCCAGAGAATATTAATGCAGGGAGCAAGATTTATGCATGTGAAAGCGTGTAATTATATCTTCAATAGATAGAATAATAATTAAAAAAATATATATTTTTAAAAAGAATGAGCGATGCATTGTCCTCATCTACCCTTTTTTTTTTTTTAAGTGCTTGGGTCAAGCTTCCATGGTCCAAATACATACTTATGAGCTAACTCACTAACCGAGGTGTTCCGCTACCTAGGCCTAGGGCAACCTATCTCAATTCTTTTTTAATTTATCCTTTCTTTTCTTAATTGTTTTCATCCCAAAAATTAATTTTATTTTTTATAAATATTAAAATATTATCTTATATGTTATTTTTTATTCAAATTAATAAATTCAAAGTTAAAATAAAATAAGTGATTGATAAGTTTTACCAAATCTTGGTGTAGGAATTAGATAGAGTTTTTCTTATGTATCTTTTTTTTAAAAATATTTTAACTTAATTTAACATCAAGACATGATCAAAATTAGTTATTAATTTATTTGGGAAAACTAGAAAATACAAGTTTTAAATGAACACATTTAAAGAACATAAGAATTATTTAACCAAATTAACAAAAAAATGATTGAAATAAATAATTGACATAAATATAATAGTAAATTTAAGGATTTTGATTTTTTTCTCGAAATGCATACATGAAATCTTTATTTTTCTCACATAAATTGTAACTAATGACAACTTACCATGCAATTTACTTACTGATACGCTTACTCTTACCACTTTAAAGGCTATCTTTCTAATTATTACTTATTTAATAATTAGGGAGCAACATTATTCGATTCCTTGAAGCTACCGTTAAGGTACCATGGTGATCCCCTAAATCAATTAATTATTCGAGTAATTATTTTATTGAGCAGTTCGTATTTTCTTCTGCATCAATTACTTCATCAAAATTTAATCACCGAGTTTTATTTGATTTTATATTTTAAAACTATTTTTTTAATTTTTTATATTTTAAATTAATTTTTTTTTACATTTTAGATCATTTTTAAATAAATTTTAAAAAATAAAAAAATATTTTAAAAAAATATTTTTAGAAACAATAACCACAGTTTTGAAATCCGGACCGGCCCGGCAGGGCCTGGGAACGGTCCGGGTCTAAGTAAAAACCCACCGAGGAGTTGCCCGACAAAACCCGGTCGACCCGGAACCCGAGCGACCCGGACAAACCCAACTGAGACCCAGCCTTTTTTTTTTAATTTTTACACCTTAGATCATTTTTAAATAAATTTTATAAAATAAAAAAATATTTTTAGAAACTATTACATTCATAAAACAACACCAACTTTTTAAAAAACCCGAAAGTCATCTGCATGTAACGAGGCGCGGCGCATGCTATTTTATGTATATTTTATTGGGAGTGTATATTTTATTTGCACACTATTTGTTGTGGTGTGCGTGTGGTCATCATTCGCAGATAGCATAACATAAACTAAAGTATTCACTTTTAAAAAATCTAGTTAAAATATGTTGGTTTTTCTTTAAAAAAAAATATGTTTTTTTATTTTTTATAAAATAAAAAATTAAATTAATTCGAGTCAATTCATGAGTTAAATTTAAAAACTATAAAAATATAACTCCGCATAAATGTAAGATGCGCAGGAAATTAATCCTCACCATGAAAAAGCCTTAATTAAATTTCTATTTATATAAACAACCTGGTATTAAATACTGAAATTATAAACAAAAACATTATAATGCTTAAAATTTCCCTTATGAAATTAAGCAAATGTAATTTTTTTTGAGCATAGTACTGGTAAATATTGAATTTACAATTGTAATGATTAAAAAGTCCTAATAAAATTAAGCAGATCTAATTAGTTTTATTCAGCACTAAAATGAAACTGCGGTTATAATTAGTTGATGTTTAACCAAAGTCAGGGATGAACTTACTAAGGGACTAAGTTACAATCATGTTAAAACTGAGGGATGAAAAATTATTTTACTTGTAACTTATTTCTTCTTTTTTTTAAGATTAGTATGGGTGTCCAGTCAGCTTGCATGTACCTCGATTATTCTCACGGGTTCTAAAATTAATGACCATGTAAACTTTCAATGGCTCTGAAAAGACTCAAGCTAGTGATTATTAGAGAACAAATTCAAAATTTAACCAGTTAAACTATCTTAGGTTAACTTATTTATATTTTACCTATGAAAGAGTTGATTGTGAATGTGTTTTTTTCTGAGGTAGTTTTTGTAGTTGTGGTTTCATAAAAATAAGTTTAAAAAAATGTGGTTATGTGTGGTTAGTTGGATTTAAATAAGTGTTTGGTAAAAATTATAGTTGAGATTTATGTGTAGCAAAAAACATGTATAAAATGTTTGGTACCAATTGTGTTTGGAGGTGTGGTTGCGGTTGCTTTTCAAAGTGCTTTTTACTTAGAAATACATCAAAATAATTTTTTTATTTTTTTAAAATAAATTTTGATATCATCGCATAAAAAAAATTGAAAACACAAAAATTATTAATTTGAAGTAAAGAAAAAATAAAAAATTTAATTTTTTTAAAAGTACTTTTAAAAACAAAAAATAAATAAAATTTTACAAAACTTAATAAAAATATATAAAAACTGCTTCTTAAAAATATATTTCAGCTTATTATTTTTTATGAGTTCCATAATATAAAATTTAATTTAATTTATTATCAAACATATTACTGCCTTGTACAGCAAACACAACAATAGTTGCAAAACAAACGCGGCCACATGTAGGGGGAAGCCAGCCATAAATCCATGCTAATTCATTATTTTATTATTTTATTTTATATGGTGGGATTTTTTTTTTTATTGTTTATTCAAGAGAGGTGCATGTGCCGCGTGCAGCTTGCGAGGGGCTTCGCTCAAATATACTCTTGGTCAATCTTGGCCACAAAAGATGGCAACTTGCAAGGATATATATAACACTTGAGTTATATATTCTTTGCCACTAAATCCTTTTAAAAACATTTCAGTCATGTGAGTGAAAATACTATTTTAATATTTTTATCACTCAATCAAAAAATTTAAATACGTTACTAGGGAATTGAATTTTTTTTTTTTACAGTGCTGATTACTAAATTGATTGGAAACAAGTAAATTTTTTAATTTAATTATATTCATAAAAAATTAAAATTAGAGTCAATGGTCCATTTTATATTTTTGTAATGGTTTTTATATAATTATCATGTCAAATAAGAGCTAATTTAATATTTAACCAAATATAAAAAAATAAAATAAAAAATCACAATGTTGCCAAATTGATTGGAAACAAATAAATTTTTTATTTTAATTATATATAGAAACAATCAAAATAATCCTTAAATAAATAAAAAATAAAGCTAGAGTCAAGAGCCAATTTTGTATTTTTCAGTTGTTTTTACATAATTATATATCATGTCAAATGAGGAGTAATTTGATAGTTGGCTAGATATAAATTTTTTTTTAAAAAAAGCATATTTTTTTTGGTTATGAATCTTTTTGTATAATTGAATTTTTTTCATTTGATATTTTTACAGTAGTTTTTACATTATTATCATGTCAAATGAGGGGTAATTTGATATTTGACCAGGTATAATTTTTTAAAAAAAAATGCATATTTTTTTGGTTTTGAATTCTTTTATATAATTGAATATTTTTTAGCCTTTGATCTTTAATTTTTCTAATCTTAGCCAAATTAAGGTCTGATTAAGTCTTTTTTCTTTAATTTCTCTTCAATCAAATCCTTATTTATGATATAAAAATTTCCAAACTTTATTTTTGCTTGTAATGCTAAATTAGTAGTTCTACTTTAACCCCAACTATATATTTTTTTATTTTTTTGTATGTATTTTATTTAATTTTGTATTTTATTTATTTATGATTTTCATTGTTTTTAAAACAAAAAAATTAAATAAAAATAACAGCTATAATAAAATAACTAAATTCATTGAAAATACTTTTTTTCTCACGTAATTTTGACAAATTATTGGAGCGCTCTGTATTTCAAAAAGTAAAGTAGATCATAGCTCTTGGTTTGTGGGGACTAATTGCTTCTTAAATATCAAGAAAGGATTAGTTTTTTCTTTCCTTTTTTTTCTTTGTTTTTGAACGTGTCTTTTTTATATTTTTTAGAGGTAGAAGAAGTATTTTTTAGGGCAATAGACTAAAGTACTACTCCACGAATATTTTACGATGAAGGTGAAGAAGTATTTTTTCTCTCTCTCTCTTTATTTTGTTTCTTTCAAGTTTTCAATTTCTTACTGTTTATAGTCAATGTTTTATTGGGTATTGTTGTTGTTTCTTCTTTGATTATTGATGACTGGGATGGGTTGCCTTGATGGAGACTGAAGTGTTATTAAGGTCAAAGATACTTTTGAGGTTGTTGTCATGGTTTGGTTCTGTGATAATTGGAGATGGCTGTTGAAGTTAAAAATGATGGCTAACGTCTGAGAACTGAAGCTGAATTACTGGGAGGATTTTGGATATTGAAGCGAAATGGTCAAAGGAGAAGGGTGTTTTGATGATGGTTTTTTTTTTTTAGGTTGAATCTGGTTCAAGACTGTGTGGTAAGTTGTTAACTATGGAGAGGAGAGAAGGTTGTTGTCATGGTTTGTGTTGGCTTTTGAAACTATGGAGACTGGCCTCATGGAAATAATGATAGCATCTTGGCGACAAAAACAAGCTTTTTTCCGACGAGGTTCACTTAGCCACAAGCTAGACATTATTTGAATTATGGGATTCATGAGCTTGGATCAGAATTACAATATAAATACGAAAAAGCTCCTCCAAGCACATGTTTATTTATGGTAGATCTTTACTTTATTACAATTATAGACCATACGGATGCAATTTAATCACATCCAGAAATGATTAAGCAAGATGGTCAATAATTATTCATGATTCCATGCCAAAAGAAGGGCCATCTAAAATTAATTAGCCCAAAGGAAGAGGAGAGAGTGACACCATGACATTCCGGTTGCTAGAAAAACCTAATTAATCTCCTAATGCTTTAAGCATGATAAAAAAAAAAAGAAAAAAAAGAGAGAGACCAGATTTGAAAACCTACATTAACCTAGATATAAAAGTTGCCGAATACTAATCTCCAAAGAACATATATGGAAGTCTATTTAATCTCTGGTGATTGAAAAGAAAAATATAAACATACTAAGGCTCTGGTTTTTCAATGGGGATGAAGGCTGATATTGGTTTTTGTGGAATTCTAGAGGTTGATATTCGTCTCCAGGTTGATTGAGAGGCTACCGAGTTGATTTGGGGATGACGTCTAGGGTATGGTTGTAATCCAAATTTCGGTCAATTAGCTTTTACTTTAATTTTAAAATTTAAAATGTAAAATTAAAATATCATAGATTTATTTCGATGAAAAATATAATTTAATAGCTTATGTGAAAACTATGAACTACAATGTACTTTTGTCATCTTATTTTTATCTTTAAGATAATAGGAATTATCTACTTTCAAATTGAATTCTTAATAAAATTCAAATTAAAAAAAAATTATTAAAAAGAAAAGAGAACAAAAGAAACCCTAAGAGAGACCATTACAATGAGCCCTAAAAAAAAATCAGGAGGACACAAAACAAAGGAGGGGGACTGAAAACCTATTTTTTAGACTAGGCGGCTCCCCCTCCCCCGGTTCTTTAGTTTCCTTCTCCTTTTCTTCTTCTTTAAGCTCCCCAGCCTCCAAGGACCTGGACAGAGAAGAAGCTTGGTATCCCTACCGTCCCTCTTTCCTTTCTTTTTGGCCTGGGACCACTGCCATCGGCCACAAGACCCTTCACCGACCACCACCAGCAAAAAAAGGGGACCAAACCACCCTGTCAGCAACTCTCATTCTCCAAAGTCTGAACTCAAGACAACAACCCCCCTCAGTAGCAGCAGTAGGGCTTGGTCACTTCCAGTCATGGCAGCAATGGAGCCTTCATCATCCTAGTCGAAATTAGTAGCAATCTTCCCTTCCAAGCAGCAGTAGTGTTGTCTTCAACAACACAGTAACAGTGGTGGAAGATCTTCCTTCCAGCAGAAAAAACAACACCTTCTTCTCTAGCCATAGACAACTGCAGAATCAACTTCTCAGCCGCGGGTAGCATTGGTTAAGTTCCCCTCTCCAGCTGAGCACTAGCTTTCAACCGGCAACAACAACAACTCCAGCACAAACTCTTCTCGCCAGTCCTTGCACCAGGTGAGCCCCTTTTTCATCCTTTTAAACTTAATAGCCTTGACACTATTGCATGCACGCGTGAATTATTCACGCATGCATGTAACATTTAGGGAGCTGGTTATTGGCTTGGGCTAGTAACTGGGTTGGGCTGTTAGATCCAGCCCAAAAAAATATATTAAAGTAAAAATAGTTTTTTTTTAAATTTAAATTTTGCGGGTTTATTCATTGACACCAAAGTAAGGAATACCGTATATTTTGGGTTATGCACTATTTACCAACGTCATAGTTGGAAATATTCATAAGTGATTATTCACTAACACTAGAGTTAGGAATATGGTAGGAAATAAAAAAAAAAGGGGAAAACACAAACACTTAATGATTTTAGACAAAACCAGCAATGTAACCTGTCTTAGATAAAATGCTTAAGGGGTGATAATATCTTTCCTTTTATGTAACCAGTCTCGTACCATAGAATCTTTGTTGATCAATTAAGGTTCCTAATGACGATCATATTAAGTGGTGACTCCTTGAACAAGACCTTTTTTCCCCAAAGAACAAGATGTCAGATACCTATTTTTTCCGATCGAGTGATAATTTTTAACGGGTTGTCACGATATCTGGGTGTGATAGTGATCTCGGGTTAAGCCTAGTTGTTTCAGTGAAGGCTATTGAATCAAGGGTTGCAGAAGGGATGGTTTATGGCTTGAGGTTTCAGTTTGATTTTGGTGAAGGATTGGTGGTGGTGTAAGGATAGCTAGTGATGGTATTGAATGAAGGTTGAGGGCTGGTAATGTCTTTTCTGGTTCTCTCTATTCTCCCTGTGTTGGTGTTGGTTCTTGCGGAACATAAGCTTATTCTTCATCCTTTTAAAGTTTTTAAGGAGAATCTAAAATTAATGCAGTCTAAAATGAGTTTTAGGACTTGATTCTTGGAGATTTGATTTTTGATTTAGACTTAATATCAACCAAGCATTAGTGTTTTCTTTCCTTCTTTCTGAACGCGTTTTTTTTTTATATTTTGCTCCTTTCAAGTTTGTAATTCTTTATTGTTTATAGTCAATTCATTGTTGAAATCACATCAAAACTCTGATAATAACATCACAGGTACTATTGGAAAGATCTTGACAAGATAAATCCAATGACACTAAAGAAGATCATAAATGATGAACAAAGTGGGCTAAATTTTGGGCTTTAAAATAATCAGGATTTAGTCTGATAATGTAATAGCCTGGCCCAACCTGCTGTATATTGTCCGCTTTAGGCCTTTTGCCCTCATGGTTTTATTCTTGGTGACGCGGGCCCACTTTTGAGCCTGACTTCTCAAAACACTTACAAAGGTCAGCGACCAACACTACTTATAAAGCCCTGGCTCTAGACGCTCGCTTGCGATGTGGGATATCACAATCCCCTCATCTTAAGATAAGTCGTCCTTGGCTTTAACACCAAATGTAATAACTCAGCCAAACCTGTCGTATAGTGTTCGCTTTAAGCCTTTCACCCTCATGGTTTTGTTCTTGGTGACGTGAACTCACTTCTAAGCCCGACGCCCTAAAACGCATATAACAGGTCAACGACCAGCATTACTTATAAAGCCCTAGCTTTGAACACTCGCTTTCGATGTGGGATATCATAGATAAGGTAGAGACTTCCTCACGAAGGAAGATCTACCTTGGACCTTAGCTAAAACCATGACCTTTTCGGAACACAGGGAAAGATTCGAGATGATACAATTAGTTGAAGGGGATTGCCGAAAATCAAGGTTGAGAAATTACCGCACATAACTAAAGTAAACTACTCCATAGACAACATAAAGAAGTTGGCGTCAATTTTAGGGTACGTAGATGAGAATCTGTTTGAGAAAAAGTAAGGGAGAATTGCTCATTTAATAAGGATTCTCGTTTAGATTTCAACAGTTAAAGCTTTGATACACCTCTAGGATCCGAGCTATAGATGTTTCACCTTCAAGGATGTTGATATGACCCCTACCTTTGAAGAGTATGCCTAGATCTTGAGTTTCCCAAATGACCCTCACAAAGTGTATTTCAGGCAAAGATTTGAGAGTACAACTACAACAGTTGCAAAACTATTGCATCTAGACCAAGTTGATCAGTATAATACGTCTAATGGAAGGTTTAAGTGGAAGATGATTGAGAATAAACTGAAAACAGATAAAGAAGAAGGAAAGTTGGGCGAAGAAAGGTATCGGATAGTTGCTTTCGTTATTTTTGGGCTAGTTATGTTTCCTTCGAAAACTACTCGGATTATCAGCATTGAAGCTACTAACACCTTTATTGAGTACGAACAGACAAAGAATAACCTCACTTCAGCTATCTTAGCTGAAACTGTCCTATCTCTCAGCCACTGTAGGCTGCACGGAAAAGGGACAATGCGGTGTTGTGTTCCTCTATTATTCAAATGGATAGTTAGCCACTTGAAAACGTCAAAACAAGTCTTTAATAATTTCTAGTGGTTTAACATGAGGCCTCTTGGGGTTGGGTACTAAATGAAGAATGGAACGACAAAGATGAAAAGGCATGGGTAAAGAAATACCAAGCACTCCCTCAGAGTAATTTCAGATGGAAAGCTTCTTGGGTAAACAACTCGACTTATCTCATGAGTTGTGGTGACAAAGCATAGGTTTCATTAATTGACTTAGCTGGTTATATTAACTACTCACCCTCTTTGGTAGCCAAACAATTTAGTGGAGTGCAGTGTTCGCCAAGAACTTGAGGGTTAGCTAAATATACCTGTCACACACGGATATCGCGATGACCAATTAAAATTTTTAATGAAAAAGAAACAAATATTTGACATCTTTTTCTTTGGGGAAAGGTCTAGTTCAAGGAGTTGCCACCTAGTATTATGGTTATTAGAAACCCTAACTGGTCAACAAAGATTCTATGGTACGGAACTGGTTACGTGTTACATGAAAGGAAAGATATTATCACCCCTTAAATGTTATACATGAGGCAAACTGCATTACTGGTTTTGTCTAAAATTGTTAAGAATTTCTTCTCCTTTTTTTTTCTTATAATGTTCCTGACTATGGCGTCAATGAACATTTACCTACGAATATTTCCTACTCTGGCGTTGGTAAATATTGCACAAACCTAAAAGGTGTGATATTTCTAACTCTGACACCAGTGAATAAATTCAAAAAATTTAGATTTTTAATTGAAAAAGAAACAATTTTTCTATGCCTTTCTCTCTCTCTCTCTTTCTCTTTCTCTATTTTTTTTTTTTTGCTCTTTTTAGACAAGAAGAAAAAAAAATGAAGCATTTAACCTGTAAAGGTTCATAAATTAAGCATGCAACAAAAAAAAATACGCTAAGAAAAAAAATAAAACAAAATATGGGGCCCATAAATAAATCAATGAAGATCTCCAAATATTTCTGAAATTTTCTAGTATAAAAAAAAAGACTCATTTAATCAAATATCAAAATAAAAATAAAATAAAATACATGAGAATTAAAGGAAAACGGTGTGTTTTACACACGCCTATCTACAGGTGATTTGGGCTGGTTGGGCTGATACCCAGACCCAACCCATTTTTTTTATTAGGTCGGACTCGGCTTGGTCTAGTTAAAACGATGAAAACTGGCGTTACATCGTCAATTATTGCATGCTATGTACAATGTGAGGGTAATTATAATTACCTTCGCACTAGATCAACGAAACGGAATTTGCAAAGTGGGAAGAGACTCACCGCGCGCTGTTGAATTAGAGCAAAGCGGATCCCGGAGAAGAGAGGAAGCTGACTCCAGTGGAGAAGAGCTTCTCACGACTGAGGAGCTGATGGACACTAGCCGGAGGAGCACGATGGGGAGAGAGGTTTGCATGTTGGAGCTTGCAGCTTCTTTGCCGTTGCTCACTAGCGTGCAGAGCTACTTGCTGGAGGAAGATCTTCTCGGTGGTGACTGGTACCATGTTGTTGAAACCAGTACTGCCGCTGCTGGGAAGAGAAGGTTGCTGCCACTGTAACTGAGGAAAGGTGTGGCTTTGGAGCACTTGCTGTCGCTGCTTCAATGGAAAAAAAAGACTCTAAGTGCTGCTGCTATCAAAAGAAAGAGACTCAAGTTCTCTCCCAACCGGATGCTGCTGATGGAAACTACTGAAACAAGTCTCCTGCTGTTGCTATGGTGCAGAGAAAAAGCTCATGTCGGACTAGATTGAAGCCTACGGTTGGGTTGATAGAAGCTATATATTGTTCATCTCCTATGCGTTAATGGTAATAAGATAGATGCTCATGGAAACAATTCAACTGGAGCTATAAGCCAGCAACGTGGAAACCAACATGGAAACGAATCAGCAGTAAGCCAGCAACATGGAAACAAATCAACTCTCATGGTCACAAAACACAAACAGAAAGAGACGTTGGCTTATTATGAAAATAAATCAATAGCAGCAGCAATGAACTTTATGATAGAAACCAGAAACAGAAAGAGACGTTGGATTGTTATGGAAACAGATCAGCTAAGGATTAGGCAAGTCAATGTATCCAAATTAAGCAACTTGTAATGTTATAAAAAAACCAGCAGCTCGTGTAGAATAGCAAGTTGTATATTCATGTTAAAATTCAAAGAAACAGAGAAAACTTTTCTTCCATTGAAACATCTTTTTTTCCTTTAAATTTCTGTTTGGTATCAGAGCCTGTGTGAATATACATTTTAGCAGAACCACACAACATGTTAACTCTATCACTCAATGTTGGTAATTTCATTATCTTCAAGCTTATCCCCACAAATTATCCACTATGGAGAGAACAAGCTTTAGCTCTTGCAGAAAGTCAAGACTTGGTTGATCATCTCATCAATGAAGACTCAATCCCAAACAAATATATTGTAACAGATTCTACTACCACCACAGATTCTTCACCAAAACTAATGAAGAATACATTGTCTAGAGGAAGGCAAATCGGCTTCTTCGTGGCTGGTTGATTGGTACTCTTTCAGAACAGACATTAGGCCTTGCAGTAGGCCTAGATACAACCTTTACTGTCTTGAGTGCTCTAAAAAATGAATATGTAGAAGACTCCCAAGAACGAGAATTCACCCTCGGAGAACAAGTCACCTATTTTTGCAAAAGAAGATGACAGAACCATTGGAGAACACATTCGAATCTTCAAAGGACTATCAGTGACCTTGCAGTTATTGGGAAACCAATTTCGGACAAAAGAAAAAATATTTTGCCTCCTCACAAGTCTTGACCCTCAATATGAAACATTCACTACCACAATGCTGAAACCACCAAGACCTTCTTACCCGAAGTTGGTCTCTCAATTGCAAAGCCTAGACCAAAGAAGAAATTGGTTCCCCAATCAGACAAATAATTCATTCACTCCTCAGCTGGCATTCTATGGGCAAAACCACCAGCGCCCTCAACATCATTTTTCAGGAAACCATGTTAGCAGACAAAGCTTTATATCTACTAGGAGAGGATTCCATGCACAACAACCTAAAGAGAAAACTCATACTTACACTGTCAGACCCACTTTAGATCCAAAACAGAAACGACCTCCTCCATCTAGAGAGCATCGCATGACTCCTGCAGAACATGATCTATACCGAGAAGAAACCTATCAGTACTATGGTGTAGCATGTCATATTGCAAAGATATGCTGGTGGGTGCCTAAACGATCAAATCAACACGAAGACCTTCCACAAGCTTTGGTTACTCTCACCTTGGAGAATACTATCACTGAAACGGAATGGATCTCTGATACAAGAGCTTCCAATCACATGATAGATAATCCAGGTACGTTAAAAAATATTCGCAATCATTATGATTCAGACTTTGTTCTTATTGGTGACGGTTCTTCTATATCAATACATGGTATTAGAGATTCCTCCATCACACGAAAAAAATCAAATCCTACCACTTAATGATGTATTGTTAGTACCAGACTTGAAAAAAATTTACTCTCTATAAATCAGTTAACATCCCAATTTCCTGTTAATTGTGAATAAAATTTTTTTACTTTATACCACTACTTTAGGTTTTCTATTTTCTATGTGGATAAATGACAATAAATTGACATTTTGATAATTTATTTGATTAATTTGGAGATTTTAATGCTTTGTACGAAGAGAGAAACGTAAGAGAGTCTTATACTACGAGTTTCATGATTTTGGGTTCATTATAAAATTTCAGTCCTCAAAATTTTGTAAAATCACCATAAGATTTTTTTTAATTTTTTATTTATAAAAATCACTCTCACCTTCCTATGTGTTTGCTAATGCGATGCAAAATACTTTTATAAAAATATTTTTCAATTAAAAATACATAAAAAAAAATTATGGTTTTTTATTTTTTTATATTATTATATCAAAATCATTAAAAACACATAAAAAACAATAATTTAATATTTTTTTAGCCGGAAAGCGGTTTAAAAATCAAGTTGAACCACAAATATAAGAGTAAAACTACAAAAATGAACACACCCATAGACTAGCTAGTGATTGACACATGACATAATCAAATCATTATATCAATATATGTTTGATATTACGGTAGTTTTTATGGCTATAGTTTGAAAAATTAAATTTAAAAAAAATATAATTTATAGTTTTTTTTGTAATAAAAAAATCAGTAGAATATATGAGATATATGATGTGTGTTGATAAATTAAATATTTTGAAAAAAAGTTTTTTGGTGCAAAACTTCTTTTCTTTGAATATGTAGCATTTATTTTTTCTTTTTCACTGTGAGCCAAACTTGATAGAAGATTCACTACTCAAAACAGATAAAGAGTGCGAACACTATTTATCTCCTCCTATAGACCATCATGAATAAAACGCAAAGAATATCAGAGATCCCCAAGAAATTCTTCAATGTTTATGGTCGCAAAGAGGAGCATCATGTACGTGACAAAAAATATTATAAAAGTGACAAAAATAGACGTGACAAAAATATTATAAATGTGGGCAGCCTGAACTAACAAAAATTAGATTGGAAGGAGAAAATATGAAGGAAGTGAATTAAACGACGACTTGAGAGAAAACATGTTATATAAGTCTCATAATTGAAGATAAAATTTTAAATTAAACACTTGGACTCCTGTTTCCTTTGTGCCCGTTAAAAGGAGTCCAACACCTTCAACTCCATATTTGGTAGCTCAACACTTCTAGAATCTCCTGCGTCCCAAAAACCCTTTACTACACAGGCATAATGTATAAAATATCATCTTGAACTAAAGCTTCAACAGAGACAGCATTGAAAACGCCAAAACCTGAAGGCTGAAGCTATGCCACATCCATGTTTTCCTCAATGTTCTGCGGACTAGTCTCCATTCTCAATCTTTTTGCTAGAAGTAGGTTATCACAGCTTGATCCTGCCTCATCATCACTATCAAGACATCTCTTAGCTTTAAGCCTTGCCTGATCTTGCTCATATACTAGGTATACTCCAGTCTTCTTCACAGTCATTGTGTTCATACAGTCTACAATAAGCTCCACTTCATCTTCACTACCAAGTTTGAAAAAATTGTTTGATATATGGCCTTGCCAAAGGTGATCTTCGCAGGATTTTACCAAGTTAATTGCTACAGCACGAAACTTCTTGGTAAAACCCTTAGTATAATTAGTCAATTTGATACTAATTTGTTTAGTTTCTTCTTTCTCTAAATGAGATGAGCAAACAATGCACACGTTCATGCCATTCAAGTTCCTGCCGTCGAATTCAGGTAGTTTAAACAATATTGAAGCACCCTCATTCTTATGGTTGAACAAGGCAGGAATCTCATTTCCAGGAAGCACCATACCAGAAATACATCCCTGCACAAAGAAGTACCATTTTTATTTTATATATTTAACAACAACATAGAAAAATATGTTTAACAAGTAAAGAGAGACAGAGAAAGAATACCTTGTGCAAGCTATTTTTTAAAGCATTTGAGATATAGTAGCACCCTTCCATGTCAATGTGTGAAATGGACCTTGATTTATCCAATCCTGGAGCCTCAATCAGTTTGGGGCAATTAGCAATATACAGCAAACGCATACGTGAAGCTACTGATATGTCTGGTAATCTTTCCAATGATGTGCAGTTCGAAGCTTGCAAGACATCCAAATTTCTAGGTAAATCTGGAATTGTTTGTAGCCTTGTGTTATCGTCCAGTCTTAGACCTGTAAGCCTCAAAAGACTACTCAAGCCAGCTGGTAGACTTTGAAAACTGTTACGGTCCAATTCCAGATTGGTTAGTGAGGGTAAGCTCCCAAGATCTCTAGGAAGCGCATCATCAGATAAATTGCAATCACTGAGCGATAATGATGTGAGTCTGTTTAAGCCATGAAAGGAAGGTGGCAACAGGTTGGGTGGATTGGGACTTTTTCTTGGCAGAAACCATGACATCAAACGTGAAGGAAATGTTGCGGAAGTTGAACCTTTGCAGCCACAAAGTGATAAATCTTTGAGGTTCTTCAGTTTTACTATGGTACTTGGTACCTGTCTTATGGCAGTGTCATCTGCATGGAGAACTGTCAAGGATTCCAAATCTCCCAAGTCCTCAGGCAATTCATCAAATTTTGAGCAGCCTGAGAGGTATAGAGTGTCGATAGACTTCAACTTCCAGAAGCTACTCAGGAGCCTCCTAAGTTGCTTGCAATCTTTGAAATTTACCAAAACAAGACTATCAAGGTATCCAATAGAATGATGAACTTCAACCAAACTTCTGCAGTCTTTGAGTTTTAACTTCTCCAGATGTGGAAGTCTGGAAAAGTCGGGAGTCCGAGATAGGTAATGAGAATGACTGAGATTAAGAAACTTCAACTTCAAAAGGAACTGAGGAAAAGAAGCAAGATTCAGGAGTTAGAAAGAAATTGTTATTGTTTGATAGCATACTAAAGTTTAGATAAATATTTGATAGTGTTAGCATACCTTAGAATTCTTAACCTGTCTTAGGTTGCTGTGTCGCATATCTATAGCAACAAGGTTTTCCCCATAAAGGCCGTCAGGTATGAACGAGAGTGGAAATCCATGCCAACAGAGCCAGGTTAATTTTCTCAAAAGATACTCACAGCCTCCACCAAGCTTTACATGATTGAGCTGGAGCAGCCTTAGGTTTTGCAGCTTGCAAAACACATTTACATCCACTTTCATGTCATCCGCTTTCAGCAAGTTTATGGCCATCCCTTGGATTGCTTCAGTTCCCTGTCAATAAACAACGTTAAGAGGTAAGGATCAGATATTTTTCAAAACATGAATTTATACGATGATAATTTTGAATGCATTCACCATGTTTCTTCTCAATATGTCAGCAACTTCTTCACGAATCCATAATCTACTCCGCCTTCTTGGATCGTTCGGTGATTGCACACGAACAATTTCTCTCCCCATATCTCGAAGCAAATCATGCATTATTAGCTTGTTCTTTTCATCAAAAGATACAAGGCACCTCTGAGTGAGGACACTAAATCCAATGTCTGCGAAAAAATCACAACCATTTAATATTGGTAACACATATTCCTTGTCCATCCCAACAAAGAAACATGATATATCGAGGAATATATCTTTCTGTGTGTCATCATTCAGGCCATCAAAACTTATTTGGAGCTTTTTCTGAATTTGATCATCAGGAATTCTTCTCAGTTTTTCCAATGCACTTTTCCATTCAACTATACTTCTACCGAATAGAAAAGAGCCTATTACTTCGAGTGCAAGTGGCAATCTTCCACAGTAGTCAACAATTTGTTCCGACAACTCCTTATAATCTTCGACGGGATGGCTTGCTCGAAAGGCATGCCAACTAAAAAGCTCCAAAGCTTCAATGTCATTCATTTCTCTAGCCATGTATACTCGATCAGCTCCAAGAACTGTTAGAACATGCTTATCTCTTGTCGTTACAATGATTCTGCTTCCTGAACCAAACCAATCTCGACTCCCCGCTATCGCTTGTAACTGATCTAATTTATCTACATCATCGAGTATGAGAAGGACTTTTCTACTGTGAAGTCTTTCCTTTATCATATTCATTCCTCTGTCAACATTGCCAATCTTAATCTTGTCTGTCTTCAGGATATCAAAAAGAAGTTGTTCTTGCAGTTTGACATGACCATTTGGCTGCTGTGAAATTTCTCGAACATTGGCAAGAAAACATTTCCCATCAAAACTATGAAACAACTCATTATACATGGCCTTGGCAATGGTTGTTTTCCCTATGCCTCCCATTCCATATATTCCTACAATGCAGACCTCGCTTGATCCAGCATTTAACAAAAAGTTCAATTGTTGCACACGACGATTTATCCCAACTGGATAGAACGCTACGAACAAGTATGTGCTACGCAGTTCTCTCAAAATTTCCCCAACAATTTTCTTTATAAATTTTGCTTCATGCCTGCAAATAATTGTCAACAAAATAGTGAGACTTTAAGCATAGAACAGCCAATTCGAATATATTATGTAAAGCATAATCCAAAATATTTTATAATTTATAGTTTTCCTGAAGAAAATCCAGCCCCAAGCAAAACATCTCATATTCCTTGGATCACCATTTAGTTCCTCAACCCTGGATTATCTACTGATAATGAACATCTCCTCAATATATATCGTTACTTAAATTTTTAAAATTATTTATTTCTTGAAATCCTTTTAAAAATAAATTGGATAGTGATGCATGATATCCATACACCATATCGATCACTCCTCACAAGCCAAAGAAGTGATTTATTGACAAATGCTGCATATCGGAAAAATCCCTAATAACCACTACACTTAACCAATTACCGGTGCCAATTATTTTATATGTAATCTTTTACCAAAGATTCAAATTTCGTTGTGTTCTTTCCCGGCTTGTGTATTTATCAGGACTTCAAAACAAAGAAAGTGATTGGATAGGGTAAGATGCAGGATGGAGCCTATCAATGATGTTTTGGAAACTCTTTAGTAGCTCATCCTCACTGTAATTGTGATTTGGATTTAAAAAAAAAAAATCAAGATTATAAAAAACTCTATAAAAAAACAAACTGAAACTAATTAATCCTATAAAAATCAAATAAAAAATAATTAATCCTATAAAAACCAAAGCAAAATATATCATGAAAATCAATTAAAAAATAAAATGCTTAAAAAAAATTCTTCAAATGCCTTATTTTTTGAAAAAAATTAAAATAATAACATATTTAATCGATTTCAGTTTCACGACCTAACCACATTATGACAATTATGTAAAAGTCTTTATTTGAACAAATAAATCCCACAAAAAAATACATCATAAAGAAGAATTCAAAATAAATCATATTTTTTTTTAAATCAAGCTAACATAATTTTTTAAAATATTATTCAAACAACAAAATATTGGATTAATCCAAATTTTTTAGATTAACTTGTCAAAACTATGACACAAGTTATGATCTCAACTAGATTTAATAATTTTTTATTAAATTTATTTTTTACCTAATATAATTTTTAAAAAAAAAAAAAAAGGTAAAGGGATTAAGCTCTATGAGCATGGTAGACCAACATGCCAGGCCATCTAAAACAAATAGCCCAACCTGCACACTTGGGATTGTTTTTATTTATTTTTATAATTTTTTAAGAGGCAAATTAATGACTTGTCATCTGTCTCTTTTCTTTAAAATTTAAATGGATAACGCGTCAACTACTGTTTGCAAAATTCTGTGACGTGAGTGTCACAAGAAAAACATGGCTTCGGTTTTTTTTTTGCAAAAAAACCTTATTTTTTACCTAAAATATCTAGAAAACATCCTCAACCTATTCATGATCTTGAACAACTCAAAAGCTGATCAAAAACTCAAAATCAATCCAAACCCAAAAATCTTCCAATAGGCAGATCTACCTCCTCGTGAAAGGAGAATGAAGAAAAACACCTAAATCAAATTTTTATTATCAAATGGAACCGTTAACACTAAAATTGACCGTTTTGTGGTTAAAATTGGTGTCTCTAATGATTTTCTCTCTCTATATCTGAATCCGACTAGCATCTCTCACTTTCATAAAAAAACGATCAAAAAAAATAAAGTTTGATATTAAAATTGAATTTCTATCAACTAAAAGACCGATTATCTATTAACATAAATATAAGAGGGACAAAACTAAACTTTTTTAAAGAAATGGTTAATAGTCAACATAATTCTTAGGATAATGTGATTTCTACGAAAACAAATTTTTTTTATTAATTAACTCTTAGCCGCTACGGGATGGTAGTATCATCAAATGGTTAATAGACAACATACTTCTTATAATTTTGTGATTTCTACAAAAGAAAATTGTTTATTAATTATTTTCTTCCCATCTAAAGTTATTAATTAATTAAGTGAATGATCACAGATCACAATCTCTCTAAAGTTATTTTCATTGAAATTGTTTTTAAAATTTATAGCATTTTTTTACATACAAGTTGTTAGTTCTTCTACCAAAATTATACTCTTTTTTTTTTAATAATAACATCTTCATCCTTAATAGCTTTGTATGCCTGCCCCAATCATACGATTTCGGATGGTAGAAAAGAAAAACAATTTAAATGGTTCAAAATTTTTATTATTATTATTTTATTATTATTATTATTATTATTATTATTATTATTATATGCAAAAGGTTCAAATTCGAGAATTTTATCACTTAGATCATATCATTGATAACATAAGAATTACTATTAATTCAAATTATAAAGTCCATTAAATTAGTAAGGATGGTTGATTTTATGAGTGCTTACCCATCCGCAACATTCCTCAAATCCCATCCAGACAAATTTGCAGCTTCAGTCAAAGCCATCCTCCACGTCGCCACCATGTCCTTGTCTGTCTGGAGCACAAACCTTTCTTCATGTCCAGCAAAGGCCTCTGCAAAACTTCCAGTTTGTTCGCTCACATCAGATGGATCAACATCATAGAATATAGGAAAAACAAGTTGCCTACAGCTTCTCCTACACTCCATGATCTTCACTAGTTCCTCAAGACACCATCTTGAATTTGCATAATTTCTTGAGAACACAATGACTGAAATCCTAGACTTTTGGATAGCTTGTAATAGCTCCGTCGAAATATCTTCACCCCTTCGGAGCTCATTGTCGTCTCTAAATGTGTTGATTCCAGCATCTTTTAAGGCGAAGTAGAGATGATCGGTGAAATGTTTGCGCGTGTCCTCGCCTCTAAAACTCAAAAACACGTCATAAATCCACGGTTTTGAAGATGAGATGAAGACGCAGATGAAGACGCAGATGAAGATGAAGATGAAGATGAAGATGAAGACGCAGATGAAAATGAAGATGTCATTGTAACATGAAAGCTATGGAAGGATTAATTCTCCCTCATACTGCGATGACAAATGAAAAGTTGCGTATATATACGAGTTCTCTTTTTTTGTCCTGAGAATATTAATGCAGGAGGCAAGATTTATGCATGTGAAAGCGTGAAATTATATTTTCCACCCAATATGATAAAATAAAATAAGCCCGGTTTGATTTTTTAAAAAAAATTAATATATTTCTTTGTATTTTTATATTATTTTAATGTGCTGATATTAAAAATAATTTTTTAAAAATAAAAAAAAATTATTTTAATATATTTTCAGATAAAAACCAATTTAAAAATCAACTAATACCACATTTTAAAAAGACCTGTTTTTTGTTTGAAGTGTTTTTAAAAAGTTTAATTTTTAAAAAAGATTAATTATTTTTTAGTGTTTTTAAATTATTTTAATGTTCTGATGTTAAAAATATTTAAAAAAAAATTATTTTAATATATGTCCATTTAATTATTTTTATTCTTTTATTTTGATGGTTAAAAATGTATTTTGGGGTTGAAATTATATTTTAAGAGGCTTTTGAAATTAAATAAATTGCTTTTTTTAAAATAAAAAAAAATCTGTCAACCCTAAAAATTCGTCAGCTTAGAATGAGCGATGCATTGCCCTCAACTACCCTTTTATATTTTTTTAAGTGCGTGGGTCAACTTTCCAGATGCATACTTATGAGCTAACTCACTAATCGAGGTGTTCCGCCACCTAGGCCCAGCACAACCTATCTCGATTCTTTTTAATTTATCCTTTCTTTTCTTGATTTTTTTCATCACAAAAATTATTTTTTATTTTTATAAATATTACAATATTATTTTATATGTGATTTTTTAGCCAAATTAATAAATTCAAAGTCAAAATAAAATAACTGGTTGATAAGTTTGACCAAACCTTGGTGTGTAGGAATTAGATAGAGTTTTTCTTACGTTTCTTTTTAAAAAATATTTTAACTTAATTTAACATCAAGACATGATCAAAATTAGTTATTAATTTATTTGGGAAAACTAGAAAATAATTTAAATATAATATAATAGTAAATTTAAGGATTTTGATTTTTTTTCCCTCAAAATGCATACATAAAATCTTTATTTTTCTCTCATAAATTATAACTAATGATTTATCTTTATTTTTCTCTCATAAATTATAACTAATGATTTATTTTTTTTTCACTTTTCAATATTCGATTCGTTGAAGCTACCATTAAGGCACCATGGTGATCCCCTAAATCAATTAATTATTCGAGTAATTATTTTATTGAGCAGTCGTCTTTTCTTTTGCGTCAACTACTTAATCAGGGTTTTTAATTTTATAAATAGTTTGTTTTTGTATTTTAAAAATATTTTTAAAAAAAATTATTTTTTTTATTTTAAATTAACTTTTTTCACATCAATTTGAAATATTAATATAAAAATAAATTTTAAAAATAAAATTATATATTTTAATAAATTTTTAAATAAAAAATTACTTTAAAAAATATTTTCTATAATAACAACAAATATATTTAAAAAAAAAAACACAAGATAAACTGCGCGGCACGAGGCGCCTGTGCCGCGTGCATCTTGCTAGGGCATCGCTCAAATATGCTATTTTTTTTTTTTTCTATTGTTTGGAAAAAACCTCTTGAGTTATCTTGTTAATAAACAACATATATTCTTTGTCAATGTCGGCCACAAAGATGGCAACTTGCAGAGAGATATATATATAGAACACAATCCAAATCCCTTTGAAAATCATTTTAGTTATTCTATTTTAATATTTTTATCACTCAATCAATAAAATAAAAAATCATAGTGTTGCCCAATTGATTAGAAACAAATGATTTTTTTTATTTTAATTATACATAGAATCAATCAAAATACTGGCGGAATAAAAAAAAATTAAAGCTAGAGTCAATGGCCAATTTAATATTTTTACAATGGTTTTTATATAATTATCTTGTTAAATGAGGGGTAATGAGATTTTTTACTTTTTTTTGTATAGTTGATTTTTAAAAGAAAGAATTTCTTTCAATATTTAATTAATTAAAAATTAAAACATTTTATTTTTCTAGAAAAAATAAGTCTATAATAAGAGGCCTATGGAATTTAGGGCAAAAAACCACCCCAACAAATATTGTCGGTTGCATGCGACGACGTGCAACTCGGAACAAAAGTTAGGCGAAAATACTGAGAGGGACATAAAAAATTCACAAATCAGACTCCGACTATTATTTGCTACTATCCTTGCGCTGGACTGTCCTGTCAAAATAGTATAGCACTTCCAAAATCTCCTCCATCACAAATACCCTTTACTACACAGGCATAATGTATAGATCATTATGTTGAACAAAAGCTTCAACAAAGACAACATGGAAAACGCCGAGACCTGAAGGGTGAAGCTACGCCACATCCATGTTTTCCTCGACACTCTGTTGACTGGTCTCAAACCTCAATCTTTTTGCTTGAGATAGGTTATCACAGCTTGATCCTTCCCCATCATCATTATCAAGACCTCTCTTAGCTTTAAGTCTTGCCTCGTCTTGCTCATATACTAGGTATACTCCATTCTTCTTCACAGTCATTGTATTTCCACAATCTACAATAAGCTCAACTTCATCTTCACTATCAAGTTGGAAGCTCTTATTTGATATATGGCCCTGATAGAGGTAATCTTCACAGGATTTTACTAAGTTAACCGCTACTTTCCGACAATCCTTGGTAAAACCCTTAGTATGATTAGTCAATTTGATTGTAATACTTTTAGTTTGTTTTTTCTCTAAATGAGATGAGCAAACAATGCACACATTCATGCCCTTCAAGTTCCTGCCGTTGAATTTTGGTAGTTTAAACAATATTGAAGCACCCTCATTCTTATAGTTGAACAAGGCAGGAATCTCATTTCCAGGAAGTAACAAACCAGAAATACATCCCTGCACAAAGAGTACCATTTTTATTTGATATATTTAACAACAACATAGGACAACATGTTTAACAAGTAAAGAGACACAGAGGAAGAATACCTTGTGCATGCTATTTTTAAAAGTATTTGAGATATCGTAGCACCCTTCCATGTCAATGTGTGTAACGGACCTTGATTTATCCAATCCTGGAACCTCAATCAGTTTGGGGCAATTAGCAATGTAGAGTAAACGAATACGTGAAGCTACCGATATGTCTGACAGTCTTTCCAATGATGTGCAGTTCAAAGCGTGCAAGACATCCAAATTTCTAGGTAAAGCTGGAATTGTTTGTAGCCTTGTATTATCGTCTAATCTTAGACTTTTAAGTCTCAAAAGACTACTCAAGCCAGCTGGTAGACTTTGAAAACTGTTACGGTCCAATTCCAGTTTGGTTAGTGAGGGTAAGCTCCCAAGATCTCTAGGAAGCGCATCATCAGATAGATTGCAATCACTGAGCAATAATGATGTGAGTCTGTTTAAACCATGAAAAGAAGGTGGCAACAGGTTGGGTGGATTGGGACTTTTTCTTGGCAGAAACCATGACATCAAACGTGAAGGAAATGTTGCGGAAGTTGAACCTTTGCAGCCACAAAGTGATAAATCTTTGAGGTTCTTCAGTTTTACTATGGTACTTGGTACCTGTCTTATGGCAGTGTCATCTGCATGGAGAATGGTCAAGGATTCCAAATCTCCCAAGTCCTCAGGCAATTCATCAAATTTTGAGCAGCCTGAGAGGTAAAGAATCTCGATAGACTTCAACTTCCAGAAGCTACTCGGGAGCCTCATAAGTTGCTTGCAATCTTTGAAATTTACCAAAACAAGACTATCAAGGTATCCAATAGAATGATGAACTTCAACCAAACTTCTGCAGTCTTTGAGTTTTAACTTCTCCAGATGTGGAAGTCTGGAAAAGTCGGGAGTCCGAGATAGGTAATGAGAATGACTGAGATTAAGAAACTTCAACTGCAAAAGGAACTGAGCAAAAGAAACAAGATTCAGGAGTTAGAAAGAAATTGTTATTGTTTGATAGCATACTAAAGTTTAGATAAATATTTGATAGTTTTAGCATACCTTAGAATTCTTAACCTGTCTTAGGTTGCTGTATCGCATATCTATAGCAACAAGGTTTTCCCCATAGAGGCCATCAGGTATGAACGAGAGTGGAAATCCATGCCAACAGAGCCAGGTTAATTTTCTCAAAAGATATTCACAGCCTCCACCAAGCTTTACATGATTGAGCTGGAGCAGCCTTAGGTTTTGCAGCTTGCAAAACACATTTACATCCACTTTCATGTCATTCACTTTCAGCAAGTTTATGGCCATCCCTTGGATTGCTTCAGTTCCCTGTCAATAAACCACATCAAGAGGAAAGGATCAGATATTTTTCAAAACATGAATTTATACGATGATAAGTTTGAATGCATTCACCATGTTTCTTCTCAATATGTCACCAACTTCTTCAGGAATCCATAATCTACTCCGCCTTCCTGGATTGTTCGGTGATTGCGCACGAACAATTTCTCTCCCCATATCTCTAAGCAAATCATGCATTATTAGCATGTTCTTTTCATTAACAGATACAAGGCACCTCTGAGTGAGGACACTAAATCCAATGTCTGCGAAAAAATCACAACCATTTAATATTGGTAACACATATTCCTTGTCCATCCCAATCGAGGAATATATCGAGGAATATATCTTTCTGTGTGTCATCATTCAGGCCATCAAAACTTATTTGGAGCTTTTTCTGAATTTGATCATCAGGAATTCTTCTCAGTTTTTCCAATGCACTTTTCCATTCAACTATTCTTCTACCAAATAGAAAAGAGCCTATTACTTCAAGTGCTAGTGGCAATCTTCCACAGTAGTCAACAATTTGTTCCGACAACTCCTTATAATCTTCGACGGGATGGCTTGCTCGAAAGGCATGCCAACTAAAAAGCTCCAAAGCTTCAATGTCATTCATTTCTCTAGCCATGTAAACTCGATCAGCTCCAAGAACTGTTAGAACATGCTCATCTCTTGTTGTTACAATGATTCTGCTTCCTGAACCAAACCAATCTCGACTCCCCGCTATCGCTTGTAACTGATCTAATTTATCTACATCATCAAGTACGAGAAGAACTCTTCTACTGTGAAGTCTTTCCTTTATCATAGTCATTCCTCTGTCAACACTGCCAATCTTAATCTTGTCTTTCTTCAGGATATCAAAAAGAAGTTGTTCTTGCAGTTTGACATGACCATTTGGCTGCTGTGAAATTTCTCGAACATTGGCAATAAAACATTTCCCATCAAAACTATGAAACAACTCATTATACATGGCCTTGGCAATGGTTGTTTTCCCTATGCCTCCCATTCCATATATTCCTACAATGCAGACCTCGCTTGATCCAGCATTTAACAAAAAGTTCAATTGTTGCACACGACGATAGAACGCTACGAACAAGTATGTGCTACTCAGTTCTCTCAAAATCTCCCCAACAATTTTCTTTATAAATTTTGCTTCATGCCTGCAAATAATTGTCAACAAAATAGTGAGACTTTAAGCATAAAACAGCCAATTAGAATATATTATGTAAAGCATTATCCAAAATATTTTATAATTTGTAGTTTTCCTGAAGAAAATCCAGCCCCAAGCAAAACATCTCATATTCCTTAGATCACCATTTAGTTCCTCAACCCTGGATTATCTACTGATAATGTACTTCTTCTCAGTATATATCGTTACCTAAATTATTAAAATTATTTATTTATTGAAATCTTTTTCAAAATAAATTGGATAGTGATGATATCCATACACCAAATCGACTAGTAGTTTAGTCCCTAACAACTAAAAAGCTCTAGTTACCAGCTCTCTTTTCAAAAGGCACGTTCTTATAACAAAACCCACTATGGGGTTATGAGTAAAAACATAAGATAATACCTCTTCAGAGGTTAATTATATAACAGATTTGAGCCAACATCATCATTGATGTTGTCTGTGAATCATGTGAGAAGATCAACTTGGATTTGCATCACATGAATCTGTGTCCAAGATTCCAAAAAAATCCCTAATGAAGTGATTTATACGTTGACAAATGCTGCATATCGAAAAAATCCCTAATAACCACTGCACTTAATTAACCAATTACCGGTGCCAATTGCGTATAATTTTTCACAGCCATTATTTTATATGTAATCTTTTACCAAAGATTCAAATTTCGTTGTGTTCTTTCCGGGATTTTGTATTTTTCAGGACTTCAAAACAAAGAAAGTGATTGGATTGGGTAAGATGCAAGATGGAGCCTATCAATGATGTTTTAGAAACCCTTTAGTAGCTATTCGACAACAAGTAGCTCATACCCACTGTAATAATGGGGTTTGAATTTAAAAAAAAAAAGATTCAAGATGATAAAAAATTAAATAAAAAATAAATTAAAACTAATAAATCCTACAAAAACCAAATAAAAAATAATTAATTATATAAAAATCAAAACAAAATATATTATCAAAACCAATTAAAAACAACAAAATGCTTAAAAACAATTCTTCAAATTATTTTTTTTAAATAATAATATATTTAATCAACTTGAGTTTCATGGCCTAACCATGCTATGATAATTATGTAAGAGTTAAATTTCAACAAATAAATCTCACAAAAATAATACATCACAAAAAAATACACCAAATGTTTTTTTTTAATTTAATTTGATATAAATTTTTAAAAAATTATTTAGACAATAAAATATTAGACCAACTTGGATATATGATATTAACTTATTAAGTTTATGACACAAGTTATACTCTCAACTAAATTTCATAACTTTTTTTTTATTAAATTTATTTTTTATCTAATATAATTTATTTTATTTTTTTTAAAAAAAAGAAACCTCAATGAAGCCAGATGCGTGAGCATTAAACCAACATGTCTAGACCATCTAAAAAATAGAGCCCAGCCCTCAAACCTGGAATTGTTTTTATTTAATTTTTTAAAGGACAAACAACCTGTCATTTATCTCTTTTCTTTAAAAATTAAACAGAAAAAAAAAACAATTTAAATGGTTCAAATTGGAGAATTTTATCACTTAGGTCATATCATTGATAACATAAGAATTACTATTAATTCAAATTATAAAGTCCATTAAATTAGTAAGGATGGTTGATTTTATGAGTGCTTACCCATCCGCAACATTCCTCAAATCCCATCCAGACAAATTTGCAGCTTCAGTCAAAGCCATCCTCCACGTCGCCACCTTGCCCTTGTCTGTCTGGAGCACAAACCTTTCTTCATGTCCAGCAAAGGCCTCTGCAAAACTTCCAGTTTGTTTCCTTACATCAGATGGATCGACATCATAGAATATAGGAAAAACAAGTTGCCTAAAGCTTCTCCTACACTCCATGATCTTCACTAGTTCCTCAAGACACCATCTTGAATTTGCATAATTTCTTGAGAACACAATGACTGAAATCCTAGACTTTTGGATAGCTTGTAATAGCTCCGTCGAAATATCTTCACCCCTTCGGAGCTCATTGTCGTCTCTAAATGTGTTGATTCCAGCATCTTTGAAGGCAAAGTAGAGATGATCGGTGAAATTTTTGCGCGTGTCCTCGCCTCTAAAACTCAAAAACACGTCATAAATCCACGGTTTTGAAGATGAATATGAAGATGTCATTGTAACATGAAAGCTATGGTGGCGAGAGAAAGACAGATCTATGGTACAAAATTAATGCGAGGGACACTTTAATTACTGAGGGAGACAGCCGAAGACTTTAGCAATCGAGATACGAAAAAAGGTCTTTTCGTACTGTTATGCCTACTGTGTTGGTCGGTAGAAAAGTTATGAAACGTGTTGAAGTTGTTTTTTTATTTAGAAATATATTATAATAATATTTTTATTTTTAAAAATTTAATTTTAATATTAATGTATTAAAATAATATTAATTTAAAATAAAAAATTTTTATTTTTTATTTTTTTTATTTTAAATTAAAATTTTTTTGGTGTTTTTATATCATTTGTGTTAATTTTAAAAATAATTTTTAAAAAATAAAAAATATTATTTTAATATATTTTTAAATAAAAAATTTAAAAAAATATTCAAAACTACATTTTCAATAAATATCGGTGTCCAATGAAAAGTTGCGTATGTATACGAGTTGTCTCTTTTTTATTTCAGAGAATATTAATGCAGGAGGCAAGATTTATGCATGTGAAAGCGTGAAATTATATTTTTCACCCAAATTTTGGATAAATAGAAGTCTTTCTTTTATTTTCTTGTTTGAAGTGTTCAAGTTTAATTTTTTAATTAATTTTTTTTAATTTTTTTAAATTATTCTAGTATACTGATATTAAAAATAATTTTTAAAAAATAAAAAAAATATTATTTTAATATACTTAAAGTAATAATACCACGTTAAAAAAAAACCATATACACATAACTTTTCATTTACAATTATTAAGTGAATATTATTAATAATTAGAAAATAAAAATAAAAGACAATGATAAGTTACTATGCATGATTATAATAGATTCTCCTATGATTTCACTATTTATGATTTCCGAACAGTGATTTTATAGGTTAGTTTGCAATTAGATTCTATAATTTCTCAAACTTTATATCTCGGTAATCCAACTTTATAAAAATCATCGATATTGATCTTTGAATTTGTTCTGGAGAGAAAAGTTTGTTTTCTTTTATTTTTATTGTTAGTAGACAATTAAGAGAAAAGTAGTAATGATAGATTTTTGGATTTGATTATTTTTCTTCTTTTATTTTGATTGTTAAAAATGCATTTTGGGTTGAAATTATATCTTTGCACAATTCATTTTTATTTTTATCCCAAAAATTCATTTTTATTTTTATAAATAATAAAATATTATTTTATATGTGATTTTTTAGCCAAATTAATAAATTGAAAGTTAAAATAAAATAAGTGATTGATAAGTTTTACCAAGAACAAAACTTGTTATTAATTTATTTGGGAAAACTAGAAAATACAAGTTTTAAATGAACACATTTAAAGGACATAAGAATTATTTAACCTAATTAACAAGAAATTATTGAAATAAGTAATTCACATAAATATTTATTATTGATACGCTAACTCTTGCCTCTTTAAAAGCTATCTGTTACAGGGTTAAATTCGTCAGGGTGTAGGCTGACGAAAGTATTGCTGGACAGTAGCTACGGGGTGGCAGCTCGCGTGACAAGATGCTAAAATCGGCAAAGATATCGTGTGCAAAGACGCAACAAACTAAGCGCAGCAGCTGAGTCGACGAGCCTGGAGACTTGGACGATGGATTGTCCAAGGCTTGACGAAACAGTGCTGGAATGACGCGATGGGACAGTGTCGAATTCGGCAACACTAATGAGATCGGCAGCGTCGACAAAATTAGCGGCAGGAGCTGACAATAGGTCTGGGCGATGGACAGTCCATGACTGGACGTAATACACTATTGGCATGAATGACAGCACACATAGGCAGTGGCAACATGCATGGGCAGATTCAGCAGCAGTGTGCGTCAACGATTCGGCAGGACATGGGTTGATGTTCGGCAGGAATCCTAACTTGGACGATGGACGCCCAAGGCATGCGACACCTACCGCGGTGGGAGTTGGCGAAGGGGGCACCGGCTTGTTGGGTGGCAGGCTATGGAAGAAGTAGCAATTGCGATCAGTTATCGACAGTTTTCCAGGAGGCCAAACTGACTAGAACATGGCCCATGTCTTAAGAGGCAGTTTTGTTGTATTATTCCATGTAATAGGTTGTACATAGGGTGTAGCATGCAATGTTCTGGTAGGCAGCAGAACACTTGTGCATGGCGCACACATTAATGGACTTGTGTATCCTTTGTTGACAAGACTAATAAAGGTTGGGAATGTTTTCCTGTAATATCTTGTGTGCTTGGTTTTGTACAGCTTTACTTGTGTATTCCGCTTGTCTATGTAACGAGAGTGAGTGTGGGAAACCTCTTGGTGAGGGAAACACTTAATTGCTAGGTAAACATGAGTGAGGTGAGAGAAAGACTGAATCTAGCGAGGCTAAACTGTCACGTGAGATCTGTTTTTGGGATGAAAAATTGACCCCGTGACACTATCTTTCTAATTATTACTTATATAATAATTAGAGAGCAACATTAATCGACTCGTTGAAGCTACCATTAAGGTACCGTGGTGATATATATATATATTACACAATCTACAATCTAAATCCTTTTGAAAAACATTCCAGTCTTGTGAGTGAAAATACTACTTTAATAGTTTTATCATTCTATCAAAAAATTTAAATACGTTACTTGAGGAATTGAAATTTGTTTTTACAAGGCTGGTTATTAAATTGATTGGAACAAATATTGTTTTTTATTTTAATTATATTACTGGAATAAAAAATTTTAAAACTAGAGTCGAGGTCAATTTTATATTTTTATATTGGTTTTTACATAAATATCATGTTAAATGAGAGGGAATTTTGTATTTGACTAGACAAAAATAAAAAAAAAAAACAAATCACAATGTTATCAAATTAATTTGGAAAAAATAAATTTTATTTTCATTTTAATTATACAGAGAAACAACCATAATACTCATGGATTAAAAAAAATAAAGCTAGAGTCAAGAACCAATTTTGTGTTTTTACAAAGGTTTTTACATAATTATTGTCACACCCGACATCACGACGACACTAAAAATATTAATAATCTTGATTAGGGAAAAAGAACAGATTTTTGGCATCCGGTTCTTTTAGGGGAAATGTCTTGTTTAAGGAGTCGCCATCTAGTATTATGGTCACTAGGAACTTTAACTGGTCAACAGAGATTCTATGGTACGAAACTGGTTACGTAAAAGGGAAGATATTATCATTCCTTAAATGTTCTGCTTGAGGCAGACTGCATTGCTGATTTTGTCTTAAATTGCTATGATGATTTGTTTATAATATTCTTTAAGATTGTCCATCTCTTTTTGATGTTGGGCTTCCAACTGGGCTCTTTCTTCGTTTTCCATTTGTCTTTTTCTCAAACGATTGTTATATGTGGGTTTCAATGGGGAACCTATATTTCAACCTGCTAAATGTAAATCATGCAATTTATACAAAAATGTTGAAGTAATTAATTAAAAAAATGCGTATGAAATGCGGACTCGCCCTTCACGGGATGACAACCTAAGAGGAAGATCCTAATTGTTGAGTGCATCAAAGGGTTGGTCATTATCTAGTTTCAAAGGGTCTCTCGCATGCTCAGTGATCGTCCATGAAAGGTCGATATAAGGCTTACAAGTAGTGTGAAAATAGAGGTCCTGAGTAATATCAGTTTGGCATATCGACCACTTCCAAGTAAACAATCAAGCGAGAGTTGGATGGTTTCACGAGTCTTACCCAGGCTAAAGCCATTGGGGTACCGTTACTCCCCCACTTATCCTAGATTTTAAGGTGTGTGCTTTCAACGTGATGCATGACAATATAAACATGGATGCATGCTAAAGCAGTAAATGTAAGAAACATAAACAAATAAACACAACATAATAAACATTATAGCAATTGACAAACAAAAGGCAAAGCTTAGTCCATTAGTCCCCAGTGGAGTCGCCATTCTGTCGCACCCGACATCGCGGCGACACTAAAAATATTAATAATCTTGATTAGGGAAAAAGAACAGATTTCTGGCATCCGATTCTTTTAGGGGAAATGTCTTGTTTAAGGAGTCGCCACCTAGTATTATGGTCACTAGGAACTCTAACTGGTCAACAGAGATTCTATAGTACGAGACTGGTTACGTAAAAGGAAAGATATTATCACCCCTTAAACATTCTGCCTGAGGCAGACTGCATTGCTGATTTTGTCTTAAATTGCTAAACATTTATTCGTTTATGTTATGATGATTTGTTTATAATATTCCTGACTCTAGCGTTAGTGAATATTCGATCTCGAATAATTTCAACTCTGGCGTTGGTCAAAATTCCAACCCCGAATAATTCCAACTCTGGCGTTGGTAAAAATTCCACCACGAATAATTCCAACTCTGACATTGGTAAAAATTCCAACACGAATAATTCCAACTCTGACGTTGGTAAAAATTCGTAGCTATCAAAAAATTAGTATATTTTTTTTTCTTTTCCCTTTTTTATTCATGATCCTAATATCAGTGAATAAATTGAAAAAAAATATATTTTTTTTAAGACATGCAAAATTTTTATTTCTACACTTTTTATTTTTTTATTTTTTTTTGTTTTGGGGCTGGGCCCAGCTCAGCCCACATGGGCTGGGCTGGACCCAGCTGACCCGGTTGGGTAGTGAATTAATTATAATTAACTTGCTACAGTAGCAAGTGAATTATAATTCACTTTTTACTGTAGCGTGAATTATAATGCAGGAGTGCAGAGAAGACTTACCTGGTTCAGGTGCTGCCGCAAACGAAGATGAAGATCCCGCTCGTCGTTCCCACTCTGTCTTCTCCCTTTTTCTCTTCTGTTTTGGTTTTTCCTGCTCGTTCCTCCCCCTCTTAGTCTTTCTCTGTTTATTCCTCCCTCCTTTGTGTTTCCACGGTTCTGTGCTCCACTCTGTCCGTCTTCCCCCTGTTTCGTCTTTCGCACCTCCTCTGTGTTTTCTTCTCCGGTTCTTGGCCTGTTCGTCCCCTGTTTTTTTTTTGTTTCTAGTCGCTCACTCTCTCTGTTTTCTTGCTCTCGTTCTTCGTCTCCTGCATTCGTTTTTCCTCTGCCCCTCTCTGGTTTTCTCGTTCAAAATCCCCTGCGTCTTCTGCCTCCTATCTTCTCTTCTTTTTTTTAGTCTACCTTCACCCCCCTGCCGTGCATGGCTTTTTCCTCCTTTCCCCACCCTCCGTTCTGTCCCTCTCTCTACTGTGTTTTTCCCCCTCTTCACTCCCCAGTTTTTCTTCCTTTTTCCTTCGGTTATTCGTCCCCTTTTCAGTCCCAACTCCCCGGTTTTGCTCTTTTTTGCCTCTGGTTTTCGGGTCTTTCTTTTTCCAATCTCCCCCACGTGCATGGACTATCTCTGGCTTTTATAGCCAGAGAACAAAGTCGTTTCTTCAAGCCATAAATTGTGTTAATTGCAGGTGTAATGGTGGGAGCGGCGGTGGGCGTCCATTTCAGTCGGGAAGAAGATGAACAGTAGCAGGAAAACGACACCGTTTTTGGTGTTTTGATCCTTGACATTTTGTATTTTTGCAGTCCAGTCCTTGGGTAAATTGTAATTGAACCCCTGCATCTCAGCGCTATTTACACATTGGTCCTTGGGTTTTAATTTCTTTCAAATTTGACAAGAATCAGCCCTATACTTTGATAATGTTTCAATTAAGTCCTTGATTTCATTAATTTAATTAAATCCAAGTCCATTTAAGTCCCTAAACTTATCAATTCTCCAATTAAACCCTTAATTGGATTAATTAAATTAATTCTAAGCTCAATTAAGTCTCAAAACTTATCAATTCTCCAATTAAACCCTTAATTGGATTAATTAAATTAATTCCAAGCTTAATTAAATCTCAAAACTTTATTAATTCTCCAATTAAACCCTTGATTAGATTAATTAGATTAATTCCAAAGTTTAATTAAACCCCAAAACTTCCAATCATGTTGCCCTTAACCAAAATTTTAATTCATTCTTCATTTATTTCATTTTACTTGTTTTTCTATCATTATTATTATTTTTTTTCCATCATCAATTTTTTTCAGTAAATAAAATAATAATAATAATTAAAATAGGTCAAAAATTGGGTTATGATAGGTTGCCCTCTCTTTATAATATTTACTATGCAAAGATATTTGGAAAATTTCATTTTCCTTTAGCTTTGTGTAGTAAATTTATAAAGAAAAGTAGATACAAATAGAACTTTTGCTTTTTTTTTTTTTTGAAAACAGGAGATTGACATATGACTTTTACAGAGAGATGTTGAAATCAAGAAACAAATCATTCGAACGATGACCCACTTTTTTTGTTTTTGTTTGTTTTTTGTTTTTGTTTTGTTTTGTTTTGTTTTGTTTTGGTTTTTTAAATGGATCAAATTGTTTTGGGCAACCTGCCCGATGATAAAAGAACGCGAAAAGGATTTCACGAGTGGTCTAATTGTTCCAGGCGACCTGCTCGATGTTTGAAAAATACAAGGATTTCTCAGATTGATCACATTGTAATGGGTTACCTGCACAGTGGAAAAATACGAGGATTTTCAAAGATGGTCACATTGTAATGGGTTACCTGCCCAGTGGGGAAAAATACATGGATTTTTCAAAAGTGGTCACATTATAATGGGTTACCTGCCCAGGGAGAAAAATACGAGGATTTTTCAAAAGTGATCACATTGTAATGGGTTACCTGCCCAGTGGGAAAAATACGAGGATTTTTCAAGATGGTCACATTGTAATGGGTTACCTGCCCAGATGGTCACATTGTAATGGGTTACCTGCCCAGTTGGTATATTGTAATGGGTTACCTGCCCAGAGAAAAAATACGAGGATTTTTTTTTAATAAGACATGATAGGGCTCGAAGGCACATTATTCAATAGATGAAAACTCGAAGGAAATGAGGGCTTTGAGGCGCACTCAAAAGAAGGTAGGATAGGAAATGCACTACCTTTGATGGTCGAGGGCTCAAAGGCGCGCTCGAAAAGAAATAAGACGAGGGCTTGAAGGCGCGCTCGAATAGAGATAAGACGAGGGCTCGAAAGCGCGCTCGAATGAAGGTAGGATAGGAAATGCACTACCTTTAATGGTTGAGGGCTCGAAGGCGAGCTCGAAAGGAAATGAGATCAGGGCTTGAAGGCGCACTAAAAAGGGAGGTAGGATAGGCAATGCACTACCTCAGGAATGGAATATGAAAGGTGGTGGAAAAATACAGAGATTTTTCATGTGGCCTAATTCTCATGGGCGACCTGCCCAAGTTGAAAAATTCTCAAAAATGAAAAATTTTCAAAAGCAATTTAAATCTTGGCCATTTCAAGTTGGCTTTCTACTTTGATGGATTCCGTCAGAATTTTCTCTTATGAAATTTGCAAAACTCATTGTCCAAAGTCTCAAAGTTTAGATAATATGTCGCACCCGACATCGCGGCGGCCCTAAAAAGTAATCTAAGTTGTGAAAAAGAACAGATTTCTGGCATCATGTTCTTTTAGGGAAAATGTCTTGTTTAAGGAGTCGCCACCTAGTATTATGGTCACTAGGAACCCTAACTGGTCAACAGAGATTCTATGGCACGGGACTGGTTACGTAAAAGGGAAGATATTATCACCCCTTAAACGTTCTGCCTAAGGCAGACTGCATTGCTGATTTTGTCTTAAATTGCTAAACATTTATTTCGCTTATGCTATGATGATTTGTTTATAATATTCCTGACTCTGGCGCCAGTGAATATTCGATCGCGAATAATTCCAACTCTGGCGTTGGTAAAAATTCCACCCCGAATAATTCCAACTCTGGCGTTGGTAAAAATTCTACTACAAATAATTCCAACTCTGGCGTTGGTAAAAATTCGTAGTCGCCAAAAAATTAGTATATTTTCTTTTTCTTTTTCCTTTTTTATTCATGATCCTGATATAAGTGAATAAATTGAGAAAAAAAAAATATATAATTTTCTAAGACATGCAAAATTTTTATATCTACACTTTCTATTTTTTTTATTTTTTATTTTTTTGTTTTTGGGCCCAACTACTCATTACGTGGGTCGGGCTAGGCCCAATAGCCCTAGCCTGGCCATCGGCCCAAGCCAGTGACCCGGCTGGGCAAAGGCACGCACCACGCGTGCGTGCACTGGGAAAGGCTAATTAAATTTCACGGCAAAAGTGTCAAATGATTTTGCAAAACGGGAAGAGTAGAACTTACCGTCTTGCCTGGGAAGCGAAGGCGTCCGGTCTTTGATGGATCCTCGCCTATGGTTTCCCTTTTATCTTCCTTCTGTGCTCACTTTGTCTGCGTTTCCTCTTCGTTTTCCTCAGCGACTTTCGAAACCAAGAAGATGATGGAGAGGCCGGCCTACTGTGAATTGGTTGTTGATTCTGGGTTTTCTGTAAGGACAAAAACAATGGCGAAAACCAATACCCCTCGCTGTGTTGCTCTTTGATTTTTCTCTTCTTTCGGTGTTTTTTCTTTGCTTTGTTTTGTGCTCTGTTTGGTTTCCCTCTATTCCCCTGTTTTTTTCGGTGTCCCTCTCAGCCCCTCAGTTCTGTGATTCCTTCCCCCTTCCGTGGTTTTTCTTTCTTGTTTGTGTCTCTGCCCAGTCTTCTCCGTTCAAGACGAAGACAATGGCGGTAAAAGCATGAGGATTTGCTGCTGGTTGAGGGACCAAAATTTTCCCGGTTCTGTCTCTCTTCGTCCCCCCCCTGGTTCTGTCTTTTTTTCTTGGTTCTTGCCCCGGTTCTCTCTTTTTCTTCCCCCCTTTTCTGGGTTTATTTCTCTGTTTTTTATCCCCCTGTGTTTTTTTTTTGCTTCTGTTTTCGGGTTCGGGTTCTCTTTTTCCTCCCCCCTCCCTTCTCTCCCTTGTTTTCTCTGGCTTTATAGCCACATAATGCCACCGTTACTAGGTAATAAATCGACTGTTATTGCAGGAGTAATGGCGATGCATCCGTTTTTGTTCGGTCGAGTGAAGAAGAAGATGAACAGTGTTGATGGACATGGCTAATTGCATTTTGGCCCGTGAAGTTCCGAACATTTTGTAATCAAGCCCTTGGATAAACTTTAATTGGACCCCTGGATTTCAGCGAATTATACACAACAGTCCCTGGACTTTAATTTTGCAAAATTTACCAGAATCAGCCCTATACTTTGATAATTTTTCAATTAAGCCCCCTGATTTCATTAATTAAATTAATACCAATCTCAATCAAGTCTCAAAACTTATCAATTCTCCAATTAAGCCCTTAATTGGATTAATTAAATTAATTCTAAGCTTAATTAAGTCTCAAAACTTCCAATCATGTTGCACTTCAACCCAAACTTTAATTCATTCTTTATTTATTTTATTTTACTTGTTTTTCATCTTTTTTTTTCATCATTTTTCAGTAAATAAAAATAATTAAAAGAAAAGGGTCAAAAATTGGGTTATGACAAATATGCATGCATCTTTACCTGATTTGAAATATAAGCCCCCCATCTCTTCCTAGTCTTCTTGTTGCTTGATTGATGAGGACTTGCTACCTCTGATTTGGATCCTCTTTGTCGTTTAGCTTCTAGCCCACTCGAGTTAGCCCATGTAAGTCTATTTCCAGATTTGTTTGCACAACTCAACCTTTGTGGTGCCCATCGTGACCCACTTGCTTGCTAAAGGTTTTTTATTTACTCGTCAAATAATTTGAGAGGATCACTCATTACTTCTCGTTTCACTGCTAGAAATATTCGGTGTCACTTGCTGAAAGGATCAAACTGTCTTTTGTAAACCAAAATGCCCCCTTGTCTGGTTGTAGGAAATTACCATCTTATTTTCTAGAATTTTTCCTTCTAAACACAATGTTGCCCCCTTGTATTGGTCCTTGCCCCCAAGTGTGCTCTGTCAGCTACTTAGACAAATAATGGTTTTAAAGAGGCCATTCTCTCCTTTTCAGTTTGGTGAAGGAATATGGGTCTAGAATGAATCTTGAAATCTTGATCTTGCATTTTGAAAACAAAAATTATTTCGATGTGAATCTAAAACAATTTGCTTTTGAAATCTTGCAACTCCTTAGTTATTTTTTTTCTTGGAAAATAGATTATTTGCTCTTGTGTTTGGCAATGAGGTTTTTGGTGAAAAGACATTATGAGGTGACCTTTTGTTTTGTTTTTTTTTTTCAAAATAAAGGGCTCGAGAAAAGCTCGAGGTTTTGTATGAGAAAAATTTGTCTCTTTTTGAACATTCATTTTTATCGGCATGAATAATAATAAGTAGTTTATTCTTGATGTCATGAATCTTATGAAAATGTATTCTTTGCATTTTGAGAGCATTGTTTATTGTTCTAGGTTGCTTGCTTGCTTGATTAGAAAGGACTTCTACAGGCACGTAACGTAGGCTGTGGTTTTTGGCTATGAAAGAAAAGGATTCATAAGGCCCAAAGAGTGTTTCAGGGTTTCAAAGACTAAGGATCACTATCAACAGTTTGACTCTTGACGTCATTCATATTTTCTTTTGCCGCTCTTCTTTGATTTGCCCTTTTTTTTCTTTTCTTTTCTTTTTCTTTGCTTTGCTAGAGCATACTCACTTTATCTTGGTTATCACTTTTTCTTATAATTTGGGCATGCCCCCTAGCATTTGAGTTTCTTGGGCTCTTTTGCCTTTTGGCTTTCTCATGACTTTATCATCTTTCTTGATCATTGAAATTTCACTTGCCCCCAATGTGGGGTGTGATCTTAGTCTGGATTTTTTTCATGAAAGAAAAATTATTCAGGCTCAAAAAAGGTATCTCAAAGGATATACTTATTTAGAACGTGAAAGGAATAACAAAGATGACCTTTTCTCATTTCAAGTGCAAGCAGTTAAAATCAATAAACTTTGACCTCATCTAGTATGATGGTTTGGTCTTTGCAAAGATGCATTTCATGAATCATAAGCAACGAGTTCACTACACACCATTATTCATACATTTAAAAACACATGATTCAAGAGTCATAGGGTAAGGGTGTTTATTCATTTCTTTTTTCTTTTCTTTTCTTTTCTTTTTACAATTTTTTTTGTTTATAATTTAGTCACCTCAATGATGGAGTTGCTCGATTCACTTGTCATTCTACAAGTAGAATGTTAAAAATATGGTTTTTGAATCAAATTATTTTCAGAATCAAAATGCAAGATCAATTTTTTTTCAAAACTCTAATAGGGAAAGGAATTTTTTTGGTAAAAGAGATCAATTATGTTTATGAGATCGCGCAAGGCTTCAAAGATGTGTTTGTGAGTCCTTATAAGAAAACTCTCTCAGAAAAATGAATAAAGCTTGGTCGTAAACATGATTGAATGACAAACTCATTATTTCATTGAAACTTTGGAAGATAAATTCAACAACAAAGATCTTATACCAACATGAATACTGGCATGATAACACATAAAGAGGCTAAACATTTAATGATCATTGATTGAAATTTTTGGAATCTTTCAATCACTCATTCTTCTTACCAAGGGTATCTTTTCAGCAGTTAGTTGAAGCCATATGCAGACCATTCTCGACCTACCGTCACCATAGCTTTTCTTCAAAATAGTTGATTTCTGGTAGTTGATGTGAAGAAATTAGCTATAAGGATGATAAGTGACTTGATAACCACCTTCAGTGTCCTTCCCTTTTCCCGTGAAACCATTCTTTTCGGTTGGGTTAGCAATCTTACCTAACCCAATGGCTTGTTCAACCCTCTCAGCTATAACAACCAGGTCAGTAAAATGTTGTGCAGAGCTTCTAACCAAGTATTCAAAGTACGGAGCTTTAAAGGTGTTGGAAAATAAACTGATCATCTATTTTTCCAACATGGGAAGATTAACTTATGCAGCTACCTCACTCCATCTCCGGGCGTATTCTCTTATGGACTCTTTGTTATCCTTCTCCATAGCTTGCAAGCTTAACCGATCAGGGCCCACGTCTATGTTGAACTTATATTGCCTCATGAAGGCATCAACTAAATCCTTCCATTTTTTAACCTTGGTATTGTCCAACCGCATATACCAAGTGAGGGCAGTGCCACTTAAGCCGTCTTGAAAGAAATGAATCAGCAATTTCTCATCTTCAACCACCTTAGCCATTTTGTTACAGAATGCTTTAAGATGAGTTATAGGGCATTGAGTTCCCGTATATTTGACAAATTCTGGCACTCTAAAATTTTTGGGAATGACAATGTTGGGCACCAAACACATCTCAGCAGCCTTTATAGGATCATATAGATGAATTCCCTCCAATGCTCTCAACCTTTGCTCTAGGGCAACTAATTTGTTCATACCATCTTCTTTTACCCTATTACCCTTTTGAGATTCTTTCTCTGTAGAATCAATGGTAGACGAAATTCTTGAGGGGTATGCTGGCTGGAAATGCATAGCTTGTTGAAATTCAGATGACACCCTATTTGCCCCCAGATTCTGTGGATCGAAATGAGTTATATGCATATCTTCAGGCTGAGCTATAAGTATTGCTTTTCCGGATTTATCTCTCAAGGCCTGCTCGAGTATACTAGTAAGCCTTGCGACATCTTCTTTAAGATTGTCCATCTCTTTTTGATGTTGGGCTTCCAACTGGGCTCTTTCTTCGTTTTCCATTTGTCTTTTTCTCAAACGATTGTTATATGTGGGTTTCAATGGGGAACCTATATTTCAACCTGCTAAATGTAAATCATGCAATTTATACAAAAATGTTGAAGTAATTAATTAAAAAAATGCGTATGAAATGCGGACTCGCCCTTCACGGGATGACAACCTAAGAGGAAGATTCTAATTGTTGAGTGCATCAAAGGGTTGGTCATTATCTAGTTTCAAAGGGTCTCTCGCATGCTCAGTGATCGTCCATGAAAGGTCGATATGAGGCTTACAAGTAGTGTGAAAATAGAGGCCCTGAGTAATATCAGTTTGGGATATCGACCACTTCCAAGTAAACAATCAAGCGAGAGTTGGATGGTTTCACGAGTCTTACCCAGGCTAAAGCCATTGGGGTACCGTTACTCCCCCACTTATCCTAGATTTTAAGGTGTGTGCTTTCAACGTGATGCATGACAATATAAACATGGATGCATGCTAAAGCAGTAAATGTAAGAAACATAAACAAATAAACACAACATAATAAACATTATAGCAATTGACAAACAAAAGGCAAAGCTTAGTCCATTAGTCCCCAGTGGAGTCGCCGTTCATGCGCTGAGCATCGCGGCGACACTAAAAATATTAATAATCTTGATTAGGGAAAAAGAACAGATTTCTGGCATCCGATTCTTTTAGGGGAAATGTCTTGTTTAAGGAGTCGCCACCTAGTATTATGGTCACTAGAAACTCTAACTGGTCAACAGAGATTCTATAGTACGAGACTGGTTACGTAAAAGGGAAGATATTATCACCCCTTAAACATTCTGCCTCATGCAGACTGCATTGCTGATTTTGTCTTAAATTGCTAAACATTTATTCGTTTATGTTATGATGATTTGTTTATAATATTTCTGACTCTAGCGCCAGTGAATATTCGATCTCGAATAATTCCAACTCTGGCGTTGGTCAAAATTCTAACCCCGAATAATTTCAACTCTGGCGTTGGTAAAAATTCCACCACGAATAATTCCAACTCTGGTGTTGGTAAAAATTCCAACCACGAATAATTCCAACTCTGACGTTGGTAAAAATTCCAACACGAATAATTCCAACTCTGACGTTGGTAAAAATTCGTAGCTATCAAAAAATTAGTATATTTTTTTTTCTTTTCCCTTTTTTATTCATGATCCTAATATCAGTGAATAAATTGAAAAAAAATATATTTTTTTTTAAGACATGCAAAATTTTTATTTCTACACTTTCTATTTTTTATTTTTTTGTTTTGGGGGCTGGGCCCAGCTCAGCCCACATGGGCTGGGCTGGGCCCAGCCGACCCGGTTGGGTAGTGAATTAATTATAATTCACTTGCTACAGTAGCAAGTGAATTATAATTCACTTGTTACTGTAGCGTGAATTATAATGCAGGAGTGCAGAGAAGACTTACCTGGTTCAGGTGCTGCCGCAAACGAAGATGAAGATCTCGCTCGTCGTTCCCACTCTGTCTTCTCCCTTTTTCTCTTCTGTTTTGGTTTTTCCTGCTCGTTCCTCCCCCTCTTAGTCTTTCTCTGTTTATTCCTCCCTCCTTTGTGTTTCCACGGTTCTGTGCTCCACTCTGTCCGTCTTCCCCCTGTTTCGTCTTTCGCACCTCCTCTGTGTTTTCTTCTCCGGTTCTTGGCCTGTTCGTCCCCTGTTTTTTTTTGTTTCCAGTCGCTCACTCTCTCTGTTTTCTTGCTCTCGTTCTCCGTCTCCTGCATTCGTTTTTCCTCTGCCCCTCTCTGGTTTTCTCGTTCAAAATCCCCTGCGTCTTCTGCCTCCTACCTTCTCTTCTTTTTTTTAGTCTATCTTCACCCCCCTGCCGTGCATGGCTTTTTCCTCCTTTTCCCTCCCTCCATTCTGTCCCTCTCTCTACTGTGTTTTCCCCCCTCTTCACTCCCCAGTTTTTCTTCCTTTTTCCTCAGGTTATTCGTCCCCTTTTCAGTCCCAACTCCCCGGTTTTGCTCTTTTTTGCCTCTGGTTTTCAGGTCTTTCTTTTTCCAATCTCCCCCACGTGCATGGACTATCTCTGGCTTTTATAGCCAGAGAACAAAGCCTTTTCTTCAAGCCATAAATTGTGTTAATTGCAGGTGTAATGGTGGGAGCGGCGGTGGGCGTCCGTTTCAGTCGGGAAGAAGATGAACAGTAGCAGGAAAACGACGCCGTTTTTGGTGTTTTGATCCTTGACATTTTGCATTTTTGCAGTCCAGTCCTTGGATAAATTGTAATTGAACCCCTGCATCTCAGCGCTATTTACACATTGGTCCTTGGGTTTTAATTTCTTTCAAATTTGACAAGAATCAGCCCTATACTTTGATAATGTTTCAATTAAGTCCCTAATTTCATTAATTTAATTAAATCCAAGTCCATTTAAGTCTCAAAAGTTATCAATTCTCCAATTAAACCCTTAATTGGATTAATTAAATTAATTCTAAGCTCAATTAAATTAATTCTAAGCTCAATTAAGTCTCAAAACTTATCAATTCTCCAATTAAACCCTTAATTGGATTAATTAAATTAATTCCAAGCTTAATTAAGTCTCAAAACTTTATTAATTCTCCAATTAAACCCTTGATTAGATTAATTAGATTAATTCCAAAGTTTAATTAAACCCCAAAACTTCCAATCATGTTGCCCTTAACCCAAATTTTAATTCATTCTTCATTTATTTCATTTTACTTGTTTTTCTATCATTATTATTATTTTTTTTCCATCATCAATTTTTTTCAGTAAATAAAATAATAATAATTATTAAAATAGGTCAAAAATTGGGTTATGACAATTATCATGTCAAATGAAGGGTAAGTTGGTATTTGACTAAGCATAAAAATTTTTAAAAAATGTATTTTTTTAATTCTTTTGTGTAATTAAAGTGTTTTATAGCCTTTGATCTTTAATTTTTCTAATCTTAGCCAAATTAAGATTAAATTAAATCTTTTTCCTTTAATTTTTGTTCAATGAAATCCTCATTTATGACCTAAAAATTTCCAAACTTTATTTTTGTTTGTAATACTCAATTAGTGGTCCTATTTCACCCCAACTATATTTTATAAGTTTTTTATATTTTTATTTAATTTTGTATTTCATTCATTTATTTATTTTATGATTTTCATGGTTTAAATTAAATAAAAATAACAGCTATAATAAAATAATTAAATTTATTGAAAAGTCTTTTTTTTCTCAAGTAATTCTGACAAATTATTGGAGGGTTGAGTATTACTTGACAAAGAAATCATGGATAAGCTCTTTAATCCATGATATGCATGTGCATATCTTTGCATCCATATACATACATTCATTCATTGTAAATAACAATTATATATGCAATAGGTCAAAATATAGGTCTTTAAAAAACCTACAACACCTGACGCTATGCAAGAAACATGAAAAATGAAGAGCATGCTCACCGTGACACTCATTTTCAATAAGAGTTAGAGTCTTTGAAGGCAAGTGTGGCTCGCTTTATTAACTTACTCGAGCAACCACTTAGAAATGCATCTGGTAAAAACCTCTCTAACTGACTCGTCACCTTTATTCAGACGCCGACAACAACTCAACTCGAAGAAAGAATGGATGAATATGGTCAAGAACCAAACACAATCCAATATCTATTTAGTTAACTACACCAGGGCCAAAACTTGTAGTTGTAAATGCATTCTCCAATGAGTCTCACAAAACCAAGACATCTGATGACATTGATCAAGATAAGATGACAACACTAGAAGCCAGAATCAGGGCTACTGAAGGGGTAGATTTATACAACCTAGTATAAGCTGCAGAGATGTGTCTAATCCCTAATATGGTGGTACTCAAGAAGTTTTGACTTCTTGAGTTCATTAAATACACTGGAACACAATACCACATTACCCCATCTTAAATATAATTGCAATAAAATAGTAGAAGTGGTATACAATGAAAAGCTACTAATGCATTTTTTTCTAGACAGTTTGAGTGTAGCGGTGCTGAGCTGATATAAGAAGTTAGATAACATCAGGATATGCACATGAAAGGATTTCATAAATGCTTTCATCAAGTAACAGAAGTAAAACATGAACATTATTCTTGAAAGAACTAGAGGCATAAAGTTGATATACTTTCATGCATAATGTTGATGCATTTAAATAAATAAAAAGACATTTTAAAAAGCACAGTTAAGCTTTAAAAACAAACACTAAAAAACTGATTGAGAACGCTGTACAACTCATCTTATTAAAAAATTTGAAGCAACAATAGCATGTTTTTTGTTTTTTTATTTTTATTTTTCTTTATTTTTAGAATGCAAGTTGTACACCGTTCCCATACGAACACAGAGTCCATTGTTGCTTCTAAGATATCCATACCAGATGAGTTTAGCCCTTGGTGGCAATGGCATGCTTATCTATGAGAAGGCTACCAAGATGTGCTTCCAGTCTCAACTATATCAAGCTAACCATGTTTTATTCAATAACTAATTCCTTGATCCCTGCGTTTTTAACACAATTAATTATAACTAACTCTTTCATATTTATAATAACATGTTTAGTTGTTTTTATAATAGTTGTTTGAATCATAACTTTAAAACCCAGTCTGGTTTGATGGGTCGATCTAGAACCCGGCTGATCCGAGGCTGGAACCAGGTCGGGTTTATAAAAAATAAGAGTAGTTAAAAACCCAACGGACCCGGTCAAAAACCCAGTTGTGATCCATTGACTATTTTTTTTATTTTTTTTTATCAAAACCACGCCGTTTTAATTTATAAAATATTAGGATTAACCCGGTCAAAACCAGTGATCCTAGCCTTGAACTGAGTTTAAAAACACTGGTCTGAATTAGACTTGTAGTCTCACCTGATAAATCACGAGCATGAGTCCAAATAATAGGTAATTTAATAAACTTATTGTATCAATTTTTTTTAAAATCAAAACAATGCTGTTTAATTTTTTTAATGATTTTTTTTTTAATTTTAAGTGATATGTTTAGATTATATTAGATTATGTCAATCAACTAGGTGAATGTTAAATTCTATTTAAATTTAAATCCAGTGAGACTAGGCTTTAAATTTATTGTTTGCTAGATGGACTTGAAAGCACAACTTGATAAATATGCTCTTTTATATTTTTATTTAAAAATAACTTAATGTCCATGATTGTTGATGAAGTTGTATAAATACAATAATTGAACTCTCTCACTGTCCAAGTTGATTTCTGCTTGAACTCTCACTGTCTAGTTGTATCTATCAATCCTACGTATGTCTTTGCTTTAACAAGGTGAAGCACATGTAAGGGCTTGACTTTAGTCGTTGAAAGGACATTTTCTGTCCACATATCGACATGCTTGGTCTGTCCCGTGATCACATAGACTTTTGATAATATTGAAATTTAACCTCCAAAAACTTCAAATTTAAAGGAAAAATATTATTTCTTTTAGAATATGACCCAACAAAAACTAGAAAATTAAATAAGAGTCCTAGACGATGGAATTTAGGGTCCAACAAATATTGTTGGTTGCATGCGACGTGCAACTCGGAACAAAAGTTATGGCAAAAATACTGAAAAGGCATATGAATAAAAGCTTCAAAATAGTATAGCACTTCCACAATCTCCTCCATCACAAATACCCTTTACTACACAGGCATAATGTATAGATCATTGTGTTGAGCAAAAGCTTCAACAAAGACAACATGGAAAACACCAAGACCTGAAGGGTGAAGCTATGCCACATCCATGTTTTCCTCAACACTCTGTTGACTGGTCTCAAACCTCAATATTTTTGCTTCAGATAGGTTATCACAGCTTGATCCCTTCCCATAATCATTATCAAGACCTCTCTTAGCTTCAAGCCTTGCCTCGTCTTGCTCATATACTAGGTATACTCCATTCTTCTTCACAGTCATTGTATTTCCACAATCCACAGTGAGCTCCACTTCATCTTCACTATCAAGTTGGAAACTCTTATTTGATATATGGCCCTGCCAGAGGTGATCTTCACAGGATTTTACTAAGTTAACTGCTACTCTCCGACAATCCTTGGTAAAACCCTTAGTATGATTAGTCAATTTGATTGTAATACGTTTAGTTTGTTTTTTCTCTAAATGAGTTGAGCAAACAATGCACACATTCATGCCCTTCAAGTTCCTGCTATCGAATTTTGGTAGTTTAAACAATATTGAAGCACCCTCATTCTTATAGTTGAAAAAGGCAGGAATCTCATTTCCAGGAAGTACCATACCAGAAATACATCCCTGCACAAAGAGTACCATTTTTATTTTACATGTTAAACAACAACATCCAAAAAAAAATGTTTAAGAAGTAAAGATAGACAGATAAGAATACCTTGTGCATGCTATTTTTTAAAGTATTTGAGATACTGAAGCAACCCTCCATGTCAATGTCTGTAATGGACTTCGATTTATCCAATCCTGGAGCCTCAATCAGTTTGGGGCAATTAGCAATGTACAGTAAACGTATGCGTGAAGCTAGTGATATATCTGGTAACCTTTCCAATGATGTGCAGTTCAAAGCGTGCAAGACATTCAAATTTCTAGGTAAATCTGGAATTGTTTGTAGCCTGGTGTTATCGTCCAATCTTAGACTGGTAAGCCTCAAAAGACTGCTCAAGCCAGCTGGTAGACTTTGAAAACTGTTACGGTCCAATTCAAGTTTGGTTAGTGAGGGTAAGCTCCCAAGATCTCTAGGAAGCGCATCATCAGATAGATTGCAATCACTGAGCAATAATGATGTGAGTCTGTTTAAGCCATGAAAAGAAGGTGGCAACAGGTTGGTTGGATTGGGACTTTTTCTTGGCAGAAACCATGACATCAAACGTGAAGGAAATGTTGCAGAAGTTGAACCTTTGCAGCCACAAAGTGATAAATCTTTGAGGTTCTTCAGTTTTACTATGGTACTTGGTACCTGTCTTATGGCAGTGTCATCTGCATGGAGAATTGTCAAGGATTCCAAATCTCCCAAGTCCTCAGGCAATTCATCAAATTTTAAGCAGCCTGAGAGGTAAAGAATCTCGATAGACTTCGACTTCCAGAAGCTACCCGGGAGCCTCATAAGTTGCTTGCAATCTTTGAAATTTACCAAAACAAGGCTATCAAGGTATCCAATAGAATGATGAACTTCAACCAAACTTCTGCAGTCTTTGAGTTTTAACTTCTCCAGATGTGGAAGTCTGGAAAAGTCGGGAGTCCGAGATAGGTTATGAGAATGACTGAGATTAAGAAACTTCAACTTCCAAAGGAACTGAGGAAAAGAAGAAAGATTCAGGAGTTAGAAAGAAATTGATATTGTTTGATAGCATCCTAAAGTTTAGATAAATATTTGATAGTTTTAGCATACCTTAGAATTCTTAACCTGTCTTAGGTTGCTGTGTCGCATATCTATAGCAACAAGGTTTTCCCCATAAAGGCCATCAGGTATGAACGAGAGTGGAAATCCATGCCAACAGAGCCAGGTTAATTTTCTCAAAAGATATTCACAGCCTCCACCAAGCTTTACATGATTGAGCTGGAGCAGCCTTAGGTTTTGCAGCTTGCAAAACACATTTACATCCACTTTCATGTCATTCGCTTTCAGCAAGTTTATGGCCATCCCTTGGATTGCTTCAGTTCCCTGTCAATAAACCACGTTAAGAGGTAAGGATCAGATATTTTTCAAAACATGAATTTATACGATGATAATTTTGAACGGATTCACCATGTTTCTTCTCAATATGTCAGCAACTTCTTCACGAATCCATAATCTACTCCGCCTTCCTGGATCGTTCGGTGATTGCACACGAACAATTTCTCTCCCCATATCTCGAAGCAAATCATGCATTATTAGCTTGTTCTTTTCATTAACAGATACAAGGCACCTCTGAGTGAGGACACTAAATCCAATGTCCGCGAAAAAATCACAACCATTTAATATTGGTAACACATATTCCTTGTCCATCCCAACAAAGAAACATGATATATCGAGGAATATATCTTTCTGTGTGTCATCATTCAGGCCATCAAAACTTATTTGGAGCTTTTTCTGAATTTGATCATCAGGAATTCTTCTCAGTTTTTCCAATGCACTTTTCCATTCAACTATACTTCTACCAAATAGAAAAGAGCCTATTACTTCGAGTGCTAGTGGCAATCTTCCACAGTAGTCAACAATTTGTTCTGACAACTCCTTATAATCTTCGACGGGATGGCTTGTTCGAAAGGTATGCCAACTAAAGAGCTCCAAAGCTTCAATGTCATTCATTTCTCTAGCCATGTATACTCGATCAGCTCCAAGAACTGTTAGAACATGCTGATCTCTTGTTGTTACAATGATTCTGCTTCCTGAACCAAACCAATCTCGACTCCCCGCTATCGCTTGTAACTGATCTAATTTATCTACATCATCGAGTATGAGAAGGACTTTTCTACTGTGAAGTCTTTCCTTTATCATATTCATTCCTCTGTCAACATTGCCAATCTTAATCTTGTCTGTCTTCAGGATATCAAAAAGAAGTTGTTCTTGCAGTTTGACATGACCATTTGGCTGCTGTGAAATTTCTCTGACATTGGCAAGAAAACATTTCCCATCAAAACTATGAAACAACTCATTATACATGGCCTTGGCAATGGTTGTTTTCCCTATGCCTCCCATTCCATATATTCCTACAATGCAGACCTCGCTTGATCCAGCATTTAACAAAAAGTTCAATTGTTGCACACGAGGATTTATCCCAACTGGATAGAACGCTACGAGCAAGTTTGTGCTACTCAGTTCTCTCAAAATCTCCCCAACAATTTTCTTTATAAATTTTGCTTCATGCCTGCAAATAATTGTCAACAAAATAGTGAGACTTTAAGCATAAAACAGCCAATTAGAATATATTATGTAAAGCATAATCCAAAATATTTTATAATTTGTAGTTTTCCTGAAGAAAATCCAGCCCCAAGCAAAACATCTCATATTCCTTAGATCACCATTTAGTTCCTCAACCCTGGATTATCTACTGATAATGTACTTCTTCTCAGTATATATCGTTACCTAAATTATTAAAATTATTTATTTATTGAAATCTTTTTAAAAATAAATTGGATAGTGATGATATCCATACACCAAATCGACTAGTAGTTTAGTCCCTAACAACTAATAAGCTCTAGTTACCAGCTCTCTTTTCAAAAGGCACGTTCTTATAACAAAACCCACTATGGGGTTATGAGTAAAAACATAAGATAATACCTCTTCAGAGGTTAATTATATAACAGATTTGAGGCGACATCATCATTGATGTGAGAAGATCAACTTGGATTTGCATCACATGAATCTTGGTCCAAGATTCCAAAAAATGATCCCAACGTTCTCCAATTGATGGTCCAAATTGCTCGGTTTCAAAATTGAAAAGTGCAGGTTAGATTTTCAAGATCGATCACTCCTCACAAGCCAATGAAGTGATTTATACATTGACAAATGCTGCATATCGAAAAAATCCCTAATAACCACTGCACTTAATTAACCAATTACCGGTGCCAATTGCGTATAATTTTTCACAGCCATTATTTTATATGTAATCTTTTACCGAAGATTCAAATTTCGTCGTGTTCTTTCCGGGATTTTGTATTTTTCAGGACTTCAAAACAAAGAAAGTGATTGGATTGGGTAAGATGCAAGATGGAGCCTATCAATGATGTTTTAGAAACTCTTTAGTAGCTATTCGACAACAAGTAGCTCATACCCACTGTAATAATGGGGTTTGAATTTAAAAAAAAAAAAAGATTCAAGATGATAAAAAATTAAATAAAAAATAAATTAAAACTAATAAATCCTACAAAAACCAAATAAAAAATAATTAATTATATAAAAATCAAAACAAAATATATTATCAAAACCAATTAAAAACAACAAAATGCTTAAAAACAATTCTTCAAATCATTTTTTTTTAAATAATAATATATTTAATCAACTTGAGTTTCATGCCTAACCATGCTATGATAATTATGTAAGAGTTAAATTTCAACAAATAAATCTCACAAAAATAATACATCACAAAGAAATACACCAAATGTTTTTTTTAATTTAATTTGATATAAATTTTTAAAAAATTATTTAGATAATAAAATATTAGAACAACTTGGATATATGATATTAACTTATTAAGTTTACGACACAAGTTATATTCTCAACTAGATTTCATAACTTTTTTTTATTAAATTTATTTTTTATCTAATATAATTTATTTTTTTAAAAAAAAAAAAAAACCTCAATGAAGCCAGATGCGTGAGCATTAAACCAACATGTCTAGACCATCTAAAAAATAGAGCCCAGCCCTCAAACCTGGAATTGTTTTTATTTAATTTTTTAAAGGACAAACAACCTGTCATTTATCTCTTTTCTTTAAAAACTAAACAGAAAAAAAAAAACAATTTAAATGGTTCAAATTGGAGAATTTTATCACTTAGGTCATATCATTGATAACATAAGAATTACTATTAATTCAAATTATAAAGTCCATTAAATTAGTAAGGATGGTTGATTTTATGAGTGCTTACCCATCCGCAACATTCCTCAAATCCCATCCAGACAAATTTGCAGCTTCAGTCAAAGCCATCCTCCACGTCGCCACCTTGCCCTTGTCTGTCTGGAGCACAAACCTTTCTTCATGTCCAGCAAAGGCCTCTGCAAAACTTCCAGTTTGTTTCCTTACATCAGATGGATCGACATCATAGAATATAGGAAAAACAAGTTGCCTAAAGCTTCTCCTACACTCCATGATCTTCACTAGTTCCTCAAGACACCATCTTGAATTTGCATAATTTCTTGAGAACACAATGACTGAAATCCTAGACTTTTGGATAGCTTGTAATAGCTCCGTCGAAATATCTTCACCCCTTCGGAGCTCATCGTCGTCTGTAAATGTGTAGATTCCAGCATTTTTGAAGGCAAAGTAGAGATGATCGGTGAAATTTTTGCGCGTGTCCTCGCCTCTAAAACTCAAAAACACGTCATAAATCCACGGTTTTGAAGATGAATATGAAGATGTCATTGTAACATGAAAGCTATGGTGGCGAGAGAAAGACAGATCTATGGTACAAAATTAATGCGAGGGACACTTTAATTACTGAGGGAGACAGCCGAAGACTTTAGCAATCGAGATACGAAAAAAGGTCTTTTCGTACTGTTATGCCTACTGTGTTGGTCGGTAGAAAAGTTATGAAACGTGTTGAAGTTGTTTTTTTTTAGAAATATATTATAATAATATTTTTATTTTTAAAAATTTAATTTTAATATTAATGTATTAAAATAATATTAATTTAAAATAAAAAATTTTTATTTTTTATTTTTTTTATTTTAAATTAAAATTTTTTTGGTGTTTTTATATCATTTGTGTTAATTTTAAAAATAATTTTTAAAAAATAAAAAAATATTATTTTAATATATTTTTAAATAAAAAATTTAAAAAAATATTCAAAACTACATTTTCAATAAATATCGGTGTCCAATGAAAAGTTGCGTATGTATACGAGTTGTCTCTTTTTTATTTCAGAGAATATTAATGCAGGAGGCAAGATTTATGCATGTGAAAGCGTGAAATTATATTTTTCACCCAAATTTTGGATAAATAGAAGTCTTTCTTTATTTTCTTGTTTGAAGTGTTCAAGTTTAATTTTTTAATTAATTTTTTTTAATTTTTTTAAATTATTCTAGTATACTGATATTAAAAATAATTTTTAAAAAATAAAAAAAATATTATTTTAATATACTTAAAGTAATAATACCACGTTAAAAAAAAACCATATACACATAACTTTTCATTTACAATTATTAAGTGAATATTATTAATAATTAGAAAATAAAAATAAAAGACAATGATAAGTTACTATGCATGATTATAATAGATTCTCCTATGATTTCACTATTTATGATTTCCGAACAGTGATTTTATAGGTTAGTTTGCAATTAGATTCTATAATTTCTCAAACTTTATATCTCGGTAATCCAACTTTATAAAAATCATCGATATTGATCTTTGAATTTGTTCTGGAGAGAAAAGTTTGTTTTCTTTTATTTTTATTGTTAGTAGACAATTAAGAGAAAAGTAGTAATGATAGATTTTTGGATTTGATTATTTTTCTTCTTTTATTTTGATTGTTAAAAATGCATTTTGGGTTGATATTATATCTTTGCACAATTCATTTTTATTTTTATCCCAAAAATTCATTTTTATTTTTATAAATAATAAAATATTATTTTATATGTGATTTTTTAGCCGAATTAATAAATTGAAAGTTAAAATAAAATAAGTGATTGATAAGTTTTACCAAGAACAAAACTTGTTATTAATTTATTTGGGAAAACTAGAAAATACAAGTTTTAAATGAACACATTTAAAGGACATAAGAATTATTTAACCTAATTAACAAGAAATTATTGAAATAAGTAATTCACATAAATATTTATTATTGATACGCTAACTCTTGCCTCTTTAAAAGCTATCATTCCGAGGTTAAATTCGTCGAGTGTAGGTCGACGAAAAGTATTGTCGGCCGGTAGCTACGGGTGGCGGCTCGCGTGACGATGGCGAAAATCGACAAAGATACGTGTGCGGCGTAAAGCGAATAAGCCTAAGCGCGAAGATGAGTCGACGAGAGCTGGAGACTTGGACGATGGATTGTCCAAGGCTTGACGAAACAGTGCTGGAATGACGCGATGGGACAGTGTCGAATTCGGCAACACTAATGAGATCGGCAGCGTCGACAAAATTAGCGGCAGGAGCTGACAATAGGTCTGGGCGATGGACAGTCCATGACTGGACGTAATACACTATTGGCATGAATGACAGCACACATAGGCAGTGGCACACATGCATGGGCAGATTCAGCAGCAGTGTGCGTCAACGATTCAGCAGGACATGGGTTGATGTTCGGCAGGAATCCTAACTTGGACGATGGACAGTCCAAGGCATGCAGACACCTACTCTGGCAGCGTGGGAGTTGGCAGAAGGGACAGCTGGCTTGTTGGGTGGCAGGCTATGGAAGAAGTAGCGATTGCGATCAGTTATCGACAGTTTTCCAGGAGGCCAAACTGACTAGAACATGGCCCATGTCTTAAGAGGCAGTTTTGTTGTATTATTCCATGTAATAGGTTGTACATAGGGTGTAGCATGCAATGTTCTGGTAGGCAGCAGAACACTTGTGCATGGCGCACACATTAATGGACTTGTGTATCCTTTGTTGACGAGACCAATGAAAGTTGGGAATGTTTTCCTGAAATATCTTGTGTGCTTGGTTTTGTACAGCTTTGCTTGTGTATTCTGCTTGTCTATGTAACGTGAGTGAGTGTGGGAAACCTCTTGGTGAGGGAAACACTTAGTTTCTAGGCAAACACGAGTGAGGTGAGGGAAATGCTGAGTCTAGCCGGGCTAGACTACCGCGCGAGGTCTGTTTTTGGGATGAAAAATTGACCCCGTGACACTATCTTTCTAATTATTACTTATATAATAATTAGAGAGCAACATTAATCGACTCGATGAAGCTACCGTTAAGGTACCATGGTGATATATATATATTACACAATCTACAATCTAAATCCTACTACTTTAATAGTTTTATCATTCTATCAAAAAATTTAAATACGTTACTGAGGAAATTGAAATTTGTTTTTACAAGGCTGGTTATTAAATTTGTCGCACCCCACATCGCGACGGTCCTAAAAATAATTCTTGAATTATGGAAAAAGAACAGGTTTCTGGCATCTGGTTCTTTTAGGGAAAAATATCTTGCTTGAGGAGTCGCCATCTAGTATTATGGTCACTAGAAACCCTAACTGGTCAATAGAGATTCTATGGTTCGGGACTGGTTACGTAAAAGGGAAGATATTAGCACCTCTTAAACGTTCTGCCTAAGGCAAACTGCATTGCTGTTTTGTCTTAAATTGCTAAATGTTTATTAGTTTATGCTTTGATCATTTGTTTATAATATTCCTGACTCTGGCGTCAGTGAATATTCGAGCTCGAATAATTCCAACTCTGGCGTTGGTAAAAATTCGTAGCTACGAAAAATTAGATTAATATTTGTTATTCCCTACTCTAGCGCCAGTGAATAAATAAATAAAAATAAATTGATTTTTACGAATGCATATATTTTTTATTTTTCTAGCTAAATAAAATAAAATACACCAAATAAAAATAATATAAATTTAAACCGGTATTTTTATTCCTGACTCTGGCGTCAGTAAATAAACCAGTAAATTTACATTATTTTTTATTCATGCATACACATTTTTTTATTTTTTCTAACTTTTTTACTTTTCAGTTTTTTTTTTTTTTGGGCTGGGCCCAGCTCAGCCCATGGGGCTGGGCTGGACCCAGCAGGCCTAGCCGGGTCACAGGCTTGACCCGGCTGGCCATTTTTTAGTTTTTCTACAGGAGCATGTAATTAAAATACGCAGAAGGAAAGAGCAACTTACCTGGCGCCTTGAAGATGAGGATGACGGTGATAGAGGGCTGGCCGGGCGACGTTCTCTCCCTTCTTTCTCTTTATCTCTTGCTTTCTTCTGCTCTCAGAAGTCTCTCCCTCTCCCTCTCCATATCTGTTTTTCTTTCTCTGTCTAGTCTCCTTTCCCTGGTTTTTCTTCGGGTTCTCTCTACTCTCTGTATGTCTTTGGTTCCGTGATTCCCCTGCTGTGACCAGACAATGGCCTTTCTTCACGCGTTTGTGCCTCACGATCGTGAGGCACGAACGCCTCTGTTTCTATGAGAAGAAACAGGGACAGAAAGCTTGCTCCCCTCTGTACAGTTTCTGTTCTTGCGTCTTATTGCGTTCCCGGTGTTACTTCCTCTCTGGAAGCAGAGAAGCGGAAAACGGCTGGAGGACTGGTGGGCTAGCTGCTTTCTTCCTCCGCTGCTCATGGTCTCTCTTCGTGGCCTCCTCTGTTTCTTTGAGAAGAAACAGAGGAACGAAAGTTTTTTCTATTCTTCCCCCGGTTCTGTGATTCCCCCCCTCTGTTTTTCTGGGTTTTTGTTTATCTGCTCCTCAGTGTTTTATCGTTATTTCCCCCTGTATGCTTCCCCCGTTTTTTTTTGTTCGACTTTGTGAATTTTTGTTCTCTGCCGTTCATGGCCTCCTCCTTTTTCCTTTCGTTCTCTGGCTTTTATAGCCAGAGAACAATCCGTTTCTTCCAACCATTGATTGCAGGTGTAATGGCAGCGATGGCAGCGGCGGGCGTCCGTTGAAGAAGATGAACAGCGTATCCACAGACGGCGCCGTTTTGAAGTTTAACGATTATTTGCGTTTTGGCCCTTGAAGTTTTAAAAGTTTTGTAATTAAGCCCCTAGTTCAAACTGTAATTGGCCCCCTGCATTTGCGCGTAATTTTCAATGTAGTCCTTGGCTTTTAATTTTGCAATTTTTACCCCAAACTTTAATATTTCTTCAATTAAGTCCCTGAATAAGTTAATTTAATTAAATCCAAAGTCCAATTAAGTCTAAAACTTATCAATTCTCCAATTAAGCCCCTGATTGGATTAATTAAATTGATTCCAAGCTTAATTAAGTCTCAAAACTTATCAATTCTCCAATTAAACCCTTGATTGGATGAATTAAATTAATTTCAAGCTTAATTAAGTCTAAAAATTTATCAATTCTCCAATTAAACCCTTGATTGGATTAATTAAATTAATTCCAAGCTCAATTAAGTCTCAAAACTTATCAATTCTCCAATTAAACCCTTGATTGGATGAATTAAATTAATTCCAAGCTTAATTAGATTAATTTCAAAATTTAATTAAACCTCAAAACTTCTAATCATGTTGCCCTTAACCCAAATTTTAATTCATTCTTCATTTATCTCATTTTACTTGTTTTTTTATCATTATTATTTTTTTATCATCATCATCATTTTTTTTTATCCTTTTAAGAATAAAATAATAATAATAATTAAAATAAAATGGTCAAAAATTGGGTTATGACAGTTGCCCCCTCTTTATAATATTTACTCTGCAAAGATATTGGAAAATTTTATTTTCTTTTAGCTTTGTGTAGTAAATTTATAAAAAAAAGTAGATACAGAAAGAACATCTTTTTTTTTTTAGTCTTGAAAACTTTGAAAACAGTAGATTGACACACGACCTTTACAGAGAGATGTAGAAATCAAGAAACAAGTCATTTGGAAGACGACCCATTTTTTTTGTTTTTTTTTTTTTTTTGCTTTGAAAACTTTGAAAATAGTATATTAACACACGACCTTTAGATGTAGAAATCAAGAAACAAGTCATTTGGAAGATGACCCACTTTTTTTTGTTTTGTTTTTTTTAGAAGTGGTCTCATTGTGATGGGTGACCTACCCAAGTAAAAAAAAGAAATGAAAATGAGGGCTCGAAGGCGCGCTCGAAGGGAAGCGAGGGCTCAAAGGCGCACTCGAAGAGAAAAGAAAGTGCTCAAAGGCACTCGAAGAGGAAAGCAAGGGCTCAAAGGCGCGCTCGAAGAGAAAAGCAAGTGCTCAAAGGCACTTGAAGAGGAAAGCGAGGGCTCAAAGGCGCGCTCGAAGGGGAAAGCGAGGGCTCAAAGGCGCGCTCGAAGAGAAAAGCAAGTGCTCAAAGGCACTCGAAGAGGAAAGCGAGGGCTCAAAGGCGCGCTCGAAGAGAAGAGAGGGCTCAAAGGCGCGCTCGAAGAGAAAAGCAAGGGCTCAAAGGCACTCGAAGAGAAGCGAGGGCACACAGGCGCTCTCGAAGAGAAAAGCGAGTGCTCAAAGGCTCTCCAAGAGGAAAACGAAGGCTCAAAGGCGCTCAAAGAGGAAACCGAGGGCTCAAAGGCGCTCGAAAAGGAAATGAGGACTTGAAAGCGCCCTAAAAATGATGATCAAAGGCTCGAGGGTGCATTTGAAGGGAGGTAAGGCTCGAAGGTGTTCTCGAAAAGGGAGGTAGGGTTAAGAAATGCAATACCTTGGATGGTCAAGGTCTCGAAGGCGCACTTGAAAGGAAATAAGGACTTGAAAGCGCCTTAAAAATGATGATTAAAGGCTCGAAGGCGCATTTTAAGGAGGTGGAAAAACATAGAGATTTTTCAGAGGGCCTAATTCTCGTGGGTGGCCGGCCCAAGTTGAAAAATTCTCAAAAGTGAAAATTTTTCAAAAGCAATTTCAATCCTGGCCATTTCAAGTTGGCCTTCCACTTGATGGATTCCGTTGGAATTTTCTCTAATGAGATTTGCAAAACTCATTGTCCAATTTTTCAAAGTTTAGATGATATGCATGCATTTTTACCTGATTTGAAATATAGACCCCCCATTTCTTCTTTGTCTTCTTGTTGCTTGACTGATGAGGACTTGCTACCTCTGATTTGGGTCATATTTGTCGCTTGGCTTCTAGCCCACTCAAGTTGGCCCATGTAAGTCTATTTCCAGATTTGTTTGCACAACTTAGCCTTTATGGTGTCCATCGTGACCCACTTGCTTGCTAGAGATTTTCTGTCTTGTCAAATAATTTGAGAGGATCATTCATTACTCCTCGTCTCGCTACTAAAAACATTCAGTGTCACTTGCTAAAAGGATCAAACTGTCTTTCATAAACCAAAATGCCCTATTGTCTTGTTGTAGGAAATATTCCTCTCTTTTTCTAGAAGAGAAAATACAATGTTGCCCCTTGTACTGCTCATTGCCTCCAAGTGTGCTTTGCCAGCGACTTGGACAAATAATAGTTTTAAAAGACCATTCTCTCATTTCTCTTTTTGTTCATTTTGGTGAAGGAATATGGGTCCAGAATAAATCTTGAAATCTTGATCTTGCATTTTGAAAACAAAAATTGTTTCGATGTGAGTCTAAAATAATTTGCTTTTGAAATCTTGCAACTCCTTGGTTATTTTCTTTTTTGGAAAAGAGATTATTTGCTCTTGTGTTTGGCAAAGAGGTTTTTTGGTGAAAATATGTCATGAGATGACCTTTTTGTTTTCAAAGTGAAGGGCTCGAGAAAAAGCTCGAGGTTTTGTTTGAGAAAAATAACTTGTCTCTTTTTAAACATTCATTTTTATCAGCATGAATAATAATGAGTAGTTTATTCTTGATGTCAGGAATCTTATGAAAAAGTATTCTTTGCATTTTGAGAGCATTGTTTATTGTTCTAGGTTGCTTGCTTGCTTGATTAGAAAGGACTTCTACAGGCACGTAACGTAAATTGTGGTTTTTGGCTATGAAAGAAAGGATTCATAAGGCTCAAAGAGTGTTTCAGGGTTTCAAAGACTGAGGATCACTATCAACAGTTTGACTCTTGACGTCATTCATATTTTCTTTTCTTTGCTCTTCTTTGATTTACTGTTTTTTTCTTTTTTATTGCTTTGCTAGAGCATACGCACTTTATCTTGGATGTCTTTTTTTCTAGTGATTTGGACATGCCCCCTAGCATTTGAGTTTCTTGAGCTCTTTATGCCTTTTTGGCTTTCTCACGGCTTTTTCTCTTTTCTCACTGAAATTTTCTCTTGCCCCCGTGTGGGGTGTGATCCTAGTTGGGATTTTTTTCGTGAAAGAAAAATTATTCAGGCTCAAAAAGGGATTGCAAGGGATGTACTTATTTCAGAACGTGAAAGGAATAACAAAGATGGCCTTTCCTCATTTCAAACGCAAGCAACTATGATCAATAAACTTTGACCTCGTCAAGTGTGATGGTTTGATCTTTCCAAAGATGCATTTCATGGGCCATGAGCAACGAGTTCACTACATACCATTATTCATACATTTAAAAACACATGATTCAAGAGTCATGGGGTAAGGGTGTTTATTCATTTCTTTTTTTCTTTTCTTTTCTGTTTCACATTTTTTTCGTTTATAATTTAGTCACCTCAATGATGGAGTTGCTTGATTCACTTGTCATTCTACAAGTAGAATGTCAAAAATATCGTTTTTGAATAAACATCAAATTATTTTTGAAATCAAAATGCCAGATCAAAATTTCAAAACTCCAATAGGGAAACTGATTTTGGTAAAAGAGATGAATTGTGTCTATGAGATCACGTGAGGTTTCAAAAGTGTATTCATGAGTTTTTATAAGAAAACTCTCTTAATCAGATGAATAATGCTTGGTCGTGAACACGATTGAATGACAAACTCAATATTTCATTGAAGCTTAGGAAAAGAAGTTCAACAATAAAGATCTTATGCCAACATGAATACTGGCATGATAACACATAAAGGGGCTAAACATTTAGTGATCATTGATTGGAATTTCTGAAATTTTTCAATCATTCATTCTCCTCAACAAGGGCATCTTTTCAACAATCAATTGAAGTGATATGTAAACCATTCTCGACCTAACATCACCAAAGCTTTATCTTCAAGATAGTTGATTTCTGAGAGTTGGTGTGAAGAAATTAGCTATAGGGACGATAAGTGCCTTGGCAACCCCCTTCATTGTCCTTTCCTTTTTCGGTGAAACCGTTCTTTTTAGTCGGATCAGCAATTTTACCTAACCCAATGGCTTGTTCAATCCTCTCAGCTATAATAACCAGGTCAGTAAAATGTTGTGCAGAGCTTTTAACCAAGAATTCAAAGTATGGAGCTTTAAAAGTATTGGAAAATAAACTGATCATCTCTTTTTCCAACATGGGAGGATTAACTTGTGCAGCTTCCTCACTCCATTTTCGGGCATATTCTCTTATGGACTCCTTGTTGTTCTTCTCCATAGCTTGCAAGCTTAAACGATTAGGGCCCATATCTATATTGAACTTGTATTGCCTCATGAAGGCATCAACTAAGTCCTTTCATTTTTTAACCTTGGTATTATTTAATCGCATATACCAAGTGAGGGCAGCACCACTTAAGCTGTCTTGAAAGAAATGAATCAGCAATTTCTCATCATCAACTACCTCAGCCATTTTGTTGCAGTATGCCTTGAGATGAGTTATAGGGGATTGGGTTCCCGTATATTTAATAAGTCTGGCACCCTAAACTTCTTAGGAATGACTACGTTAGGCATCAAACACATATTGACAGCTTTCACCAGGTCACACAAATGGTTTCCCTCAACTGCCCTTATCCTCTCTTCTAAGGCAGTCTATTTTTCCAAACCCTCTTCTTTCACCATCTTGCCCTTTTGAGATTCTTTCTCGGTAGAATCAATGGTAGATGAAATTCTTGAGGGGTATACTGTCTGAAAATGCATAGCTTGTTGAAATTCAGCTGACACCCTATTTGCCCCAGATTCTGTGGATCAAAATGAGTTATATGCGTATCTTCAGGCTGAGCTATAAGTATTGTTTTTCCAGATTTATCTCTCAAGGCCTGCTCGAGTAGACTAGTAAGCCTTGCAACTTCTTCTTTAAGATTATCCACCTCTTTTTGATGTTGGGCTTCCAACTGGGCTCTTTCTTCGTTTTCCACTTGTCTTTTTCTCGAACGAGTGTTATAGGTGGGTTTCAAGGGGGAACCTATATTTCAACCTGCTAAATGTAAATCATGCAATTTATGCAGAAATCCTGAAACAATTAATTTTAAAAAAAATACGTATGAAATGCGGACTCACCCTTTATGGGATGACAACCTAATAGGAATATCCTAATTGTTGAGTGCATCAAAAGGTTGGTCATTATCTAGTTTCAAAGGGTCTCTCACATGCTCAGTGATCGTCCATGAAAGGTTGATATGAGGCTTACAAGTAGTGTGAAAATAGAAGCCCTGAGTAATATCAGTTTGGCATATCAACCACTTCCAAGTAAACAATCAAGCGAGAGTTGGATAGTTTCACGAGTCTTACCCAGGCTAAAGCCATTGGGGTATCGTTACTCTCCCACTTATCCTAGTTTGTAAAGTGTGTGCTTCTAAAGTGATGCATGACAACATAAACAAAGATGCATGCTAAAATAGTAAATGCAGGAAAAATAAACAAATAAACACAACAAACAAAATAGCAATAATAAGACAAAAGACAAAGCTTAATCTTAAGCTTAATCCTCCCCCGGTTCTTTAGTTTCCTTCTCCTTTTCTTCTTCTTTGAGCTCCCTAGCCTCCTAGGACCTGGACAGAGAAGAAGCTTGGTATCCCTACCGTCCTTCTTTCCTTTCTTTCTGGCCTAGGACCACTGCCATCGGCCAAAAGACCCTTCACCGACCACCACCAACAAAAAAAAGGGACCAAACCACCCTGTCAGCAGCTCTCATTCTCCAAAGTCTGAACTCAAGACAGAAACCCCCCTCAGTAGCAGCAGTAGGGCTTTGTCACTTCCAGTCACGGCAATAGTGGAGTCTTCATCATCCTAGCTGAAATCAGCAGCAATCTTCCCTTCCCAGTAGCAATAGTGTTGTCTTCAGCAACACAGTAACAGTGGTGGAAGATCTTCCTTCCAGCAGAAAAACAACACCTTCTTCTCCAGCCATAGACAACCACTACTAAAAAATGTATTAATTAGCAACGGATTTTTTCGTTGCTGATTTCACAGCAATGGATTATCCGTTGCTGATTTCAGCAACGGATTATCCGTTGCTGATTGTCAGCAACGGATTTGCTGATTCACGAAATCAGCAACGGATTTTCCGTTGCTGAATATATTATTTTTATTAAATAATGACAGGGACAGGTAACAACTAAGGCAATGATAGGGAAGAAGCTGATAAAAGAACTAAACAATGACAGGGACAGGTAACAACTAAGGCAACTTTCCATTATATCAATTAATACTTAAAAACACTGGATTAAGAAACGATTGACACAGACAAACATAAAAAATTCACAAAAAAAAGGAAAGAACTGAACTTGCAACTTATATGTTGTCCAATGGGAAGGCCTAAAACAGAAGTAGGTGTAGGAAGTGCAAATGTGAACTTTGCCACATTGTGGCTCAACTGAACACGCTTGACAAGTTTAAACTGCTTCAAATTTTCTGGATCTAAGTAGCCTATAATCAAACAGAAAAATTAGTTAGCTTCATAAAACACAACAAATACATTGATAGAAAGAATAAAGGCAAAACAAACTTCACATAAAGCTAGCTCAAATGTAAAATCTAAAGGATTGAGCGTATGAGCAAACAAAAGTACAAAAGGGCTAAAAGCCAATCCACTTAGTTACTCATGCTTTAGTTAATAATGAACTTCAATCTAGGTGCTTGAGAGAATCTCAATTTGCTCATTAAAACCTCATTCATGGGGAGTTCACCAAGTTCTAGCTGTGGTACAACAATATTAGCTCTCCATAATCCATGATGAAGTATAAGGCTCTTTTACACAACCATAAATCATTCAAAGAGAAACCGTAGAACAAAACAGCAAAGCCTATATCATCTTAAAATTAGTATCTCAGAGATACAGAAATAGAAGAGTATGCAATTAGAGCAACCATTGCTAATAAAAATCGCATCAAAGCCTCGTACAACAAGTAAAATTAAAATGACAATCCATTTATTACTATGTTAGAGTATAACATTTGCACAGCTTGAACTGCATTTAACATCAAGAACCATCCTTCTCAATATGGATACTGAAGATTTGGAAAACCCAGAACCCAAATTTCATAGAACAATCACAAACTTCGTAAAAGATCCAATCTTCCTAACATAAACCCAATCAACATGCACAAAATATAGGATAAAAAAGCACAAAATTAAGAACAAAAGAAAAGAAAAAGCTCAGACCTTTGGGCTTTTTGTAGGAGAAGAGAAAGACAGCACCAATAACAATGGCCATAATAGCCACAGCTACAGCCCCAAGAATCTGAACATCAAGAGTGTGCAAGAATTCTAAATCCATTGGGTCAGTGATATTGATTACCTTACCCTAAAAGAATTCAGCTTTATAAGGGAGTTTTCAAACAGGTGAACAAAACAAGAAAATGAATATCAGAGATGGGTGTTCTATGTAGCCTCTCTTGTCTTTGTTTTGGATCTTTACTTGTTGCTGTTAATTTTTTTTTTGGTGAAATGCTGCTGTTATTGTTGTTAGTTCTTTCTACAAGTGAACATAAAAGAGTAGAGCAGAGAGCCTCTAAGTCTGAAAATGTGGTAGGTAAGATTATTTGACGTTTGGTATGGCCTAGCCTAACTCGAGATGTTAGAGACGAATAAGAAGAAGATGAAGAGAAATATTAGGGACAAAGGAAGATCAGATCGATGAAGAGAGAGGGCTAAGTTAATTGTTTTTCTACTGTTATGGATGTTATTATCAGGGGACGAAGGGGATGAAGATTCACTGCAAGTTAATTAGCATTTTCTGGGTTCTTTGTTTATTGTTCATTTCGCTTTCTGAAGGGGAGAGAGTGTAAGATTAGGATTGCTAATTAACGGTTGAGATTGTAAAAGTAAAATACCTCATCAACGGTCTGTGTAATTTTAGCTTTATATTAAAATTTAATTTTTTTTTTAATCAGCAACAGATAGTTCGTTGCAAATTCTATATTGTCTTTAGCAACGGATTTTCCGTTGCTAAAGCCTGTTGCTAATATTAAAAAAATAATAAATATGCAATCCGTTGAAAATCCGTTGCTAAAATCAGATGCTAATAGTCCCATTTTTTAGTAGTGAACTGCAGAATCAACTTCTCAGCCGCGGGTAGCATTGGTTAAGTTCCCCTCTCTAGCCGAGCACCAGCTTTCAACCGGCAACAGCAACAACTCCAGCACAAACTCTTCTCGCCAGTCCTTGCACCAGGTGAGCCCCTTTTCATCCCTTTAAACTTAATTGCCTTGACACCGTTGCATGCACGCGTGAATTATTCACGCATGCATGCAACATTTGGGGAGCCGGTTACTAGCTTGGGCTAGTAACTAGGTTGGGCTGCTGGATCCAGCTAAAAAATATATATTAAAGTAAAAATAGTTTTTTTAAAAAAAATTTAAATTTTACGGGTTTATTCATTGGCGCTCGAGTTAGGATTCACGTATATTTTGGGTTGTGCACTATTTACCAACATCATAGTTGGAAATATTCAAAAGTGATTATTCACTAACACCAGAGTTAGGAATATGGTAGGAAAAAAAAAGGGAGGGAAAGCACAAACATTTAGTGATTTTAGACAAAACCAGCAATGCAGCCTGCCTTAGATAGAATGCTTAAGGGGTGATAGTATCTTCCCTTTCATGTAACCAGTCTCGTACCATAGAATCTCTGTTAATCAGTTAAGGTTCCTAGTGACTATCATATTAAGTGGTGACTCCTTAAACAAGACCTTTTTTCCCTAAAAAACAAGATGTCAAATATCTGTTTTTTCCGATCGAGTGATAATTTTTAACGGGTTGTCACGATGTCTGGGTGTGATAGTGATCTCGGGTTAAGCCTAGTTGTTTCAGTGAAGGCTATTGAATCAAGGGTTGCGAAGGGATGGTTTATGGCTTGAGGTTTCAGTTTGATTTTGGTGAAGGATTGGTGGTGGTGTAAGGATAGGTAGTGATGGTATTGAATGAAGGTTGAGGGCTGGTAATGTCTTTTCTGGTTCTCTCTGTTCTCCCTATGTTGGTGTTGGTTCTTGCAGAACATAAGCTTATTCTTCATCCTTTTAAAGTTTTTAAGGAGAATCTAAAATTAATGCAGTCTAAAATGAGTTTTAGGACTTGATTCTTGGAGATTTGATTTTTGATTTGGACTTAATATCAACCAAGCATTAGTGTTTTCTTTCCTTCTTTCTGAACATGGTTTTTTTTTTTTTATTTTGCTCCTTTCAAGTTTGTAATTATTTATTGTTCATAGTCAATTCATTGTTGAAACACATCAAAACTCTGATAATAACATCACAGGTACTATTGGAAACATCTTGACAAGATAAATCCAACAATACTAAAGAAGATCATAAATGGTGAACAAAGTGGGCTAAATTTTGGGCTTTAAAATAATTAGGATTTAGTTTGATAATGTAATATCCTGGCCCAACCTGCTGTATATTGTCCACTTTAGGCCTTCTGCCTTCACGGTTTTGTTCTTGGTGACGCGAGTCCACTTTTTGAGCCTAACTTCTCAAAACACGCATACAAGGTCGACCAACACTACTTATAGAGCCCTGGCTCTAGATGCTCACTTGCGATGTGGGATATCACAATCCCCCTACCTTAAGATGAGTCGTCCTTGGCTTTAACACCAAATATAATAGCTCAGCCCAACCTGCCGTATAATGTCCGCTTTAGGCCTTTCGCCCTCATGGTTTTGTTCTTGGTGACGTGAACTCACTTATAAGCCTGACGCCCCAAAATGTGTACAACAGGTCAACGACCAGCATTACTCATAAAGCCCTAGCTTTGGACACTTGCTTCCGATATGGGATATCATAGATAAGGTAAAGACTTCCTCACGAAGGAAGATCTACCTTGGACCTTAGCTAAAACCATGACCTTTTCGGAATACAGGGAAAGATTCGAGATGATACAATTAGTTGAAGGGGATTGTCAAAAATCAAGGTTGAGAAATTACCGCACATAACTAAAGTACACTACTTCATAGACAACATAAAGAAGTTGGCGTCAATTCTGGGGTACATAGATGAGAATCTGTTTGAGAAAAAGTAAGGGAGAATTGCTCATTTAATAAGGATTCTCGTTTAGATTTCAACAGTTAAAGCTTTGACACACCTCTAGGATCCGAGCTATAGATGTTTCACATTCGAGGATGTTGATATGACCCCTACCTTTGAAGAGTATGCCTAGATCTTGAGTTTCCCAAATGACCCTCACAAAGTGTATTTCAGGCAAAAATTTGAGAGTACAACTACAACGGTGGCAAAACTATTGCATATAGACCAAGTTGATCAATATAATACGTCTAATGGAAGGTTTAAGTGGAAGATGATTGAGAATAAACTGAAAACAGATAAAAAAGAAGGAAAGTTGGGCGAAGAAAGGTATCAGATAGTTGCTTTCGTTATTTTTTGGCTAGTTATTAGAATCACCAGTAACATGGAAACAAACCAACTCTCATGGTAACAAAACACAAACAGAAAGAGACGTTGGCTTATTATGGAAATAAATCAACAGTAGCAGCAATGAAGTTTATGACAGAAACCAGAAACAGAAAGAGACGTTGGATTGTTATGGAAACAGATCAGCTAAGGATTAGGCAAGTCAATGTATCCAAATTAAGCAACTTGTAATGTTATAAAAAAACCAGCAGCTCGTATAGAATAGTAAGTTGTATATTCACGTTAAAATTCAATGAAACAGAGAAAACCTTTCTTCCATGGAAACATCTTTTTTTCCTCTAAATTTCTGGCTGGTATCAGAGCCTGTGTGAATATACATCTTAACAGAACCACACAACATGTCAACTCTGTCACTCAATGTTGGTAATTTCATTATCCTCAAGCTCATCCCCACAAATTATCCACTATGGAGAGAACAAGCCTTAGCTCTTGCAGAAATTCAAGACTTGGTTGATCATCTCATTAATAAAGACTCAATCCCAAACAAATATATTGTACCAGATTCTACTACTACCACAAATTCTTCACCAAGACTAACAGAAGAATACATTGTCTGGAGGAAGGCAAATCGGCTTCTTCATGGCTGGTTGATTGGTACTCTTTCAGAACAGACATTAGGCCTTGTAGTAGGCCTCGATACAACCTTTACTGTCTGAAGTGCTCTAAAAAATGAATATGCAAAAGACTCCCAAGAACGAGAATTCACCTTCAGACAAAAAGTCACCTATTTTCGCAAAGAAGATGACAAAACCATTGGAGAACACATTCGAATCTTCAAAGGACTATGCGATGACCTTACAGCTATTGGGAAACCAATTTTAGACAAAGAAAAAATCTTTTGCCTCCTCACAAGTCTCGACCCTCAATATGAAACATTCACTACCACAATGTTGAAACCACCAAGACCTTCTTACCCGGAGTTGGTCTCTCAATTACAGAGCCTAGACCAAAGAAGAAACTGGTTTACCAATTAGACAAATAATTCATTCACTCCTCAACTGGCATTCTATGGGAAAAAACACCAGCGCCCTCAACATCATTTTTCAGGAACCCATGTCAGCAGACAAAGCTTTATATCTACTAGGAGAGGATTCCATGCACAACAACCTAAAGAGAAAACTCATACTTACACTCGCAGACCCACTTCAGATCCAAAACAGAAACGACCTCCTCCATCTGGAGAGCATCGCATGACTCCTGCAGAACATGAGCTATAGCGAGAAGAAACCTATCAGTACTGTGGTGTAACAGGTCATATTGCAAAGATATGCTGGTGGGTGCCTAAACGATAAAATCAACATGGAGACCTTCCACAAGCTTTAGCTGCTCTCACCTTGGACAATACTATCACTGAAACGGAATGGATCTCTCATACAGGAGTTTCCAACCACATGATAGGTAATCCAGGTATGTTAAAAAATATTCGCAATCATTATGGTTCAGACTTTGTTCTTATTAGTGACGGTTCTTCTATATCAATACATGGTATTGGAGATTCCTCCATCACACAGAAAAATCAAATCCTGCCACTTAATAATGTATTGTTAGTACCAGATTTGAAAAAAAAAATTACTCTCTGTAAGTCAGTTAACATCCCAATTTCCTGTTAATTGTGAATAAAAATTTTATAGTTTATACCACTACTTTAGGTTTTCTATGTGGATAAATGACAATACATTGACATTTTGATAATTTATTTGATTAATTTGGAGATTTTAATGCTTTGTGCCAAGAGAGAAATATAAGAGAGTCTTATATTATGAGTTTCAAGATATTGGGTTCATTATAAAATTTCAATCCTTAAAATTTTGTAAAATCACCATAAGATTTTTTTTCTTATTTTTGGTTTATAAAAATCAATCTCATCTTAGTGTGTGTTTGCTAATGTGATGCAAAATATTTTTATGAAAGTGTTTTTAATTAAAAATAATAATAATAATTTATATTTTTTAAAATTTTTATATTAGTACATCAAAATCATTGAAAAACACATAAAAAATATTAATTTAATATTTTTTTGTTGAAAAATAGTTTAAAATTCAAGTTGAATCACGGATATAAACGAGTTAACTCGCAAAAACAAATATACTCTTAAACTGGTAATTAACACATGACATAATCAGAACATGATCATGTATGTTTAGCGTTGTTGTAGTTTTTATGACCACGGTAAAAGATTATAATTTATAATTTTTTTAGATCCAATATCTATTTTTAAAAAGTCAGGAGGACGTCCTACACAAAAATATTACGTGTATTTATAAAATAAATACTTTCAAAAAAGTATTTGGTGCAAAACGTCTTCTTTTCTTTCAAAATTTAGCATTTCTTTTTTCTTTTTTCGCTGTGAGCCAAACTTGATAGAAGATTCACTACTCAAAAAAAGATAAAAGAGTGCAAACACTATTTATCTCCTCCTGTAGACCACCATGCATAAAACGCAAAAAATATCGGAGATCACCAAGAAATTCTTCAATTTTTATGGTCGCAAAGAGGAGCATCATGTACGTAAAAAACAGCTCTTCTACTACTAGCTAGTTCCATAGACGTGACAAAAATAACAAAAAATATTATAAAAGTGGGCAGCCTGAACTAAGAAAAATTAGATTGGAATGAGAAAATATGAAGGAAGTGAATTAAACAACGACTTGAGAGAAAACCCTAGATGTTATATAAGTCTCATAATTGAAGATAAAATTTTAAATTAAACACTGGATGTTCAAAATAGGGTTGAAAATTTTACCAAAAAATAAATTTTGGTAGCTCAACACTTGGACTACTGTTTCCAATGTACCCTTCTTTTTTCTTTTTTTTCTTTTTTAGAATCCAACACCTTCAACTCCAAATTTGGTAACTCAACACTTCTAGAATCTCCTGCGTCCCAAAAACCCTTTATTACACAGGCATAATGTATAAAATATCATCTTGAACTAAAGCTTCAACAGAGACGACATTGAAAACGCCAAAACCTGAAGGCTGAAGCTATGCCACATCCATGTTTTCCTCAATGTTCTGTGGACTAGTCTCAATTCTCAATCTTTTTGCTAGAAGTATCACAGCTTGATCCTGCCTCATCATCACTATCAAGACCTCTCTTAGCTTTATGCCTTGCCTCATCTTGCTCATATACCAAGTATACTCCATTCTTCTTCACAGTCATTGTGTTCATACAGTCTACAATAAGTTCCACTTCATCTTCACTACCAAGTTCGAAAAAATTGTTTGATATATGGCCTTGCCAAAGGTGATCTTCGCAGGATTTTACCAAGTTAATTGCTACAGCACGAAAATTCTTGGTAAAACCCTTAGTATAATTAGTCAATTTGATTCTAATGTGTTTAGTTTCTTCTTTCTCTAAATGAGATGAGCAAACAATGCACACGTTCATGCCATTCAAGTTCCTGCCGTCGAATTCAGGTAGTTTAAACAATATTGAAGCACCCTCATTCTTATAGTTGAACAAGGCAGGAATCTCATTTCCAGGAAGTACCATACCAGAAATACATCCCTGCACAAAGAGTACCATTTTTATTTTATATATTTAACAACAACATAGAAAAATATGTTTAACAAGTAAAGAGAGACAGAGAAAGAATACCTTGTGCAAGCTATTTTTTAAAGTATTTGAGATATCGTAGCACCCTTCCATGTCAATGTGTGAAATGGACCTTGATTTATCCAATCCTGGAGCCTCAATCAGTTTGGGGCAATTAGCAATATACAGCAAACGCATACGTGAAGCTACTGATATGTCTGGTAATCTTTCCAATGATGTGCAGTTCGAAGCGCGCAAGACATCCAAATTTCTAGGTAAAGCTGGAATTGTTTGTAGACTTGTGTTATCGTCCAACGTTAGAATTTTAAGTCTCAAAAGACTACATAAGCCAGCTGGTAGACTTTGAAAACTGTTACGGTCCAATTCCAGATTGGTTAGTGAGGGTAAGCTCCCAAGATCTCTAGGAAGCGCATCATCAGATAAATTGCAATCCCTGAGCGACAATGATGTGACATGAAAGGAAGGTGGCAACAGGTTGGTTGGATTGGGAATTTTTCTTGGAAGAAACCATGACTTCAAACGTGAAGGAAATGTTGCAGAAGTTGAACCTTTACAGCCACAAAGTGATAAATCTTTGAGGTTCTTCAATCTGACTATGGTACTTGGTACTTGTCTTATGACAGTGTCTTCTGCATTGAGAATTGTCAAGGATTCCAAATCTCCCAAGTCCTCGGGCAATTCATCAAATTTTGAGCAACCTGAGAGGTAAAGAATCTCGATAGACTTCGACTTCCAGAAGCTACTCGGGAGCCTCCTAAGTTGCTTGCAATCTTTTAAATTTACCAAAACAAGTCTATCAAGGTATCCAATAGAATGATGAACTTCAACCAAACTTCTGCAGTCTTTGAGTTTTAACTTCTCCAGATGTGGAAGTCTGGAAAAGTCGGGAGTCCGAGATAGGTAATGAGAATGACTGAGATTAAGAAACTTCAACTTCAAAAGGAACTGAGGAAAAGAAGCAAGATTCAGGAGTTAGAAAGAAATTGTTATTGTTTGATAGCATACTAAAGTTGAGATAAATATTTGATAGTCTTAGCATACCTTAGAATTCTTAACCTGTCTTAGGTTGCTGTGTCGCATATCTATAGCAACAAGGTTTTCCCCATAGAGGCCATCAGGTATGAACGAAAGTGGAAATCCATGCCAGCAGAGCCAGGCTAATTTTCTCAAAAGATATTCACAGCCTCCACCAAGCTTTACATGATTGAGCTGGAGCAGCCTTAGGTTTTGCAGATTGCAAAACACATTTAAATCCACTTTCATGTCATTCCCTTTCAGCAAGTTTATGGCCATCCCTTGGGTTGCTTCAGTTCCCTGTCAATAAACCACGTCAAGAGGAAAGGATCAGATATTTTTTCAAAACATGAATTTATATGATGATAAGTTGGAATCACTCACCATGTTTCTTCTCAAAATGTCAGCAACTTCTTCACGAATCCATAATCTACTCCGCCTTCCCGGATTGTTCGGTGATTGCGCACGAACAATTTCTCTCCCCATATCTCGAAGCAAATCATGCATTATTAGCTTGTTCTTTTCATTAACAGATACAAGGCACCTCTGAGTGAGGACACCAAGTCCAATGTCTGCAAAAAAATCACAACCATTTAATATTGGTAACACATATTCCTTGTCCATCCCAACAAAGAAACATGATATATCGAGGAATAAATCTTTCTGTGTGTCATCATTCAGGCCATCAAAACTTATTTGGAGCTTTTTCAGAATTTGATCATCAGGAATTCTTCTCAGTTTTTCCAATGCACTTTTCCATTCAACTATACTTCTACCAAATAGAAAAGAGCCTATTACTTCAAGTGCTAGTGGCAATCTTCCACAGTAGTCAACAATTTGTTCTGACAACTCCTTATAATCTTCGACGGGATGGCTTGTTCGGAAGGCATGCCAACTAAAGAGCTCCAAAGCTTCGATGTCATTCATTTCTCTAGCCATGTATACTCGATCAGCTCCAAGAACTGTTAGAACATGCTTATCTCTTGTTGTTACAATGATTCTGCTTCCTGAACCAAACCAATCTCGACTCCCCGCTATCGCTTGTAACTGATCTAATTTATCTACATCATCCAGTATGAGAAGGACTTTTCTACTGTGAAGTCTTTCCTTTATCATATTCATTCCTCTGTCAACATTGCCAATCTTAATCTTGTCTGTCTTCAGGATATCAAAAAGAAGTTGTTCTTGCAGTTTGACATGACCATTTGGCTGCTGTGAAATTTCTCGAACATTGGCAAGAAAACATTTCCCATCAAAACTATGAAACAACTCATAATACATGGCCTTGGCAATGGTTGTTTTCCCTATGCCTCCCATTCCACATATTCCTACAATGCAGACCTCGTTTGATCCAGCATTTAATAAAAAGTTCAATTGTTGCACACGAGAGTTTATCCCGACTGGATAGAAGGCTATGAACAAGTATGTGCTGCTCAGTTCCCTGGAAATCTCCCCAACAATTTTCTTTATAAATTTTGCTTCATGCCTGCAAATAATTGTCAACAAAATTGTGAATAAGTCAAGCATAATTATACAAACAAAATAGTGAAAATTTCAGTAATTTCAATAATTTAAATGGTTCGAAACTTATTATTATTATTATTATTATTATTATTATTATAAAGAAAAGGTTTGAATTTGAGAATTTTATCACTTACATCATATCATTGAAAACAAAAAAAAAAAATTACTATAAATTTAAATAATTAAGTCAAGTGCTTACCCATCCGCAACATTCCTCAAATCCCATCCAGACAAATTTGCAGCTTCAGTCAAAGCCATCCTCCATGTCGCCACCTTGCCCTTGTCTGTCTGGACCACAAACCTTTCTTCATGTCCAGAAAAGGCCTCTGCAAAACTTCCAGTTTGTTTCCTTACATCAGATGGATCAACATCATAGAATATAGGAAAAACAAGTTGCCTACAACTTCTCCAACACTCCATGATCTTCACTAATCCCTCAAGACACCATCTTGAATTTGCATAATTTCTTGAGAAAAGAATGACTGAAATTCTAGACTTTTGGATCGCTTGTAATAGCTCCGTCGAAATATCTTCACCACTTCGAAGCTCATTGTCGTCTCTAAATGTGTTGATTCCAGCATCTTTTAAAGCAAAGTAGAGATGATCGGTGAAATTTTTGCGTGTGTCTTCGCCTCTAAAACTCAAAAATACATCATAAATCCATGGTTTTGAAGATGAAGACGAAGACGAAGACCCAGATGAAAATGATGATGTCATTGTAACATGAAAGCTATGGGGGCGAGTGAAAGAAAGATATATGGTACAAAATCAATGACCATAAAAGTGTATGTGATAGATATACAGTGAGAGAGGCTTGAGTTATCGCAATTGGAGTAATATCTTTTTCGTACTCTGATAGATATATTAAAAAAATAAAAAATCAACCAGACATTCCTATAATTTAGGTTTTTTTTTTTAATTTCCCTCTATTCCTTAACGTTCATAGATTTATAACATTTATATCATTTTATATCATCACTCTGAATTTAATAAAAAAATAAATTATTTATGAAATTATCATTATATTTAATTTAATTTAAAATTCAATCAATTTGTCTACTGGACAAGATCAAATATAAAAAAGAATTAACCTGAAGTTAACTTTGACTTAGTTTCAATCTATTTCTATTTTTTTTGATATTATTTTGATTTAATTAAACCAATCTAGATTAATTAGAGTTTTGAATAGAGTTATTGTAAAGCTAAATTTAATAATATTAATAAATACTAATAATATGATGTGTAATATCTCATATTGACAGCTAAGAATTTGGTAGCTGACCTTATTAGTAGTGTTGGTTGCTAACATATTATACGCGTTTTGGGGCGTCAGGCTTGAAAGATGGCTCGCGTCACCATGAACAAAACTGTGAGGGCAATAAGACCTAAAGCAGACAAAATACAGCATGTTGAACTGGATTGTTACATTTTGTATCAGAGCCGACCTCACTAACTGTCTAGTTGTGCCGACGAGGTCGTCAGGCTCCTTAAAGGAGGTGGATTGTAATATCTCACATCAGCGAGTGAGGGTTTGGTAGCTGATCTTATTAATAGTGCTGGTTGCTGACATGTTGTACGTGTTTTTGGGGCATCAGGTTTAGAAGTGGACTCGAGTCACCAGGAACAAAATCGTTAGGACCGTAAGACCCAAAGCAGACACTATACATATTGGGCCGGGCTGTTACACGATGAATGTTGGATATTAAGATAGTGTTTAGTATTGTAGTGATAGTTATTTTTTAAGTTTTTTTAAAAATATATTAAAATAATATTTTAATTAATTTTTAAAATTTATTTTTAATATCAGCATTTAAAAAATATAAATATAAAAAAAATAATTTTAAATAAAAAAATAATTTTTCCATAAACTTTGTTTAGGTCGCGTTAAGTTTGCCTATGAAATTGAGGAATCAAATAGTGACACACGTCATACTTCATTAATTTCATTAGTTGCGAATTGCCATTGGTGGCTTTCAACGCGTTTGCCGTCATTGACAAACTCTATGCAATTTAGCTTGTAGTTCATAAGTTGTATTTTTTATTAAAAGTTTAATATTTATATTTTTCAACTAACATATATATATATATATATATATATATATATATATATATATATCAAGACTCTTCCATTGTTGTCGCAAAAAGGGGCGTTTGGCTGCCTAGAGATGCCTTACGCACCGCTGGAAGAGCATTGGCATCTCACACTTGGTTGCACATGCAACCACTTTTGGTTTTTAATTAATATATTAAAATATTAAATTACACCTCAGTCAACTTTATTATAACTAAAGGGACCATGATAAAATAAAAAAAAAAAAAAAAACTTTTGGGCGCCAATTTAAGGGTTTTTGTTTTTAAAAGAAATTTCTTTTTTTTTTTGTAATGTGAAAAGTGAAAATTTGAAAAAGCTCTTAAATAAATTTTGTTTTAAAGGATAATTTAATTATTTTATTGTATTTTTAAAATATTAAAAGATCAAGTTTTTCCTAATCAATATGGTAATAATCATTGAACCTTACAAAAAGATCATATTACCCTAAAATAATTAGGCATTGATTTATTTTTTTAAATTATAATACACAATGTTTAATCCATAATGTTTTTTGTGCGTATCTAAAATGAAGCACCAAGCTCTTTTAAGTTTTTTTTTTTTTTTTTTCAATTAGATTAGTATCATATCATTAAAGAAAACACATAGAAACATAATTGATTTGAAGAAAAATAGATATAAAATAAATCTATATGATAATTTTGAAATGAATTTTATCTACCATTAAAACAGAAAGGACATGAAGATGTCCATTCCATCCCTACAATCTGTATCTTTTATGTTCCAAAACAGTAGCCATTTACTGCTCTATTACTTGTTTTACAAATTTCCCTTTTTGTTAGTTATTATTTAGAATCATTTGCTTCAGTGGATGGAGAAAGAGCTGGTCAGATTATGAAAACGCATTGATTTAACGAGTGAGAAGTGATGGAGAGGAGAGTAACATTTCATGGTGTATTCGCGTCAGCTCTGGTAACATGCTCCATCGTCTTCAGATCTCCTTTTTTGAACCTCTGTGTAAACTTCGCTGTGATTATATTGAAAAATTCTCTCGCCCTCTTCAATGGCTAAAACTTAGTTCTTGGCTCACTCACGAACCCAATATTCTGAATTTTTTATACAAGTTATATATCTAACTTTTGCCAAAATATTACCCCTTTTTTTGTTAATTTAGCGGGCATTTTTTTTTCTTTTATTTGTCTTCATTAGTATGCATTCTCTGCATGATAGATCTTGTAAAGCATGGATAAGGTTCCTCAATTTTTAAAGTCTTACAGCCCTAAACTACAGGGAAGAAAAGGAGGGTTTTCAGGTCCTAATATTAGAGCCTTTAACTATAGAGAATTGCAGAGAAACCTGTTAAGGTCTTTATTACATTGATTTTCTTTTGAAAAATAGCCTATATGGTTGCAACGTTTTAATTAGTAAAATTCAAATTAAATTGAAAATCATAATTTAACTAGGAATAAGAATAAAAAAAACAACAAAAATAAAGAAAAAAAAATCAAAGCAATAGCTTTCATGACTAGTTTGGAGCTAAAAAATCGAAAATAGATGATAGGTATAATGTTGGATTAAAAGTTATGCTTATTTTGATAGATTGTGCATCGGTTGGTGGCTTTGCATGCTGTTAACCAGATGGAGTCAGCGGATCACCAGTAATTATGCCAAAAAAAAAAGTCAACAATGCTCATGATTGAAACTGCCAGATGAGAAAAAGAATGATACAGCACTCTATACACCAGAATCCAAGGCAATTTTTTAAATTTCAGTTCCACAGGACCTGTGGTCCAAGTACAGCATGCTTTCAGTATATATAGTAGTGTATAAACTGTGACTCTGTCCATCATTACAGAAGCTGTAATGCCTGTATATGCAGCCAGGTTTAGCCCAAATGCATAAGGACAACATGGCTTTCCCAGTCTATAAATTGCTAGAATTTTCCTGTCACTCAATATCATGTATATCATTCAATAAGTTATCTCAGCACATCAACTTCACTATTAACATCCGATCGTTTCTCCTTGTCATCCCATAAGCCAATGGTAGAACCAAAGAAAGAATGCTTTTTAAGTTTTGACAGTAACAAGTCCAGGCTTTCCCTTGTATCTGAGCACATCAACTCTGTCAATCTTATCCAATTCTTCCTCCTTGTCAATACCAATATCACTGATGGGAAGCACAGAAGGAACACTTTTGACAGTAGCTGAGTCCTCGCTTTTCCTTCTAGGGGAATTGTTGTTAGTCGTGCTCAGCCCACCATCTTCTCTCAACTTGGTATCCACTGAGTTGATGTCCTGGCTCTTACTATTTTCTTCTATCTGGTTTTCCTCACTTGCATCCTGCAATATTTTTTGGTCTTCGGTCATTGTTGGTGGTGGTGCATTGGACGTTACACCGTCAGGCAAGTCAGCTGCATTGGGTGACTCTTGCTCTTGTTTCTGATTTGACTTCTGACCCTGTGTGCCAATTGCAGACTTGGCATGAGATTTTATGCTAACACCACTAGAAACACTCTTGGTTTTGCTGACAAGATGGTGAAGCCATAATAGTTGTTCAAGAATATAGGCTTCTGTTTTCTCCTTGTCCGCATGGTGGAGTGTTTCAATCTGGATTATATCAGCTGCTCCAGCAGCAGGTTTTCTGTTGGCCTCAGACCTGGACATACCACGACCAAATCTTCTTATACTCAGGCCATTCAGCTTACTTGTTGTTAACAAAATAAATTGCAAAAATGAAATTCTTAAAAACAATTGGAAGAAAGCAATGGACTCACCCGGAACTTGCCCACTCTCCAACCCAACCAAAACCATGATGCACTCTGTTCGAATCAATTAAAATTCATAGAAAAATGTTAACAATTAGGCAATGAGACATTGAAAATTAAGTATTTAAAGCAGGAAAAGTTTCTGTTTTTGGGGAGGGAAAATAATGGCATTACATACTTGGCTGTGTTAGTGGACATTGGAACCAGCCATTGCAGTGTCTTCTCCATCGTATCTTTAATTTCTGTGATGGTAAGCTGGACATACAAATCACAATGAAGTATACAACTAGAGCATCCGCATGGATGTGAAAATAAAAGACTTTCTACCCTCTCTTCTTTGAGGTGAAAAAGTAGTACCTCATCTTTGACATTAAACGATTGCAGTTTGGAACGTAGAGCTGATTTTACACCAGGTGGCAAGCTCTGGTACAATGTGTCCTTACCATTTGGAGGCATGGAGCCCGATCGTGCCACCTGAGAGCATCTATTATTAGAAGGCCTTGAACCAGTATTATAAGAATATGATTGCATACAAGATTGAGAAGAGTGTAATGAAGCAGAGAACTCGATTTTTTAATGCATGCGAGCTTAAACAGTGAAATCAAGTGAGGTTCAGGCAAGGAAACTGAGAAGCAGCTAAAAAAAAGTATGGTAATCCAACAAAATTGAAGTCAAGTTCAAGTCATTCAGTTTGGCAGGGGCATTGAAAGTCCTCAACTCAGTCTGTGTCAGAGCGAAACAGTAGGTTGTGCATCCCAAACAGTTAATGTCACATAGCAACCAATCTTGATGACGGATTGTAAAACTAATAATTTCAAACTTTGAAGATGATTGTAAGACAAACATGATGGAAGTAGATGGCACTTACAAGATTATCAATTTGCATAACTACATTTGCATAATGTAAAGAAAGACCGGCAGGTCCCAATCTTGGATTATTGCTAACAGATTCTTCATCTTGTATGGAATCATCTGCAGTATACATCTGAATGCCATCAGAACAATTTTAATACATGAAATCAAGTTAGACAAGAGCTCCTTTGAGCAAAGAATGGAAAGTTAAATATGCAGAAGCATGAATCCAAGAGGAAAATCCAGGGGCCAGTTTAGTTGGAAGAATAACTTTTCTATTCCATCTTCATTTTTTAACTCCATGTATAATGCTGTTTTTCCTTATTCAATGTGGTTTCAAAGGTTCTGATTGTGGTTATTGGTTTTACTTGTTTCGAAAAATAAAAAATAAAAAAATAAAAAAACAAGTTTCTACTTCTGTTATTAAAATATTGAACAAAAGAAAATGATTACAGTAAATTATACCAAATGACTGTATGTGTTCAATGGTTAAGAGTGGCAACCTATTCCCCACTGTGAATGTGTGTAAGAAAGTGCATCCATAAAAAAATTTCAAATCATAAAGGTTATTTTTGTTAATTGAAAAGCATTATTAGTAGATCATTTGGATTTAAAACATAAAACACAGGGGAAAGTATATTTTCTCAAAAATACAGTGAAAGTTGATAATGACAAGGATTACCGTCCTTCTTTTCCCCTTCCCGTTCTCAGTAGAATGTGTCCCCATTTTCATGCCATGGAAATTTGGAAAATTCCACTTACATGTTCATGGAACTAAACATGAGAGTTATAACAGAGAAGCTGGTGACAAAATTTCAGACTAAAGAAACAATTTTTGAGAGAAGTATTTAGACTATCAAAAAAAATTCTTCCGAGTTAAGGTTTTAGGTTAGATAATTTTCCCTGCAATTGAAAGTTAAAACTAAGACTAAAAAGGGACAACACTAGAAGGAGCGATTTTCACACATCCAGCTTGCATGCTTTGAAGATGGAAGGAAAACATGCACTTGGGGAGCATAATTACAATGTGGTAAAGACCTTGATCAAACACATACCACCACTACCAAAGGCATTGCCGATCTCGAGGATTAAGAAATGGATGATATCTACAAGCTTCTCCATCACCTGTATAAGATAATTTGGTCACTACAAGAAATATTCTAGTGATTGAGATTCTATTTACTCAATTAACAAACTTGATAGATAATCGATACTGTTTGTGCTAAATAAAAAAAAATCACAATCTCAATAATTTGCAGTTGCAAAAAGAAGCAAAAACATCAGTATTGCTACCTCTTCCAAACTTCTAGACCAAAGTGATTTCTTCTTTACGTTTCGTATTCGCTTTTTTTGGCTTTTTTATTTCTGCCTTTAACATCGCAAGGCTTTCTCCTGGATTTCAGAGAAAGACACAAACTTAAATTAGTACCTCACTAAGTTCCCCAGGGCACTGGTTTGGGGTAGTTCCTGCATTAGTTAGACATTGATACATTATTGGAATTCTCAACTTAAATCATGTCAGTCCACCACACCTCAACTTTCAAAATTCTAAAAGTGTTTAACACAAATATTTTCAATTTCTAGTTAATGCAACACCACAAATTCCCTCAGGGTACTCATTAGAATAAGTCACATGTAAATTATAACAAAACAATTAAAATAATACAATGATAAAAGCACAGCACACTACATGAGCTGAATTTTCCAATAATACCAAAATTAATACCCAAATTAACAAATAAAGAAAGGCAGTAGCTTTTTTTTATTTCTTTGATAATAATATGATGACAAAAACATTGTGAAAGCACCATATCCAATCATTTATCAAAAGCTATCCAAAGAACTAGCTTTCTTCGTCTCATCAAAATGTATTTACATTGATGTCTTTTAGTTTGTTTCAGCCAGCTTCGGTAACAAAGGCGATATATTCAATCAATAACATCATTTGACCTGGTCTACAAATCTTTAATTCAAAAAGAAATTTCCTTTATGAAAAAAACAGTGGCATACTGGTTAGTAACTAAAAGGATGCCATATATCACAGTTACATAGGTTCAGCACTACAGTCTAATCCTCAGTCACACAACACTCTTTTATGAAGCATGACTAGCTGCATTTATTAATCAAGAGCAGCACGTAGTTAACTACATAGGAAATCACAGAGAAGAGAAATGGAGAAATAACCTCTCTGATTAGCTGCTGCACTACCCTCCCTACGTTGACATTCATGTTCCATTCTGTCCAAAATTTGCAATTCATGGTATAGCTCCTGCAAACCCAAGATGGTGCGTTTTTGTATGGTCAAAATAAAGCACACGATGACGCAACAGAAAAGGTTTACATAATACATCACAGTGCTCCAGCAATGCGAAGCATAAATCATCGCATCAGGAAGGTAAAAAAAAAAAAAAAAAATTAATGGAAAGTCATAGACTCCATGTATGTTTATCATAAATGTCAAGAATATTACTGTATTTGCAAACATAAGAAAATGCAAGCATACAGTCATTGGCATCAGGAAATGCAAGAATTATGTTGCTGATATGACCTTACTAAGAACCCTTTGTTTGTGCAAGGGTATTGACCTTGTTTTAGATATGTAAAAGAAATATCAGCCTAAAGTTCCTTCATTAATCTTTCTTCTTTTTTCCCCAGACACAACCATATTAAAGTACTAATTAGGCAATCCATCCACCAATTAAATTCACTGAATTATAGTAAAAAAGAATATTGTACTCACAGCTGTAAACTGAACCAGAATCATTAAAAGTTCCATTATGGATTCTGCCTCCTCCTGCAATTGCCTACGAGGATTACGATCTCGGCTAATTCTGGAAATCAAACAAGCAATTTAAATCAGTATTCAATACTATATAAGTATATTGTAAATACAATGGCCAAACAAGGTACCGTGTTACATGTATTACTTCTCAAAATAACGGTCCAGGTTGTGCCATTGAGGATCTTTACATCGATTTCCGAAACGAACCACTTCTCCTGAAAATATTTTCAGCTCTTCTCTGCAAAATAAGTAAATGAAAACTTCAAGATATTATTATAGAAAAAGGATGAGTTGGAAGAGGCCTGCCAATAGATACATTATGATGCTAATTCATCAGGTATTCACCTCTTGTCAGCTGCAACAATCCTCAAAAGCTTGTCCATATCTTTTGATATCAGATTTTGCACACCTTCTGAAGGAAGCACCTCTTCCTTCAAATGTCTTACACTTCGTACAGAAAGAGATTGCATAAGGTTGGAACCCTTGACAACCGTGTTAGCTACCTCAAAAGCTAGAATTCCAAGTTCATTGCCCTTAGTCGCTAAACTAGAGGTGAAAGTCTGGGGGTTTAAATTTGTCATGCTGCTCCCTAGCGTGTCCAGGACCTCCACTGCTTTCCCCAGTCCAACACTGCCAGCTCTACTTAAACGTGAACTAACCTCCGAAACCTGCAGATTATTGCACTTTGTTAAATGTTTTCAATAATATAATCAAATTGCTATAACACTATAGAATTTTAGTAGATTATTCTTACACGTTCAGCAGTGACTACAACCGGCTAACATCACGGATTATTACATTAATAAGCTTTTGTAAAAGCTCCGATTGGATTACCGATGCAATGTGATCATGCTTATGGAGCTGGTTTATTACACAAGAACTTTCAATCATAACACCATGGAATGAGATTGAAATAACATTCCATCATCATTATTCCTTTCTCAACATATTATACAGGAAACTGTTACTATTTAGTCTAACAAGCCATCTATCATGTATCCTTTCACCTCATTAAAATTCTCACAATTACATGTAAATGACTTGATTCAAGGATTAACTAGTTTAGCGAATAAGAAATCAATAACTGGGATTAAGGGCTAATGCTAATTTTTTACCCAATTAACTTCAATTTTAACTACTCTTATCTATGTTTCACGGCAATCCAAGTAAAGTTTCCCACCTAAAGTAATTTCTTTTCTGGGTCAATCCAAAAATTAACCAAAATTTTTCTTAATTACAAACAAAACATAAAAGAACATGTATTTAAAAAAGCCAAACTTAAAGTGCTACTGCAAGAAAAAGAAATGCAAATTCAGTTGACCAAACAGGAAAAAAAAAACTTTGAAAACTTCACCTTGGCAACAGCTGCTTGTCTGCGAATTGATCTTGATTTGATTGATGATGATGGATATCTAGGAATCCCATCATAAAACTCATCCCCAGTATCATTTTTTGAATACAAAAATGATTCCTGCTTTAAATTTGCCACTTGCGATTCCTTCTTCTCTTTACTTTCCTTCACTTGTTGAGTACTTGAAATATGTTGCTTGTTGTAACCAGAAACAACACCATTCCCATTAGTCTTTCCATATGGATTGGCTTTCTTGTTGTTACCATTGGATTTCTTTGAACAAATCCCTCCCATGATCACTGTCTAGTGATCAATTAACACTGACACAAGCAGGGAATCCAAAAACAACAAAAACCCAATTTAGAACACAACAAATGAAGCTAGAGAAGAAAGAAAAAAAAATAAAAGATTGAAACTTTACAGGTAATCTACCAGAAGAATAAGAAGTGAAGTTTCCAGGTAGAGAGAGAGAAAGGAGGGTGTTAAAGTCCCACCCAGATAGACATCCCGCCTAAAAAAATAATGAGATATATTTCATGTAGTCCTCATACTTTGAACTTTACCAAATCATATTCTATACTTTTGATTAAATCAATTTGGTCCTTTTATCTTAATGTTTAGAAAATAAAAAATAAATATACCAACAGTTTCAAAATTGAATATTTTTAAAAAGTGGATTGAACTATTTTGTGTACCTATAAAAAGATTTGGTTGAAAATACTAATAGTCCAATAAAATAAAGGGCTGAATTTTAAGAATAAAAATTCAAAGTTTGATCAATTAACTTAGAGAAAAATTATTTGTATAAAATATATTAATTTAACGATAAAATAACTAAATTAATAATACATGTATCAATCTACCATAATTTTAATAATTCATGGGAAAATTTTGCCATTAAACCATCTAACTGTTGTTTTTTTTTTTTTGCATTTATTAGTTTTATAGATAAATATGTCATTTACTAGTTACCAAAATAGTTATCAAAAGATTACTTATGACCAACAATGTTTTTAAAAAAATTTAAATTTTTTTTATTTTTTTATTTTCTTAAAATTAATATTTTCACAGTGTTTTTTGATTATTTTGATGCCTCGATGTCAAAAATAATTTTTAAAAAAATATTATTTTAATACATTTCTAAGTAAAAAACACTTTGAAAAGTAATCGCAACCACACTCGCAAACACTCTTAAACATTTATGAAAATTTAACTTCTTATATTCTACTTAAAGTTTGTGTGATAGTGGCTAAAAGAAACTAGTTTTTTATTTATCAACTTAAATAATAATTTGATACAAGACATTTTCATTTCATTTATACACTTTTAGAATTTTGACCAAGATTGTATTTAAACAAAATAGTCAAAATTTTTATCAATAGTTTAGCACAATAAAAATAAACGACACATATCATGCAATAATCAATGGAGCGTCTAAAATTGCCTTTCATTGAAATTAGAAGAGTTGATTTGACTAGATACAAAATATAGTGGTTGTTTTGATTAAATGTTAAAATTAGAGGGACCATAGTGATTTTAGACATACCAAAGAAATATATGATTGCTTATTATTTGTGCTGTTTTTTTGATTGGTTGCCAGCAATACGACAGATAAATCAAACAGCAGCCGCTGGTTATTATTTTAATATAGTCAAACCATGGGCTTTGACTATATGACCTGGTCAATTTTTCAAACTTCATATGCTGATGCCGTTTCTTGGCAGTAGCTGGAACATTGTTCTAGATCTGATTCGTCGTGTACTTGTAATGGAGTGTTTGTTTTTATAGTTAAAACTGTTTTTTTAATGTATTTTTTTGTATAAAAAAATATTTAATTATTTTTCAAATTATTTTCTAGATCTAATTAATTATTTTTTAGATATTTTTTTAATAATTTTAATACGTTGTTCTGAAAAATTTTTAAAAATATATTTTAATATATTTTTAATTAAAAAACATTTAAAAAAAAATACATACCGCATAACTAAATACACTCTATATCTATGTCCTTGTTGGAACATTGAGTAGTGAGTTTAGCTATGGTTTTAAAACCCGACTCGATAGGTCGATCCGGGACCCAACTGACCCGGATGAAACCAAGTCGGGTTAAAAAAAAATAAGAGAAGTCACAAACCGGGTGACTTCGGTCAAAAACTTCGGTTGTAACACATTAATTATTTTTTATTTTTTACCAAAACGATATCGTTTTGATTTATAAAAAAAAATAGGATTGACCTGGGTGACCCGCGCAAAACCCGTGACCCGGGCCTTCGACAGAGTCGACTACCGGCTCGGGTTTAAAATTATCTTATAAAAATTATTTTTTATAAGATATTAATCCAACTAAATTTAAATTGAATTTGATTTTAAATTACTAAAAATATTGTTAGATCACATGGAAACTTATTTAATTCCACTAAAAACTTGGTGTGGATCAAGTTTTAGATTCAAAATTTTCCATGTCTAACTTACTAACCAGAACATAATTTAATAATTATGATTGGAAATTTGGATCTAATTGAATATTGATCGGATTTTAGGTTGTTTTTATCTGGGTTACTTGGACCGGGCTGGATTAATTTTAATTTCTTTCATTTTATTTATCATTTTGATAACAATTTTTTTTTTTTTTTAAGAGCAGTAGGATACTGCTATTTATGTTATTGGCATGGATCCTAAATTAAAAAAATCTAATTCGCCTTGAAAAATCATTGTAGCTACAAATTCATTAGTATCATTTACTACTAGAATTGTATAATAATATTTTTTTTTTCATTTTAAGGGTATTGAAGTTTTTTTTATTTGGTTTATTTGTTATTTTCAAATTAACTAGGGATAAATAAATATTTTTTTCATATTAACTACATAATAAAACTACTATAAGATGCTAAGAAGCAAAAAAAACTAAATATGGTGTAAAGGGGTATTTTGTATTTTTACAATAATTGTTTTGTTATTACAAGCAAATGATTAATTTAATATTTGAACAAATATAAAAAATAATAAACAACTATAATGCATAATAAAATAACAAAAATATTCTTCAAATAAAAAAGTTTAAGCCTAAAATTAAGGGGTGTTTTCGGTTTTCACAATGATTTTTTTATAATTAGAAAGTCAGCTCAGATACACTTTAGTATTTAGCGAAGTAAAAAAAAAAAGTGTGGCACACTAGAGAATTAGTGTGAGGTGCCCGTGCTTTTTGGATGGCACGAACAGCACCTTTTAGCATACAAAAATACCCTTCCACCTTTGTTGTTGGAAGCATCATTGTGTTATTTTCTTATTGGTGCGGCACGTGTTTCCGGAAGGGGTCTAGTTTATCGTCAATGAGCCTCTTTTTCTTTCTTTCTTCTCTCTTTTCCCCCTAAAAAAAATTACAACTTGACCATCTTGGTTGTTAGTATTTAAATTTTAGTCCATATTCTATTGATTTCTCATTTGTGGTCTTAGTCTTTTTATTAAAGTTTTATTTATTTTCAGTTTCATCCTTGAATCTCAAGTTATCAAATATTATATTCTTCAATTTGGTCCTTATTCTTTGGATTTTTAATTTTTTACCTTGACCCTTTTATAAAGGTTTTATTGGTTTTCAATTTTATCATTCAATTCAAATTGATGGTATTATGTTTTTTAATTTGGTCATCATTATTTTTTATTGCTAATTTTTTTCTTGGTCTTTTTGTAAAAATTATGAATTCTTTTCAATTTCACCATTTAATTATAACATTGTTTTTATTTTTTATATCAATTTTGAGCCTCATTCTTAAAAAAAAAATCCCTTGTACTAAATTGATTTTATTTTTCAATTTCACCATTCAATTAAATATAAAATTTATTTTATATTTTAAGTTTGATCTTTATTCTTTTAATTTCTATTTTTTAAAATCCTTTTGTGTGATTGAAATTATTTTTTTAGTTTCATCTTTTAATATATGATTGATTGGGAATCAAACTTCATGATTTTTTCAAATTGAGTGCTTCAAATCTAACGACTCGGGTCATGAATTTGACTAGTTAACATGAGTTTTTTTTAAAAAAAAGGCTTAGTAATTGTTTTTTTTTATCAGGTTATTCCAATAACATGATCTAGGCTTCGGGTTTGGTGAGATATCCTGAATTGGCTCAACTCTAATTAGTGTGGTTACAAATTTATCATGACTGGTTTTTTTTGTCTTTTTTTTAATCCGGTTTCTAAATCTAAACATCATTTTTTAGACAAAAAAAATAGTCCGGCCTTGTGGCGAAACGGGGTCACTGAAGTTAGTTATTACTAATAGGTTTCATTTGATGGATGTGGGGACTCTTTAATAATTAAATCAATAATATTATAGAAAAAGAAAGTATAATGATATTTTAGAGAGATATGCTCTTAAAATATGTATGTTGAAAGTGTTAAGAATGAAGAGATCATGAACTTTTGACTTGAAGGATTCATGGTGTATTTATAGCCCATGAGTCTTGTCCTTTTATGAGAGGAAGGGCTAAAATGTAATTTTATCATTGTGATATTTTGAATTATATTCTACTCAAAATAAAATGTATCGGATTAGTATAAAATATTGAGGGACTCGCATGGGGTTTTGAAAAAAATTTCAATGGGGAGTTAGGCTCGAGCAAGTTGACATTGGGAATGTGTGCCCATGCCCAGAATTCAATTGTAGTCAAGGAATAATGCACGAACCTAGCAACGGGTGTTGGTGTGCCCAACACCCCTAACATTTGTTGGGCGTGGCTCGCCTAGCAATGTGTTGCACCCAACAAGCAAGGTTGGGCGTGGCAACACACCTAGCATGGGCTCGGGACACCAGGCTGAAGTTTATGCATCTTGGTAGCAACTAGGCTTGGACATCGTAGCCCGAGCCCAAAATAGACGCTTTTTGCATAGTTATTAAACCCGGTCCGGGGGTTGACCCGACCAAGGGGTTGGGTTCCGGGTTTCATGGGTCAACCCGGGTCAACTCGGGTCAACCCAAATCAACCTGGAAAAATTAAAAAAAAAATTAAAGTTTTAATAATTTATATGAAAAAATTAGGAAAAAAATCCATGTAGATATAGGCTATACATATTGTAAATAATAAAGTTTAAAAGAATATTTTAAAAAGTTTTTTATCACATTTTAAAAAGATATTATGTTAAGCTTTTAAGTTAAAGTATTTAAACAAAAAAGGTTTCTTATCTCACATTGAAAAAACATAGTTTTTTTCTTGTGAACATAGAGTATATATACTAATGAGTTTCCAATCCCACATTGAAAAAAGATAACTTTTTTATTGGGAACATAGAATATATATACTAATGGGTTTCAAATCCCACATTGAAAAAACATAATTTTTTTCTTGTGAACATAGAGTATATATACTAATGAGTTTCAAATTCCACATTAAAAAGATAATATGTTATCCTTTCAAGTTGAAGTATTTAAACCAAAAAGTTTTTCATCCCACATTTGAAGAAAAAAAACGGTCTTGGCCGGGTCACGAGTTGACCCGCCGGGTCGACCGGGTTTGACCGGGTCATTGCACTGACCGGTCTTTTGAGTCCTTAACATCTAATTTTGAATTTTTTCCTCAAATTGAATTTTCTTTGCTAATAGGGCATTTATCAATTAAAAATACACTATCAATTTTTTCAATCTTGTATATTTGATCTTCCTCGACTAATCTTCAAAAATTTCCTGAACGTTCTCACTTATATATTTATTTTATTTTCTTTTAATATTTTTTTATTTTTTTTATTTTTTATTTATATGAGCCCAAAATAAATAACAACAGTAACATCCACTAACACATGCAAATTCACCCTTATAATCTTTCATGTTATATTAGGAATATATATAGGCACTGATCCATACAGATTGAGTCTAAATATGCAGGCGACCTTAGTTTTTTATTTTTTTGAAAAAGAAAGTCCATGCTAGGTCTCTAATAAACTATAGTTTTGGAACCCATCACAACCCAACTCATAACCCAGGTTATAGTTTAACCGGATCAACTCACAAATTATTAACCTTAGTCTATTATTTTTTAAAAAAAAAATATGTCTAAGATGTCTTGATTTTATAAAAAAAAAATACAAAAAACTTGAAATCATTTTGTTTTGAACAAAAAAAAAAAGCAAAGTTGATTAGATCTAGATTATAAATTGACTCGTCAAATCATCCTAGTTGAACCAGATAGATTACATGTACAATCCAAAAAGAAACCTGGTCTGGTTCAAGTCTCTGCTTTGTAGGTAAACTTGCCATGCAATGATAATAATAACAACTTGGATACACATGTTTCTCTCATCCAATGTAAATAAGTAAATTCAAAAAGAATTGTGAGACTTGAAACAAATATTTACCACCAAATGACTTAACATGAAAAAGACATTTCATGGATATCATCAATTAGTACAAATGGCGAGTAAGAAATATATAGACTGGCACATTATTTTTTATTTATTTATTTGTGTTGTCATTTGATCATTGAAAAATCAACACACATCACCTGCTCTTGATATGCATTAATTAGGAGTACATATTTTAATCTTCGTATTTAAAAACTAATCTGAAAATTTTTTATCTTGTCATGAAAAAACAATATACAACTTTAGAGGATCTTGTGTCATAAATTGACTTAAACGTTTTATTTTTGAGGATATGCAAAAAAAAAAAAAAAAAAACACTCACAAAATTGTTCTAATTGAGAAAATTTTGATGAGTAAGCGAAGGTCACGATTGAACAATTCCCTGATACAAGGGCATGGTTGAGAAACCATGTACTCCTTTTATACCGTTATTATTGACCCTTTTGCAATTTTTAATTTTTCAATTTTTTTTTGTCCATTTTAAAATTAAAGTTTTTTTATCATGTTTTTGGAGTATAGTTGCGGTTGTTTTTTAAAGTATTTTTGGTACTGAAATACATCAAAATAATATTATTTTATTTTTAAAATCAATGCATCAAAATCATTCAAAACATAAAAAAATTATTTTTTAATAAAAACATTAAATTTTTTAAAAGCAAAGATAGAATCGGGTTTCCAAATGCTGTGAGACTGTGGATTACAAAACAAGAATGCAAAGTCTGTAGTTTAGACAACTTAAATGTAGAAAAGTAATAACATGCAAAAATCAACAAATTGAAAGAATGTTTGGTGTTTTTTTCTTTTTTAAATTGTGTTTTCTACAAAATAGCAATAATAAGAGGATTAAGGAGCATTATATAAGGGTAATTCTATATGTTTTTCTCAGGAATTTTAATTTAATATGTTGTCCATAACTATATAAAAAAACATAAATGAACCGTATCTAAATATTTAATTCGATAAAGATACTTTCATTTTTTAAAATTTATTATATCCTTAAATTTTCCTAGATGTAATAACACCTTAGCCTGTAATTAACTGATTTATTTATTATTATTATTTACGGTAGTTTCCATTTAGCAACCAAACCAACTTACAAAATATTTTACTTCTTTAGAGGTAACACACTTATATTATAAACCTTTCTATTCAACAAAACGACAAATTGTAGGGGATTCCGATCGGTAATGTTTTGATATTTGCTCATTGGAGGCTAAGCACACTGACACAATATTTAACGTGGTTCGGCAAACCGCTTACATCCACGGGAAAAGCCATTTGATTATATAGGAAGAGAACAAGATTTGCAACAATAGAGGAGGAGGAATCATCCTCTTTTTAGCAACTCTCAACCTCACTCTATTTCTCTCTTCTCAGTGCTACAATGGCAGCTACTGCTGGTTGCCTTGGCAGCCCACTCTCTCCTACATTTCTCACATCTTTGGCTGCACTTTCCTCTCTCTCATTTTGCTCTCTTTCTGGTGCCTATTTATAGACAAGAATGATGCCACAACTCCAGCTCTTCTTCAACAAAGATGGCTGCCAACTTCATCTCTTCTTCAATAATGGTGGCTGCCAACCTTTGACATTTGCGATGGGTGCACATGGTTGGTGCAACTCCAGCTGTAGCTGCTGCATTTGTCAATGGACAATGTCGTCCATTAATGGTTGCTGCACATTAATGGCAACAAACCCAACAATCACCCCTTTTGCCATTTATGTGGGCAATTGTCCTTTTGCTTCTTCAGCACATGCTTGCATTCTGCAGCTCTTCCAAACTTACCATTTTGAGAGCGTCTGTGCCCAAGTTTACAGGTACTTGCCAAACCTTTCAATCACCAGAGTCACCCAAGCACCCCTTTGCTCACTCTAAAGGATCACTTCAACCAGATAATCTACCACATCACATCTGAAGAGTGTTAACGCTTGTCTCTGGGACACTGCATTCCCCTTCAAGCATATCAACCATGCTTGGCCCGGAATGATTTATCAAGCCTTACATCAAGGCTTACAACACCCCCTCAAACGGATATTTCCAAGTGCGACAATCATTGAGTATTTCAATGTGATCACTAGCTCACCACTCTTCCAAGAGTCTACTCATCCCGCAGTTGCGTCTGCCCTCTGTTCCACCCTAAGAACCACGCCTTACTTCTCCGTGATTCTCCCGTTCTAAGTCTCAAGAGTTCAAGTAGCTCTCCACCTTTACCTATGAGGGCAGCCCATTAAAGGTTGATCCATATCTATCTTCATACTCTGAGTATTACAATGTCATTACCGAGCTCACCACCTTGACAAGAGTCAACTTGTTCTCGGAACCTGTGCATGCCATCTGCTCCTTCATAGCAGTCGCGTATTAATGCTCCACAAGTCATCCACTTATTTTCCAAGGCAAATGTCTTCTAGCTCATTGATCTTTAGCATGGGGGCAATATCCATGAAAGTCAATCCTGCATTTGTCTCTATACTCATCATAGCCTCTTCATTGGCTATACACTTATCCACTTATATCCAGCCATCATATCGGTTTTGGGGCTGGGCTTCTTTCATGGCCTCACACCTTCTCTAAAGTGTCTTCGCCCGTTGTTATGGGGCAGTCCGAACTTGGACTCATATCATGGTCCTCACACCTTCCATCCGAAGTGTCTCCGCCTGTCGTCATGAGACGGTCCGAACTTGGACTCATATCATGGTCCTCACACCTTCCATCCGAGGTGTCTCCGTCTGTCGTCATGAGACGGTCTGAACTCTCACCTTCTTTCTGAGGTGTCTCTGGCTGTCGTCATGAGACGGTCTGAACATGGACTCATATCATGGTCCTCACACCTTCCATCCGAGGTGTCTCTGCATGTCATCATGAGACGGTCTGAACATGGACTCATATCATGGTCCTCACACCTTCCATCCAAGGTGTCTCCGTCTGTCGTCATGAGATGGTTTGAACATGGACTCATATCATAGCCCTCACACCTACTCCTGAGGTGTCTCCGTCCGTCATGAAGTGGTCACATCCTCCTTCATCGGGGATGTCTCTAGTGACTCCAAGATTCTCTACCATCATGTGGACTTGGGAGAGATCACTGCCACTAATCACATAGAAAAAGAGAGTTGCGGTGCACTCTTCGCAATCTTCCATCTCATTTTCTATGTTTGGAGCTTCTATGCCTTTCTGCTTGATAGCTCCACCTACACTAACTCTCTTTGGTGTCTTCGCCTTTCATCATAGGCGGTTGCACCCCCTTAATTAGGTGCTTCTGCAACAACTCATCTTTCCATCCTTGCATGCATTGGAAAGGTCCTCGTTTGTTGCCTTTATCAAGAGCACAAGAGACTTCCTGTTGTACAACTTTTTCACACAATCTCTGCTCTAAGCTTCATCTGGGAACTCTTCTTCTCCTTGCATCTATTGTCTCATTACAGTACCTCGTTGGATCCTCCGGGTACTCCTGCACAATCTCCGTGTGCTCTCGTGCAATTTCGGTTCTCCAGATTTCTCCCTATTCTTTACTTTTATGTTTGACAGCAGCTCATCCTGTCACAACACTTATCCAAGTCAAAATAGGGTGCCAATCTTTATCCCCTTGCTGTATTTCTCTTCCATTATCAGGGTCTTCATCAATTCTCCCTTCGAGAAATTACAGTCACCGAATCTAACTTCTTTGAAGAAATCACCACTCCATCAGATCCATGATCATACGAAACCCAACTGTTCCTTTGTGCCGTCATCTTGCTAATCTTCAACAGTTTCATTACAAACTATTACATATACAAAAATAGTACTGTATGGATGATCCTTCAACTAAGCAAGTTCCCAGGAAAGATTTGGAGGGGTCACACTAGTCCCGCTTAAAACCCAATCTCCTAGACAGAACTTCTTAGAACGTATCTATCCACCATACTGCCTTTTGTATATACAACCATTTGCTAGCTTTGTTTCGGCTTTTCTTTACAAGTGATCTGGGGTATCCTGGTTTTATACCTGATTTCTCAACATTTGGCGAGACTACTAGTTCTTAGATTCGTCAAGATTGGTCTTCATCAATTTCCACTCTCCACCTCAAATCGTCCACATGATCGGGTGTCCAGAGTATCCCAATTTTGCCTTCCCTCAAGGCAATTAAAAAATTTTATAGTACTGGTTGAATGTTATTGAAATTTTGGTGGGACTTCAATAATTATTTTTATTTTTCAATTTTTTTTATAATATGTAGTTCATTTTACATTTTTATTAGAAGTTATTATTTTAAATAACACAAACTATAAAAATCATGATTTGAATCATGATTTGTATAAACTAAACTATGATATTTTATAATTAAAACTATATTATTTTGGCATGATTTAAAAAAAAGACATGTAATAAAAACAAATCAAATTCCACCACTTGCCCATGCATTAATAATTAAAATTTTTTTACCCGGTGAGAATGAAGACCACAAGCCTATATGCAATTACTAATTTACTAGAGACGACAACAAGGATAAGGTTACAGGTCCGCACATCAATATTTTTTTATAAATTTATTGATAATTAAAATAAAATAAATATTTTTTTATATCAAGCAAATAAATTTAATATCCTTTAAAATTGAGATTTAAAAAAAAAACATGTAATAAAAACAAATCCAATTCCACCACTTGCCCATGCATTAATAATTAAAATTTATCTACCAACTTAATGTGAGAATGAATACCACAAGCCTATATGCAATTACTAGAGACAACAACAAGGATAAGGATAAGCTTATAGGTCCACACATCAATTTCTATAAATTTATTGATCATTAAAGTAAAATAAATATTTTTTTATATCAAGCAAATAAATTTAATATCCTTTAAAGTCGAGAAATATCGATGATATTATAAGTAAATTAATTAGACAAAGATTTCTAATAAATTTCTTATCATCAAGCGAATATAACATTAAAAGCAATTTTTATTCACTTGGTAGTAGTTTTAAGAGTAAAGTTTGCATTTGTTTTAAGCAAACATTCAAAAACCTGATAATTTAACTTAGTTTATTCTTCCTTGATAAATCAAGATAAGAGTTGCAATAATCAAATTAATTCTTTTGCTTCTTAATCTAATCCCTAACAACAATTATAGATTGAAAAAAAAACTAGAAAGCATATATGTCATCTCGAAACAATTTAATAAGCATGAATAACAATTAATAGCATAATTTTAAATAAGAAAAAAATAAATATTTGAATTTGAATGAATTACAATAACAACATTACTTCTCGTAACTTGTTAATGAAGATTGTGTGTATTCCTATTGAATCAAAATTAGAAATTAGTTCATAGTTGTATTTTTGATATCAGTGCATCAAAATGATTTAAAAACACTAGAAACGTATTAATTTGAAATAAATAAAAAAATTAATTTTTTTAAAACGTTTTTGAAACGTAAAAACAAATAAGGTCGAATTCATCAACCTATTAGTGGATTTTAAGCATAAAAAGGATTTTTTAAAATAAGAGAGGGAGAGAGCATCGTCACATATCTAAGAATATATATTATGATCCTGAGGTTGCTCTGGTGATGCGAGACCCTGTACTATTGTAGTTGTATTGAATAATTGCATACAGCGTTGAGCTTCTTGTCTTCATTCTTACAGCTCTAGTACCTTAATGAGTTTATTATTATTATTATTATTATTATTATTATTATAGATATTTCCTCTAAATGTGAACTCATCAGCTTTAGTGACTATAAAAAAAATGCATAAAGAAAGTTTGACCTCTTTTCTTTTCTTTTTTTGAGTGGATATATATGAAACTGTGATGCTTAGAGTTGAGAAAATTTATTCATGGCTATGTTCACCCCCTCCAGCTCTACTTGTGTTAGGATTTTGTGGAATTCTTATTGAAAAATGAAAAGGTTATAGAGTTTAATAGATAATGGGATCTCGATGTTTAATATTGAAAAATAGACCTTAGTCGTGTAATTGAGAAGGGATGATATAAGGTTGTTTTTATAGCCACAACAACGAGAAGGGACTAGAGCATTTCCGTCGATGATTTCATCGGTAAATTAATTACCGACGGAATATGTGTCTTACGCCGATGGAAAAATTCCGTCAGTAAAACTGTTAAATCTTGTAGTGGCCTGCGTAGCTAGGCTGGGCCTAGCCAGCCCAGCCTGATCACTAGCCCACGCTAGTGACCAGCCTAATATTTTACCCGTGCATGAACAGTGCGAAGGTAATTAAATTACCTTCGCACTGTTCATCACCTTTCTTGCCATGCGAGAATGAAACAAAAGAAAAAACAAAGTGTTGCAACTGGTGATTCCCGGTGTTGGTTTCCTTATGTTTTCTTTTCATTTTTTACATACTAACATGCATCATCTCATTCAGTAGGAACTGAGAAAGGCAGTGAACACACCTGGTTTTGAGAAGAAAGAGACGATGGTGGTGCTGCGTTCTCTGCTTCATCATGTCCTCTGCTTCCGTTCGGTTTGCTTCCTCTTCTCTCCCTTTTGCTTTCTCACTATTTCTCTGATCTCTCAATTTTCTCATGTTCTCCTAAACTGTCTCCCTTCTGTTTTTCTCCTCACTGTAGCCTCTCTTCCTCCCCCCTTCTCTTCTCCTCTTTTGTTCGGCTCCTCCTCTGGCTTTTATAGCGAGAGGACGCATGCGTTTTTGGTAAGCCGGCGTGCATCACGGTGGCGAGGGATGTCAGCCGCGATACGTGCCCCTCTTGATTTGAAAATGGCTCTATTATCGCTACTAACATCTTCTTCCTTTATTATCAAGATTCATAGCTGTTGAAGACAGTGAAATGCGCTTAAGTGGAAACGGCGCCACTTAGGTTCTTCTGGTTTGGTCATTGAAGTTTTCGCAATTTTATAATCAAACCCCTGACAAAAATTTCTAATCGGATCCCTTAATTTTGGTGTCTTTTTTGGTTTGGTCCTTGGTTTCAGGTTGTGTCAATTAAGTCTCTAATTGGCCATCAAACTTCAATAATTATTCAATTAAACCCTTGGTTTGGCCAAATCAACTCTTCAAAATTATAATTGGACCCCAGAACTTTAATTTCTTCCAATAAAAGCCTAAATTGACTTAAAAATCAATTTTTCTTGCAATCAAACCCTCCATAAATTCAATTAAATCTTAGATAAAATTTAATTGAGTCCATAAACATCTGATTTTGAATATATATTTTTTCAAAATTGAATTTTCTTTGTCAACAAGACTCTCATCAGTTAACAACTGTCAAATTTCAACCTTTTGCATTTTTGAACCTTCTCAACCAATTTTTGGTCATTTTCAGCATTCCAACATCCTTTTCTCGCTCATATTATTTTTTGGATTTCTTCTGAATATATATTTTTTGTATTTTTTCATTTTTGTTTGGGAACCCAAAAATGGGTAACAACAATATTTATAAGTTTATTGTAATCATATACAGACGAATCAATATTTAGTTAGTTTTTAATTTTGTGAGTGTCTATTTTTTATTATATGATTAAATAAAAAATAATTAAAATCAAATTACAAGTTTGACTGATTAACTTCGATTAGTTAGGAATCAAACATTATAAATTACACAAATAATTCTTGATTTATTAATTAAATACATGCATATAAGTTTTAAATATATTATTGAATTTTTTTAATTAAAAAAATGTATAAAATTTCATCATATAATTTTTTTTAAAATTAACCAACTCTTGACAAGGTGGCAGATCAAATGGAAGGAGTGCTCCACTATATTCTAATCGACTTTTAAGGAATTAAGTGTTTTTGTTTTACATGATATCAAAACTACAAGACAATCAGTCTCGCTTACTCCAATAATTGCATATAGGCTTGTGGTCTTCATTCTCACAGCAAGTGGGTAGATAAATTTTAATTATTAATGCATGGCAAGAGATGGAATTGGGTTGGCATGTTTTTTTTTAATCATTCCAAAATAATATAGTTTTCGAAAAATTATGAAATATCACAATTTATATAAGTTGTCACGATTGAAAACGTGATATTTATTGTTGCTATTTAAAATAGTAATTAAAAAAAACCAGTACATTAAAAAAAATAGAGAAAGAATAAAAAAAATATATTAGAAAAATACTAAAACTTCAATTATAATATCACTAATACTATAAAAAAAAAGTCTAAATGAGATAATTACAATAATATTAAAGAAGATTACCAACAAAAATGCAAGTAAATCATATTTTTTGACAAAGGTAAGAGAGCCACGTCATTTTTTTCGGCAAGTGGTCATGCTCTTGGGTTTTTTTTAAGCTTTTATAGAGATTTTAAAGTCCATTTGTTTTTACATTTTAANANNNTTNNTTAAAAATTAAAATTTTTTTATTTATCTCAAATTTTTTTTTATATATTTTCATATTGTTTTGATATATCAATATCAAAAATAATTTTTTAAAAAACTCTAAGACTAGTTAGAGAATTTAATTATCAAAATATTAGATAGGGATTCTATTTTCTTTACTTATAAGAATTAAAAATTCCTTCTTGTTTTAAAAAATTCTCTAACTCTAAGACTAGTTAGAGAATTTAATTATCAAAATATTATATAGGGATTCTATTTTCTTTACTTATAAGAATTAAAAATTCCTTCTTGTTTTAAGTAATAACGTTATATATATATGAAGACAGTTATTCTCGCTGACCCCAAGATTAATGGCCTTAGAAAGGGGACCCTATAGCCTTGTTGTTGTCTCCAATAATTGCATATAGGCTTGTGTTCTTGTAGATTTTAATTATTAATGCATGGCAGAAGGTGATACTGACTTTTTTTTTTATTAGCACCGTTTTTTTTTTTAAATCATGCCAAAACAATATATTTTTTAAAATCATTATGAAATATCACAGTTCATATAAGTAACAAAAAAAAACATATTGAAAATATATCAAGCTTACAACATCATTAATATCATATATAAAAAAAATCCAAATGAAATAATTATAATAATTACTAAAAAATCACCTACATAAATTCAAGTAAATTATATTTGTTTGATAAAGACAAGTACGTCATTATTGAAAACACATGTTTTTTTGCAAGTTAATTAATTTAAACAAAAACCAGCTCAAAATTTTATAAAAATTCAATGGTCAAAAGATTTAAATGGTCAAGAAAGAGAGAAGATATAAAGTGATATGGTAGGAGAGAGAAAAGGGAGGAATAAAAAAACAAGAAATAATGGGTCTTCATGAATACACTATAGCTCTGTTTTTTTATATGTTTTAAAAAATATAAATTAGATAATTCTAACTACTACCCCTTGAAAGATTACTAAACAAGGTTGATTAAAAGTTTTGTTCGAAGTTAATTTAGGTTTAATAACAACTTTATATAATGATCTTTTAAATTGTAATTGAAATCATTTCATTGAGATCTTTTAAATTACACATTGGAGTTGTCTCGCGTTGCAGTGACCACAAAATTAGTTCTCTTGCATAAAAAATCACCAAGCTACTTTGTTTCTTTTTCTTATTCGAATTTCTTTTATATATATTTGAAAGTGTTAATTTAAAGTGTTTTTAATGTAAAAAAAACATAAAATTGGTCCTTTTTAGCTATCTTTTATTGCCTTTCATATATTCTCATTTCTATGCCATAAAAAAAAGGTAACAGAACGAACAAAAAAGTATACCAAAAAAATAAAAGATGAGAAATATAAATAGACGAAGCTAGAGGTGACATATTCAAATAGATAGAAAAAACAAAGAAAATACTTGAAAATAATTTTTTAGGTGTAAAACACTCATGTCTAGACTTTTTCATACAGTATTTGTCTCCGAGAATGGTTAATTTACTACAGCATTTTGAAATAAAATATCAAAATACCAATCAAATGTCAGACCTTGTGATCTTCAAAACTTTCACATGACGGGGGTGTTAGAGAACAATATAAATTATATTTTAGGAACTCACCTAATAATTTAAGTTATTGGGTTGAACTTATTCTTTGACATGTGTCACTCCCTCTGCTTAGATTATAACATTGCATCTAGGGTGTCTGGATTGGTAGCGGTTGTTTTTTAAAGTATTTTTCATTCCAAAACGTATTAAAATAATATTTTTTTATTTTAAAATATTATTTTTAATATCAGCACCTTAAAATAATCTGAAAACATTAAAAAATATTAATTTAAAATAAAAAAATTAAATTTTTTTCAAAAGTGCTTTCGAAATGCAATCTCCAATACTATCCGGTGTTAATGATTGTTTTATAGAATAATTTTCATTTGAAAAATTATTAAAATAATATTTTTTTTATTTTTTAAAAATTATTTTTGATATTAATACATTAAAATAATTTTTAAAAATAAAAAAATAATTTAAGATAAAAAAATATTTTATTTTTAAAAAATATAAAAACAAATAGGATTTAGAATTTTTACCAAAACTTAAAAGAGCTCAAGAGCCAGCTTGTGAAAAAGGTGGCGGTGGCCAGAAGTGTGATCTACCTTGATTTCTGTTGGTGATTCTTTTTATGTTATTATATCTCCAATATTTTTTTTATTATTCTCTCTCTTTCCTCTCTCATAATGTGGTGACCATTTTACATTCCAGGAGTATGAAACTGTGATGCTAGAGAGTTAGGATCATTTATCATATTTCAAGTAGGATTTAAGATTTTGGATTTGAATTTGGGGTTAATTAGCATTTAATGTTGAGGGTTTAGGATCCGTTTATGAAAACATATACATAATAATGGGAACCAGGTAGGAAGGGGACCATATAGTGCTGTCATCTTCAATAGTGTTGTCGTTGTCTCTGAAAAAGGCATACGGCCGTGTTGTCTTCATTTTTACAGCTAGGTAGATTTCAGACAGTGGCGAAGGAGGTGGGTGCGTAGCAGCTGGAAGCTGGGACATATGAAAACTTGGCTGCAGAAATGGAAAGGACAAACACGTGATCATTGTCTCATTTACTCGTGAGTTTGGTGGGGTCTTGCCACAGTTGAAAAACAAATTGAAATTGATAAGAAATAACACAATTAAGAAAATATTTTAAAAAAAATAGTGCAGTTAAAATAACATAACATTTGCGAATCATTTTAAAGTATAATTGTGCTTTTTTTTTTTTAATTGTGTTATTTTTCAAAAGATTTCAGAGAGTGGCCACAAGAACTGCTTTAAGGTGACAGGGCTCATTTTTCAAAATATTTTCTGTAATGTGTTATTTTTTTTAATTGTGCTAATTTACCTCTTCTTTTACTCCTGTGAAAATTCTGCAAAGCTACCTCTCTTATTCCCACCTCTAGCTTGTGAAGCAACGCAAATTGGAAAATGGAAGTTCAAATCACATCTAGAAAATTGATAACTCCATCATCCCCGACTCCTCACCACCTTCAAAACACGAGAGTGACATGTTTTGACCAGCTTGCTCCATTTTTTTACGTGCCTACAATCTTCTATTACCCTGTTGACGGGGAAGAATATGCTGTCAAGAACGCAGAAAAAAGTTTGCTGTTACAAAAATCTTTGTCTGAAATCTTAACACTCTATTATCCATTCGCAGGAAGATATGCAAGAGATAATCTTTCAATCGAATGTAATGACAAGGGAGTAGAATATTTGGAAGCCAAAGTATACGGAAGCCTCTCTCAGTTTCTTCAGCGGACATCGCCGAATCACTTGGTTCAACAGAACTTTCATCCAGACTACAGCTCTCCACTAGCAGTGCAATTCAACGAGTTTGAATGTGGTGGAGTCGCTATAGGTATTTCAATGACACACAAGATAGGAGATGGATTCACCATGTTCACATTGATTAACAACTGGGCTACTGCATGCCGAATAGGAGTCAATAAAGTTCATCGCCCAAGTTTCGAATTGGGTATCATTTTCCCACCACGAGAAGCATCTAGAGTTCAGAATGTGGTTCTAGGAAGAGCTCCGACTAATAAGATTGTCACAAAGAAGTTTGTGTTTGATGGTGAGGCAATATCAAATCTGAAAGCAGCTGCTAGTGCAAGCAGTTCACAGTTCAACAGACACCAACTGACGAGAGTAAAGGTTGTGACAGCACTTATTTGGAGTGCATTTATTAGGGTAGATCAAGCTAGGGATGGAAGAAGGAGACCTTCCATGTTGAAAGTTCCAGTGAATCTGCGAGGAAAGACAAATATAAAAATCCCAGAAAACTCTTGTGGGAACTTTATAAGTTGGGCAGTAACGCAATATCTGCCAAATGATGAGATAAAGATGCAACTTCATGAATTGGTAAGCAGGATCCATGATGCAATTGAGAAAACTGTCTCAAATTATGAGAAAGCCTCAAATGGCGAAGACTTATTTTTTATGGTTAACGAAGACTTTCAGAAGGTAAGTCAAGCATTGATGGAAAGTGAGGCAGATGTCTATATGTTTTCTTGCTGGAGCCGGTTCCCACTGTATGACGCAGATTTTGGTTGGGGAAAGCCCGCTTTGGTGAGTAGAAGTGTGCAGGTTGAGAAAGAGATGATTTTGCTTCTGGACACTAAAGATGGCAAAGGAATTGAGGCAAGGGTGAGCTTGGAAGAAAACAAAATGCTTCTTTTCCGACAAGATCCATATATTCTAGCATTCAGTCACTACAAAAAAAGCAGACTATAATTCTCCTTCTCGTATGTTTAGTGACATTATTAGTGTCGTTAAAAATGTTACCCATTTAACTGGGGCTTTATTTCTTGATTATTCAGTCGAGCTCTGACTGTGAGTTCGCCAAATAATGTGTGCAATCCTGTGAGTGTTGCATGTGAATGCTTAATTTCTCGTATTATAAAAAAACTTGATTGCTTTTAATTGCATAACTAAAGTGTTTGGAGTATGGATGTTTTATTTCTGCAGGCTTTCATCTTTAAGTTGATTTGTACAAGTGTCTCATCAGTGACAATTTTTTGGTAGTACCAAGATCTGCCGGATCTTTCAAGCAAATTATTATCGTCATCTCATGCAGTAGGCTGGATTTCCTCTTCTTGTAATGCTTCTCGTTCTTGTTTTTATGAGGACAATCATGCCTCACATGACTCCGCGTTTCGCAATCAATAACATCTCTCTCATTTGAATCACCTTTGTCACTTTGTTCACCTTCGAAGTTCTATCGATTTGCGTACTTTTCTTTTCAAAAATTTATTCAATCTTATATCCTCCTCCTCCTCATCATCATTGCTTTCATCATCCATTTTGTGTACCGAGGACTTCAAAGCAACTGTCATTTTCTTCGGCACGTTTTCATCCATTTTAAGATCCTTCATCTTTCCTTCATTTGCTGTTAATGAAACAATAAACTCATCAGAGTTTAAAGTTTTGAGGTTCTTGGAATTCTCTATTGCCGTGACCAAGACTTGAGTATACTCGTACTCGATTATACTAGAGGAGTTGTCAAGCATAGCTCAATGTATCTCGATTCATGTTTTATAATCAAGCTAACTGTAACAGTGTTAAATGTGCATGGGATGCACACTTCGGCAGGCTAGCCAAAACAGGCCTTGAGGGTGCTGGCAGCCATGCCAACAGGGGAGAAATCGGCAGCGCAGATTTGTGCGGCTGTAGGTTCGTCAAAGGAAAATCGGCAGCGCAGATTGTTGACGAACATTGGCTTGACGATGGAATGTCCAAGCCAGGCAGGAAAACTTCGTCGGGGCATAGGCGACGGACGGACCGGGGTATGCCGAGGAATTCGGCAAATAAGACATTGGCGACTGCACGCAGAGGCGACCCGGCCGTGCAGAATTGGCGACTGCACGCAGATGCGACCGGCGAATACAGGCAGCTTGTGCAAGTCACGGGCTTGACTTGGCACGATCGAAAACTTGGACGAAGGACTGTCCAAGGCATGCGAGTGACTCAACAGCTGACGAAGCAAGAGCTGGCAGATGGGGCTGCCAGGTGAGCATGCAGAACGTGGGCTAGTGGCAGTCATGGTCTTCCTAGATCATGGGGCAAAACGTGGGTGATGTGGCAGCCTCCTAGGGGCAGAACGCGGGAGACTAACTGGAGTGCTCTCCAAGCTGCTGAGATCATGGAGATCATGGGGGAGAAAGTGTCCTACTATGTCCTGAAAAATAGGAGATCATGGGTGAGCCTTGCAGCTCACATACTTGGCTATAAATACTTGTTGATGCTCTTAGCATAGGAAGAATGTAGAGCACGCAGCATAGGGAATCCATAGAGAGAAATAACGTGTAAGCTTGATTGTGTAGCATGCAAATTCTGTGCATAGCACACTCATTGTGTAATCCTTTGTTGACGAGATAAATAAAGGTTGAGAGTTCTTCTTGTATTCTCGGTGTGCTTCGTGTTGTTCAATTCTTCTTGTGTATTCCGCTTGTCTTCTAACTTGGGAAAGTGGGGAAACCTCTCGGGTGAGGGAAACACTTAGTTACTAGGCAAACACGAGTGGAATTGGCGAGGGAAGGCTGAGTCTAGCGAGGGGCTAGGCTGCCGCACGGGTTTCTTCACGGAGCGAAAAATTACCCCGTGACACTAACCATATTATTTAAATTCACATCACAAGAAATTAACATGATAACAAATTGAATAGGAGATTCCTTAGCAAGCATTTCCAAGTAATATCAATTTCAACATTATTATAAATTAAAAGGAAAATTACATTGATTCTTTTATAGTTTAGTTATTTTTTTACTTTATTTTTATTTTTTTATTTATCAATGCATTTTTTTTACTTTAAGAAAAAAAATAAATTGTCCTCGTATATAATATGTTATAAATACACACAAATAACAAATCAAATATCCAAAATTCTTGTTTTTTTTTTCTCTCTCCTAAATCTCCCTTTCCTTCACTGACTCGATCTCGCAATCCCACCACTTCCCCCGCACAAGCTCAAAAAATAATTCAATCAATCCGAAATTTCCATTCCAAAAATAGAAATTAAAATCAAACCCGAGATAAAAGAAGTACAAGAAAATTAAACTGTAATTTCTTGCAAAAATATAGAAAAAATAAAAATATAACTAAAGTACTGGAGTTTCAATATAATTTCTCATTTATTAAATCAATAAAAACACAATCTTTTTTTTTACAAACTAAGGGGTCACGTGCAGCAATTTCACTCAAACCACACGCATAATTTGGCGATCTCACAGTCAGAAACCGGCTGGATTTCTTTATTTGATTGCACACACTAAACATAACAAGAAAATAAAGCCTAAATTACATAACCAGCTTGGAGCACAAAAAGGAGAGGGGTAGTTGATGATGATACAGCTTAATTTTTTAGGAGGTACTGAATGCTAGAATATCAGGATCTTGTTGAAAAAGAAGCATTTTATTTTCTTCCAAGCTCACTATTGCCTCAATTCCATAACCATCTTTAGTGTCGAGAAGCCTAATACACTACCTTGGAACCTGCGAATTACCACCACACACCAAAGTTGGCTTTCCCCAACCAAAATCAGCTTCATACATAGGGAACCGACACCAGCAACCAAACATATAGACATCTACTTCATTTTCTATCAATGCTTTACTTACCTTCCGAAAGCCGTCCATCACCAGAAAAAATAAGTCATCATCACCTGTAGCTTTTGAATAATTTGAGAAAGCATTTTCAATTCCGCTATTAATTCGACTTACCAATTCATGAAGTTTCACCTCGCTCTCATCACCTGGCTTGAATTGAGCGACTGCCCAGCTTATCAGGTTTCCACAGGAATTTTCTGGTATTGGTTGCGGTATCTTTCCTCGCAAATTAACTGGAACTTTCATGAGGGAAGGCCTCATGCAGCCATGTCTGGCTTGAGACAACCTCATTAAACACCTCCATATAAGTGCTATCACAACCTTCACTCGTGTCACTTGGTAGTTGAGAGACTGATGTGAACCGCTAGCACTGAAATTTGTAGCTTCTTTCAGCTTCGAAATCGCTACACCATCGAACACAAACATTTTAGTGACAATATTATTAGTTACAGCTTTGATTGTAACAATATTCTCCACTCTAGATGCAGCTCTTGGTGGGAAAATGGAAGCTAATTCGAAACTCGGGCAAGGCACTTGATCGACCCCAAAGCGGCTCGCAGTAGTCCAGGCATTAATGAAGGTGAACACCGTGAATGCATCAGCAATCTTGTGTGTCAAAGATATACCTATAGCAATTCCACCACATTCAAACATGTTGAATTGAACAGCTAATGGAGAGCTATTACTTGGATCAAAGTAATGAGGAGCTAAGTGACTCTTCAAGTTGGTCTCAAGCTCACGGTCACCAAAAAGCTGAGAGAGAGAGCCATTTACTTGGGCTTCAAAAAATTCTGCCCCCTTGTCATTACATTCAATAAATGGATCATCTTTTGCGCATCTTCCTGCGAATGGATAATAGAGGGCTAAGATTTCAGATAGTGAGTTTTGCATCTGCAAACTTTTTTCTGCATTTTTGACATCATATTCTTCACCATTAGCAGCGTAGTAGAAGATGGCAGGCACATAAACATACGGAGCAAGCTGGTCAAGCGATGATATTTTCAAGTTTTGAAGGTGGGGTGGAGTCGGAGATGATGGAGTAATCAATTTTCTAGATATGATTTGAACTTCCATATTCAAATTTGCTTTGCTTCACAAGCCAGAGATGGGAGTAAGATTTGGTAGTTTTGTAGAATTTTTTACACAAGTTAAGAAACAATGCTGGGAACACGTTTTAAAGCAAATTATTACAAATTTTACAATTTATTTTCGTGTTTTAAAAATATTTTTTAAAAAATTTAAAATTATTTTATTTAAAATTAATATTTTTTTATTATTTTTTATTTTTTTGATGTGCTAATATTAAAAGTAATTTTTTTAAAATAAAAAAAATATTATTTTAATATATTTCTAAATAAAAAATTCATTTTATATATATATCCACGTTTTAAAGTAAATTTTTAAAAACTGTCAATAGATGGGCCATGTAAATGTGATGGAGTTTGTCTCGGAGTTGGGTGGCATCACACTCTAGCAGATGGCATTGGAGCTCTCCATTTCATAAACTCTTGGGCTACTTTAGCACGCGGCCTTTCTATCACTATTCCACCGTCGCTTGATCGAACCATCCTCCGTGGTCGGGTGCCACCAAAATCTACTTTCCATCATGTTGAATATGATCCACCACCTCCTATGAATACTCTTACCAAAAACACAAAATCCCAATCTTTGGCAAATTTTAAAATTACACTGGATCAAATTAATTCCATAATTAAAAGCAAAGGCAAACAACGTCGAGAGCGAAACCAAGTACACCATCTACGAGATCCTAGCCGCACACATATGGCGTTCTGTATCGTAGGCACGTAATTTTCTTGAAAATGATCATAAAACCAAATTACTTATATCGGTCGATGGTCGTTCCAGACTGAATCCTCCACTTCAGTGTAGCTACTTTGGCAATGTGATATTTAGAGCTTCTCCGATTGCTTTATCCGGTGACCTTTCATCGGAATCATTTATGTGCACCGTAGAAAGAATTCATAGAGAGATAAAGAAAATGGATGACGAGTATTTAAGATCTGCTGTAGTTGCTGGAAAACAAATTATGCTTGAATCTACTGCTCTTCAATAGTCTTGCATAAACACACTTATCAGTACCAGATTCATATTCCTGATCCCATTTGACAATAATTCATCTTGGTGGAGCTGTATCTTAGCTGGATGCACAATGCTACAGAGTAATATATATATATATATATATATATATAAAAACATTATTAAATAAATTTTTGGATTTATATACTTTTTTTGATACAGTATCGTAATATTAATTATCAAGTAATCATATTTTATCTAATAAAATCAATCACTATGTACTGGTGAATTTACGCGATCACTGAGTTTAAAGAATTTTTATTTGAAAGAGTACTGGGATAGAGTAATCTCATCCAATAACTTTTTTTTTTGTTAAGATTATTATTTGAAACAAAATATAATTAATTAAAATATACATGCATAAATTTTTAAATTTATTATTAATTTTTTAATTAAAAAACACGTGTATAATGCCATCATAGTAATTTTTTAAATTATCCAACTCTTGATTATCAAATAGATGGAGCACTCAACTTTGTTCTCATTGACTTTTACGTAATAAAGTTTTTTTTACATTATCTCATAATTAATGTGTTGTCTTTTCATGTCACTCTCTTAATTTGTTTTTTATGTAATCGCTTAGCATTTTGTTGTTTCACTTTTTTAGCTAGGATTAATTGAAGGTTAAAATTAATTACGGCTGTGTAAGATTTTTTATTAGGGAAATCTTCCAATTTCTCTAATAAAAATTCCATAAAGTTATAATCCAAGCAGCAGTTAGATAGAAAAAATGTATTAAAATAATATATATTTTTAAATTATTTTGATATATTAATATTAAAAATAAATTTTAAAAAATATATTATTTTAATACATTTTTAATTAAATAATATTTCAAAAATAATTATTACCAGATTGTTATCGGAGAAAAGAGAATGCCAGCAAAGCATGGACCAAACATTAAATGAGTTTGACCGATGTTGCCTATAATTCAAATCAACCTTGCTTGCTATAAGAATGAAGACCACAAGCTCAACGCTGTATGAAATTCTAGTGGTAGAAGAGAAAAATATCTATTGATAATAATTATGATTATTAAAATAATTCATTTTGGTTCCTATAAATATTATTTTATAGAAAGAGTTTCACTAAGTTCTACTTCCACCTTCAGATTTTCTAAAAAATCAGACCTACGAGTTTTTGGGTTTATGATAAATTTGTAATTTTTTATTTTTTTATAAGTTATTTGAAGACATAAATAAATTTATTTGGATTGCTGTAGTGTTTTTAGGCTAAAAATACTTGAAAATAAATTTTTTAGAAGTAAAACACTTATGTCCTGATTTTTTAATGGTAGTGGTCACTGTAATCTGATCAGAAAATATGTTAATTTTTCAAAATAATAAAAATAAACAAATAATTATCTATTCCATTAAAAAAAAAAAAAAAAACTAAGGCACATGGATGCCTTAGTCCAGCACACCAGAACTTTTTATTGGAGGAGGCCCATGCATGCAAGACCAACTAGGCCATATTCCTAGGGCTTTTTTTCTATTTTTTTTTTCTTTTCTTTTTCTTATATCCAATTTTATCCTTGACAAACATATTTTTTATTATTATTTTTACTTAATTTTTTTTTATTTTCATCTTTTGATATTAAAATATAATTTGTTTTATTTTGATATTTATAAATTTACCATAATCTCATATAGATGCATCAATATTTAATTGGTTTTTAATTTTGTAAGTATTTAATTTTTTATCATATAATTAAATAAAAAATTATAAAAAAATAATTAAAATCAGATTACAAGTTTGATTGATTAACTTCAATTTGTTAGGTACAAATATTATAAATTATACAAATAATTCTTGATTTATTAATTAAATATATGCATATATTTTTAAATTTATTATTGAAATTTTTATAATTAAAAACATGTATAAATCTCATCATATTAATTTTTTAAATTATCCAACTCAAGGTGCAGATATAATAAATGGAGTACTCAACTTTGTTTTAATTGACGAATTAAGTTTTTTTTTTTTTTATGATATCAAATAGATGGAGTACCCGCTGCTAATCACCATACATAGCTAGCTAGTGGAGCAATAAACCTCGTTCTCATTGACTTTTGAGTAATAACGTTTATATATATATATATTATACAAATATTATTGAAATAAATTATACAAATAATTCATTATTGAAATTTTTGAATAATATTATAAATTATACAAATAATTCTTGATTTATTAATTAAATAAATTCTTCTTCATTAAGAATTTCTACATTAACTAAGATTCCTCCTTGACTAAAATTTTATCTAACAATGATAAAACTCTAATATTATTATGTATGCGTAATTTTCTGAATTTTATTTTTTAATAGTAATTAAACACTATAAAATATTGCTGGGGTGTAAAAATATTTTTTAAAAAAATAATTTTTTAAAATTGATTATTTTTTGTATTTTCAGATCATTTTACTATTAAAAATTTTTTTAAAAATTTTTTTTTTGATATTTTTTTAATAATTAGTTTTTGAAAGCAATCGCTATTTTAATAATAAATGTGCAATTTTTTTTTAATGCAGAAAAGAGAGTGCCACCAAAGCTTGGAACAAACATTAAATGAGTATACATGTCGCCTATAATTCAAATCAACCTAGCTGTAAGAATGAAGACCACAAGCTCAACGCTGTATGCTTTTATTAGAGACAACGGCCAATAGTACAGGGTCTCTTTCCTGAGTCCCCCATGGTTATAATTGATGAATATGTTCTTAATTAGAAGGTTTGAAGCTCTAGTAAATTAAATAGTTTTTTTTACTATAGATATTATAAATTATAAATAAAGCTAAAAGATAAGAGAAAAACAATACTTTTCTATATCCATTAGCTCTTATAATAGTAATTTTATAGTGGTGGTTATTTTTATTTTTTTTTGCATTTTGACTCTTTTTTTTTCCTTTGGTTATTGATTTTTATATATATAATTTAGTCCTTCTATATTTATAAAAATTTACAATAGATAATTTATTTTAATTTGTTTTTATATAGTTATTACAGTATTAAAAAAATATCTCAGTATGAAGTTGGTATTTGAAAAATTCAGTATTGCAATATGATTTATTTTTTAAAAAATTAGTTAAATAAAAATAATTTTAAAAAACTAGGTTATTAAAGTTTATAGAGTCAATAACCCGGTTTGTGAGTTTGACAAGATAACCCTGGTTGCTACTGTTTGTGGGTTTAGCGGGGTATTTTTTTCTAATTGAATTCGATTATATGATCGTCTATTTATCTTTTTATGATATAGTTAACAAAAAATTTCAGAAAAAAACATGTTATTAAATTTTAGAAAGTCCATAGGCTTGTTGACATGTATGACAATTTAACTTTTATTTTTTTATTTTTTATAATTTTTTTTCAATTTCATCATTTGATATTAAACTGATTGAGAATTGAGTTTCACAATTTGTTTCGTTTTGTTTTCTATGAGGTTATCATAGTTTTAAAAAAAAGTCTTAATATTGGTTTAACGATTGATTTTGCGATCATCTATTTTTATTATCATATAATTAAATAAAATAGTTTTAAAAAACAAGTTATAAATTCCAATGGAGTCCATTACCTGGTTTGCGGGTCTGACATGTTGACTCGGATTACCCAAGTCATGGGTTTAGTGAATTTATTCATCAAACCTAATATTTTTTTTTTTAGTTTCTACTCTAATTTTTCTATTTTTTTTATTTCACTTTTATTCAATATCAGATTGGTTGATAAATGGATTTTATGATTTATTTTTTTCTACTTTCTATAGGGTTATCATGATCTCAAATAAATATCTTTTTTAGGGTTGATACTCGATTTTTAAAGCATCTAATGTTATCATAAAATTAAATAAAAATAATTTATAAAAATAAAAAAAGCTATTAAACCCATTGAATTCTATGACCCAGGTTGTAGGGTGACTGAGATCGATCCAATCTGAAATCATCTCAATATAAAAAATAATTTATCGTCTTAAATTTTTTAAAAAAATTATGTCATGTTTTATTGCTTATTCAATTTTTTTAATCTATTAAATTGAATAATTCATTTTGGATCAGTTCTTACATAGTTTAATTCAAAACTCGAGTTACGTAAAAAGCTAGATTGAGAGATTTCAAGATTGAATTGCTTGATTAAATTTAATAATACTACTCAAAAATTCTTTATAGTCAATATTTTTTTTAAGTTTAGAAAAAAACTATTTTAACCCGTGGTATAACATGGTCGAAAAACTATTTTAACCCGTGGTATAACATGGTCGAGTATATATATGAGTTGAAATTTTCTTGTACATTTTCCACCAAAAAATTGTTTGTCCTAGTCATATTGTATGCTTGAGTTGAAAAATATGTATAAAAGATTGATCATTGATTGTAATTTCAGAGCTTTTTTTTAGCATGTAGAAATAAAATATCAAATTACCAATCACATTATTTATTAAATCAAGATAAATTCTAAACCTCAATAACTCTATAAAAGAAAACATGATTGGGATCAACCTCTTGTAAGCTTTTGTGGAAATTCTCCAGAATTTTCGCAGGAGTAAAAGAAGAGTTTTTTCTTGTAAATTAGCACAATTAAAAAGTAATAAAGAAATAGTGATAATATTGTCATTGAAATTTTCATGTCTCTAATATTTTTTTTCCTCTTATTTTTCCTTAGTTTATTATTTTACTGTTTATTTTATAATTTAAAATAAATCACAAATATTTTCTCTGATTTTCTTAACTGCATGTATCATAAAATATACCGTAAAACCAATATTATAGCTTCGTACGTACCTTCTAATTAAGAATATATTCAATTATAAGCATGGGACTCAGGAAAGGGACCCCCGCATTCTTACAGCTATGTAGATTTGAATTGTAGGCAATATAGGTTATACTCATTTAATGTTTGGTCCATGCTTTGTTGGCACTCTCTTTTCTGCATTAAAAAATCAAAAAAGCAAATTTATTATTAAACTATGAATTATTTTAAAAATATTTTTATTAAAATAACATTTATTTTATTTTTAACATCAACATATCAAAATAATTTAAAAAAACAAGAAAAAATCATTTAAAAAAATATATTTTTACACTGCAAAAACAAAGCATGCACCATGTTTATATATTTCCTTAACTGATGAACATAAAGGTTTGAAGCTCTAGTAACCTAATGAGGTTTATTTATATATATATATATATATTCCCTCTAAATATAAACTCCTCAGCTGGAAGTTTAGTGACTTATAAGAAAAAGCAAAAAGAAAGTTTGACCTTTGTTCTTTAATTTCTTTGAGTGGATATGAAACTGTGATGCTAGAGTTGAAATATTCTAGCAGTATTTTTGTCTTCATCATGATGTATGCCTGATTTTCTGAATTTTATTTTCTAATATAGTAACTAAACACTATAAGAGATTGCTGGGGTGTAAAAATATTTTATTTAAAAATGATATTTTTTAAAATTGCTTTTTTTATATTTTTAGATTATTTTAATATTAAAAATAAATTTAATTTTTTTTTTGATAATTTGTTAACTATTTGTTTTTGGAAACAATCGCTATTTTAATGATAAATGTGATTTTTTTTAATGCAGAAAAGAGAGCGCCAACAAAGCATGTAACAAACATTAAATGAGAATGCTGCCTCTGTATAGTTCAAATCTACCTTGCTGTAAATTCGGGTAAAAAAATTTAAATAACTAATTAAATCGAGAAAATTAAAAAAAAATAATTAAAAAAACTGAACCTAAAAAAATTGAATTAATCAATTAGAAAATCATAAAAAAATTCTTGTTTAATTTTCAAAAAAAATATGATTAATAATTTTGGTTTAAACCGGTTTGAAAAAAAAATCAAATCAAAATTAATTATTCTTAATTTAATTATTTATTTTAATTTAAAACCAGAAGAAACCGAAGTAAAATTACTCATCCCTAGCATGTAAGAGCGAAGACCACAAGCTCAACGCTGTCTGCAATTAGTAGAGGGAGTGGCCCGCAATGAGGACGTACTTGTTTCCTTCTATTGAGATTTGAGATGATTGTAGTCAAGTTATATCAAAATTAGAGTCCTGGGTTTGAAGATCACAAGGTGACATTTCATTCTAGTGATTGGAATTTTGATATTTTATTTCAACATGCAGAAAAAAAACTCTGAAATCATAATTTATAAGCAGTCTTTTATAGTGTTTAATTACTACATTAGAAAATAAAATACAGAAAATCAGGCATACATTATGATCAAGACAAGCAATTTTTCAATGAAAATACTGCTAGAAAAATTTGAACTCTCTAGCATCACATGAAGTTTCTGGAGCTTCAAACCTTCTAATGAAGAATATGTTCATCAGTTAATAAAATATATAACCATTGTCCATGCTTTGTTTTTATGGTGTAAAAATATTTATATATATATATATATATATATATTTAGATCGTTTTGATATATTAATAATAAAAATATTTTTTTAAAATATCTTTTGAATATATTTTCAATTAAAATATATTTTGAAAACAATAGCTATATAAATAACAAATACACTATTCTTTTTTTTTAATGATCACGTGTTTGTCTTTTCCATTTCTTCAAATGAATGCAGCCATCAGATCCCTTAAATTGAGAGAATAAATCAGATTACATGAATAAAGAAATTAATTAAATATATAATGCATCAATCTTATTTCTAAATATATTGAATTTTAATACTCATCACATGTAACTGAAGAAGAAACATTAGCTAGTTATAGTAAAGAAAATTGTACTGGTAGAAGTGCAAAAACAAAAGAAAAAAAAAACTGATGAGACATACAAAGCAAATTCAAAGGCAGGGAGCACAAGCAACTACAAACACGAGTTACGCAAACTGGACATACAAATCAACATTACATATACCATGTGAAGAAGAAACCGATGATGTTCTTAGGTAGTGAAAGCTAAAAGATCAGGATCTTGTTTAAAAAGAAGCATGTTGTTTTCTTCCAAGCTCACCCATGCGTCAATTCCATTACCATCTTTCGTGTCAAAAAGCAAAATCATCTCTTTGTGAGCCTGCACACCTCTACTCACCAAAGTGGGCTTTCCCCAACCAAAATCTGCTTCATACATAGGGAACCGACACCAGCAAGAAAACAAATAGACATCTTGTTGTTCAGTTTGCTTCAATGCTTCATCTAGCTTTCGAAAGCCGTTCATCACCATGATAAAAAATTCATCAGAACTTGAAGCTTTCGCGTAATTTGTGAGAGTTTGTTCAATGCCATCATGGATCCGACTTACTAAATCGTGAATTTTCACCTCGCCCTCATCATTGGGCATAAAATGGGAAGCTGACCAACCTACGAAGTTTCCACAAGAGTTCTGTGGTATAGGAAGGTTTGTCTTTCCTCGCAGATTGATAGGAACTTTGAAGATGGAAGGTCTCATTCGGCCATGTATAGCTTGAGACACCCTAATAAAACTCCTCCATATGAGTGCCGCGACAACCTTGACTCTTGTGATTTGTTGTTTCGGCAACTCTGAATTGTTATTTCTAGCGCTGGCACTAACAGCAGCTTTCAAATTTGATATTGCTTCAGCATCAAACACAAACCTTTTTGTGACAATCTTATTTGTAGCTGTAGCTTTACGTTCCCAATTCTCGATTCTAAATGCATCTCTTGGTGGGAAAATCGAACCCAATTCGAAACTTGGAGGGCGTGCCTTGTCGATCCCTATTCGGCACGCAGTTGCCCATGCCGTAATGAATCCAAATGCTGAGAATGCATCGACCATCTTGTGTGTCATAGATACACCTATAGCAATTCCACCACACTCAAACCTGTTGAATTGAACAACTAGCGGAGGGCTATTAATAGGATCGAACATTGGTGGAACAAAGTGATTCTGCAACTGGGTCTCAAGCTCTTCATCGCTGAGGAGTTGAGAGAGAGAGCCAGCTACTTGGGCTTCCAAATACTCGGCTCCCTTTATCATTGCATTCAATTAAGGGTTCATCACTCGAATATCTTCCTGCGAATGGATAATATAGCGTTAACACCTCAGACAATGATTTCTGTAACCGCAAACTTTTCTCTGCATTGCTGATTACGCCACATTCTTCTTCATTAGCTGGGTAGAAGTAGAAGCTAGGCACGTAATGATTCTGACCATGCTGGTCAAAACTTGATATTTTCAAGCTTTGAAGGTGGGGTGGAGTTGGAGATGATGGAGTGATCCATCTTCTAGATGTGATTTCAATTTTCATGTTCAAATGCTTTGAAATATGAAATAAGAGTTGGGGTTTTTTGTCAGAGTATTCCTCGAGAAGAAAGAGCAACGCATGACTTCAGCATTGCGCGTCTGTTAAATATAGATGGAGCATTCAATTTAGGGAAATTATTCACACCAAAACTCAATAACTACGTGGTGATATGCAAGTTACAAATTTTCCACGTAAGAGACAAGAGGAAGATAAGCCAGCTACGTGGTGACCATGCAAGTCACAGAATTTTTTGATTTTATTTTTTTGATTTTGTATTTATTATTAAAATAATATAAAATTATTTTTTTAATTTACCCAACAATTTATACTTCGAGATCGAAATTGGTTTTTGATATAATATTACAATCTCAATAACAACACGGCTGGGAGTTCAATTCTATTTTAATTAAAATAAAATATTTTAAATTTAAGTAAAAGTAAAATTTCTTCAAGTTAAAAAACTTTCAACCAAAATTAAAAATTTTAAAAGGAGACAAATAATGTGAGTATATATAAGTTTTTAACTTGAAGAAATTTTACTTTTACTTGGCTAATTCTGTTAAAATATAATATAAAATTAAAAACCAAGCTAGCTATTTTGTTTCTTTATCTTATTCGAATTTCTTTTATATATATTTGGAAGTGTTAATTTAAAGTGTTTTTAATGTAAAAACAAAACATCCAAAAAATCCTTTTTGGCTATCTTTTGTTGCCTTTCATATATTCTCGTTTCTATACCATAAAAATAAAAATAAAAAAAGCGAACAGAATGAACAAAAAAGTATATCAAAAAAAAAAAAAAATAGAAGATGAGAAATATAAATAGACATAAAAAGAAAAAAAAAATAGGCTAAGGCATGTGGATGCCTTACGCCTACGTGCTTGAATTTTTTTTTTTTTTTTTTTTTTTTGAGGCTTGGGCAAAATATAATTTGTTTTATTTTAATATTTGTAGATATATTATGATTTTATATAAATATTATGATATTTAGTTAATTTTTAATTTTATAAGTGTCTTTTTTTCTTATCATATAATTAAATAAAAAATTATAAAATATATATAGTTGAACCCGAATTATAAGTTTGATTGATTAATTTTGATGAAATAGAAATCAAATATTATAATTTATTTTGATTGCGTAAGTCATTCTTGATTTATTAATTAAAAACATGTATAAATTTTTAAATTTATTATTATTTTTTTAATTAAAAACACGTGTAAAATGCTATCATATTAATTTTTTAAATTATCCAACAAATAGATGAAGTACTTAACTTTGTTCTCATAGACTTTTAAGTAATAATATTTTTTTTACAATATCTCATAATGTGTCGTATGTCACTCTCTTAATTTGTTTTTTTATGTAATTGCTTAGCATTTTGTTGTTTTACCTTTTACCTAGGGTTAATTGAAGGTTAAAATTATGTTTACATGAGATTTTTTTAACAACATCATCATTTAAATAGCATAACCAATTCACTCCTGGCCTGCTAATTTGAAAAAGACACAGCAATTATTTATTTATTTATTAACATTTATGATAGTGGATTAATTTTATCGGATACTTTAATCAAGTTTTTAATTTTTATTTTAAATATTTCATTATATATAGGCAAAAATAATAATATTTATATTTGCACTTCACTTAAAACCAAAATTCAAGCTCTTATTGTATTAAAGATTCTCTTCTAAAAACATTACCTAATACTGCTCTATTTGTAAAAACAATTTTATATCATCTTTTATAAATGGCAAAAAAAGACAAGCTTTTGTTATTCACTTTAATCAACGGTTAAGATTTATTTTTCAACATTTAATATCAAGATTCCATTAACCCATGAGCCTTGAAATCTTCCAATTTCTCCAATAAAAATTCCATAAAGTTCTAATCCAAGCAGCAGTTAGATAGAAAAAATGTATCAAAATAATATATATATTTATATTTTTAAATTATTTTGATATTTTAATATTAAAAATAAATTTTAAAAAATATATTATTTTAATACATTTCTAATTAAATAATATTTCAAAAATAATTATTACCAGATTGTTATCGGAGAAAAGAGAATGCCAGCAAAGCATGGACCAAACATTAAATGAGTTTGACCGATGTTGCCTATAATTCAAATCTACCTTGCTTGCTATAAGAATGAAGACCACAAGCTCAACGCTGCATGAAATTCCTGCGGTAGAAAAGAAAAATATCTATTGATAATAATTATGATCATTAAAATAATTTATTTTGGTGGCTGTGAATTTTATTTTGTAAAAAGTTTCATTAAGTTCTACTCTGACCTTCAACTTTTTTTAAAAATCAGATCTAATCTCAAGGAGTTTTTGGATTTATGATAGATTTGTAATTTTTGATTTTTTTATGGGTTATTTGAAGGTATAAACAAGTTTATATGGGTTGCTATGATGTTTTTGGGCAAACAATACTTGAAAATAAATGTTTTAGGTGTAAAATATTTATGTCTAACTTTTCAATAATTAAAATTTATTGTAATAGGGTTCGTGAAATTAGTCGAGATACATATAAATTAATTTAAATATTTATATTAATAAAAAAAAATATCACAATAATTTGGTTAGAGCAAACAACATGTTACTTGCTTTTAATTTTTCCAAAAACATAAAGATGAACAATAAGTCTCCCATGAAAAATAAAACTTATCCTTAGTCCTGTGCGCCAGAACTTTTTATTGGAGGCCCAGGCATGCAAGGCGAACCAGGGCCACATTAATAGGCTTTTTTTTTTCTTTTCTTTTTTTATTTCCAATTTTATCCTTGGCAAATAGATTTTTATTAATTTTTCTTATTTAATTTTTTTTATTTTCATCTTTTGATATTTTATAGATTTTTTATTTAAAAAAATAGAATTTTTTCATTTTTCTATTTATAAGTTTAAATTTATCAAAATCTCATATAGACGTATTGATATTTAGTTAGTTTTTAATTTTACAAGTATCTATTTTTCTTATTATATAATTAAATAAAATATTATAAAAAAAAATTGAAATTGAATCAGGAGTTTGATTGATTAACTTCGGTTAGTTAGGAATTAAACATTATAAATTACACAAATAATTCTTGATTTATTAATTAAATATATGCATATATTTTTAAATTTATTATTGAAATTTTTTTAATTAAAAGCATGTATAAAATCTTATCATATTAATTTTTTTAAATTATCCAACACTCTTGACAAGGTGCAGATCAAGTAAATGGAGTACTCAACTTTGTTCTAATTGACGTTTTAAGGAATTAAGTTTTATATATATATATCAAATAGATGGAGTTCTCAACTTTGTTCTGGTTGACGTCAAGATTGATGGGCCTTAGAAAGGGGACCCCATAGCACGTTAAAAAAGAGGAAAGAGAATATATATATATATATATATATATATATATTAGAGACATACCAAAATTTTTATTACAATACCACCAATATTATAAAAAAATCAAATCTAGATTTGTTTTTTAAATATCACCGCACCGGTTTGAGTTCCACAAACCTTATAGTAACTGGAGACTTATATAATCGTTAACTTCAGGGCCGGTGGGATTAATCTAGTTATGTGTAAGTTGGCCCGGATACCCACATTAATCTAACAAAAAATCTAATTAAGATGATTACAATAATATCAAAGAAGATCACCAACAAAAACACAAGTACATCATATTTTTTTGGCAAAGTCAAGTGAGCGACTACTATCTTTATCTTTTCTAGTCATGCTCTTATGCTTTTTAAAGCTTTTGTAGAGATTTTAAAGCCTGTTTGTTTTTGCGTTTTAAAAGTTTTTTTAAAAAAAATTAATTTTTTTTCTTTACCTTAAATTATTTTTTTGTGTTGTCAGATTTTTTTTATGTGTTAATATAAAAAATAATTATTAAAAAGATTCTAAGATTGATTAGAAAATCTAATGATCAAAATATTAGGTGGGGATTTTATTTTTTTTATTCATAAAAAACAATAATTTCTTGTTTTTTTCCCATTACTAAAAAGATCCTGACCCAAAAATAAATCATTGTAAGACCCACGCTCTAAATAAAAAAAACCTAATACATTGTCCCTATTAGAGAGTATTGAGAGCCAAAAATCAAGTGCTTCCATGCTTGGATGAATTTGGGATCAACCAAGTTCAATTGGCATGTTACATCTATTTTTTGCTAACCTTGAGATGATAAGTAGGCCACCAAAGGCCCTGCTGGGTTTTCTTCGAAATTAGTTCTCTTGGAATAACATAGCCAAATTCTTGATTTTGCCCTGACTCTTGCTTGATGCCTGTCTAGTACAGAATATTGCTGTAAAAAGATATGCCTTGTAACATGACTTTTGCAACCTTAGCTAGCAATCATTTTCTGACATATGGCATGTAAATGTAGAAATGTATTATTAAAAATTATTTGCGTCGTTGAAAGTGAATATATTTATCTTATAGAATATAATGTAATTATTTATGTAATTATCTAGTTTATTTGAATAAATTATATATAAAGTTTAGATAAGTTTTATTAAAATATATATATATATATATATATAAGTTATCCAAAGATAACTGTCAATTTTTTTTTTTTGGACACAACTAGTAATTTATTAATAATATAATAGACTAGAAAGCGTGATGATAATATTTATCAAATGTATTTTTATCACATGGATGTGTATATAAAAAAGAACAATTTGAAGCTTTAATGGGTCAAAAGCAGCATTAGACACTTACAGCGAAGCAAGAGTGTCCAATCAGCTAAGGAGTTACACAGAGTTCCATATCATATACTCTTGAAACATGAGTGATGTGTAAAAAAAATTCTCAAGGAGACTTGTTCGTTGAAGAGTTGGAGAGCCTGCAGACTCCTAGATGGGTTCTTGTGTTAACTGTTAGCAACTAGATGTTATTGTTAGGATGACAATTATGTAAAGATCGTCAGGTGTTTTGGCAAGATACTATGGTAAAAGATAAAATAGAGAGCTTGTCTTGATAAATAAAGTAGTATAGTTATTGTCGTACATGTACGGCATCGCAGCAATTGTCCTCCCGGTTGAGATCTCTCTTGAGATGAAGTTGCTACTTAGTATTATAATTATTAGAAATCTTAACTAGTTTCAGAGTCTAGATGAGAGGACTGGCTGTGTATATGGATGATGTAACACTCCTAGTAATTAGTATACCTCACCTAAGGTAATTTGTATTGTTTATTTGTCTGATATAAATTAATGTGGTGTTATTTTTCTAATAGTTGATTTGTTTAAAGTTTAAGAAAAGTTCTCCTTAATAAGGAGGTTTTTGTCTAAAGCCTAACAATTATAAAGTCGAAACATAAAATTAAAAGAAATTATCTTTTTTATTCTATATCGAGACTACGTTTTACATATAAATTCATAATCTCACATATTAAAATAAAACAAATTGATGTTTTTGAAATATAGACTAAGTTCTCATGACTTTAAATCAAAAAATGCATGCAAAATAAAGGACTATTTTTTTATGATTTGTTCAACATGATAAAATATGAAAATTTAACTTATTTTTGAGAAACTTTGCCATATGCAATTAAAAATATAAAAATAATTTTTTTATTGTTTTTTTTTTAATAAAACCAAATAAAATGCACAACCCATATCAATTTTTCCTCTACATGTGAGGTCCTATATATATATGTTTGACCTTTTTTCTCTAAATTCTTTGAGTGAATATGATCAGGAGAAATGTGATGCTTGAGTTGAAATTTTCTAGTAGTTTTTACACTCAAAAATTGTTTTTCCTAATCATAATGTACGTATGCCTGATTTTCTTTATCTTATTTTTTATGCTATATAAAAGATTGCTCATTGCTTGTGATTTAGAGGTTTTTTTTAGCATGTAGGGATAAAATATCAAAATACAACTCACATTATTTATTAAACCAACACAAATCTTAAACCTCAATAACTCTATAAAAGAAAAGAAAACATAATTAGAATCAACCTCTTTTAAGCTTTCATGGAAATTCTATTAAGAATAATAGTCTGGATGCAAAGCTATAATCTAAGCAGTACTTACTTCTCCTTCCCTTTCTTCCTTTTGTGCTAACAAAATTAGATTCGAAATATTTTCAAGTTAATTTACAATTTTTGAATATTTTTAAGAAAAAGGCACAAGATAATGTGTAATAGGAAGGTGAAGTTTACGAGCCTAACTTTTTTTTATTAAGTGAATAATATGTCATCAATTTTTTTTTTTTAAAAAAATATAGCTAATAATGTGTCGCTTGCTTGTGCATATAATATGTCCTTTTTTAGTTGAAATCCTAGCCACTAAAAAGTTGGGTCCAAGTTTTTGGATCAAAAAACTTAATTTTCTATTTGTTCACCTTCGAACACCTTAGAAACATCCTACGAATCTGAATAACTCCTTTTCAATCCTAAAAAACTATAATCACTCTAAAATCCAATTGAATCAGAAACTAATATAACAGGATGTATATGGGAAAATTACATAACAGGATCGCATATGGGAAAATTAAAACTTCAAGGATCAAAATGTAGTTTTTCACTCCCATGAACACTAAAAAAATAAAAAGGGTTGATTTTTATTTAGTATTGACTTAGTTTATATCATACAAACAAACCATCTAGTTTACCTTAGATAAAGTGCATTAGGAGTGATACATCCTGCATATACATAACCAGTTTTTTAGTTAGATTTTGAGATTAATTAGGGTTTCAGTGATCAAAATACTAGATGACAACTCCATTTTATTTTTACTGATAAAAAACAAGAAATTTTAATTTTTTCCACCATCACTAGAGAGATCCTGACCTGAAAAAATAATCCTTATAACGCTACACACATGCAATAAGATTTATTTAGTGACTCTCAAATGTTATAAACTAAAAAAAAAATTCTTTAAGAATAAAAAACTCAAATAAAAGTTGTCCGACGTAAGTAATAAGGAGAAAAAATTTGAGTAATTTGATTAGTGATTTTTTTTCTTGTTGACTCTTTCATCCTATCATCGATGTATGGTGTATAAAATGTTATCAGGTGAAAACTTTATTAATAATTTTATATTTATTTATCTTGTCTTCTCACACAGAAAACTTTTATATTTGAATTTTGTATAAATTTACTATTATTCTATGCGTAGTTTTTATATTAATTTAATTGTAGAAACAAATATACTTAATGAATATTTCATCATTAAAGATGTCGCACGTGCTCCGCGCGGTGTTGATGGTGATTTTTGTTTGCTTGTTGGTTCTTTTTGGGAGTCGCCATCTAATATTTGATTCAGAGTCACTAGGAAACCCGAGTATGCTAGTCTTTGTTAGAGATTCACGGGTAAGGGACTAGTTGTGACTAGGAAAGATGTTAGCACCCTTAATGCACCCTACCTGAAGTAAACTGCTTCGTGGTTTGATGTGATTTAAAGACTTTGAAACTGGTTTTATCAATGACTTCTTAAAAAGAGGAGAAAAGTTCACTTTAGTAAGGAGATCCTTATCTTATCGAGTAAAGAAAACCTAATTGCTCTAGCATCAATAAAAATAAAACAAACTTTTTTATTTAATATTTAGAGTATGTCTTACGTATAAGATCGTAATTCTGGATACCAAAAGAAAAATAATTTTTTTTTGAAATATTGGTCTAGTTCTCGTGACTTTAATAAACTTGTTATTAAAACTAAAAAATGCATGCTAAGATATATTTTTTAAAATTTTCTATGTTGTATGAAGCAATGATATTATTTTTTTGTTTATCTTTGAGAGACTTGACTGTATACATCAAAATAAAATATTTTTTTTTATTTTTGTTTTTTAGATATATATATTTGTATTCTTACAATATAAAAATACAAACTATAAAATAAATACATAAAAAAAACTATAAATTTTTTTTTTGGCCGGTCTATTTTAGACCACGTAGCTGAACAGTGACCCGGCTGGGCAAATAAGAGTCACGCGTGAGCTTCCTTACCGTGCATGCTCCTTTTCTGTTCAAGTGAATTATAATTCACTTGAACACTAAAACGAAAATGGAAATGCATGCACAGAGACGAGAAGAACAAACCTGGAGGCGGAAATGAAGGGACGAAAGCGATGTCGAAGAAGTCTTGGTTGGTCTCTCAGCGCTTTCGTCTGTTTTAGCTCTTCCCCTTTGTTCTCTGTTGGCGTCCGTCTCCTGAGTTTTTCTCCTTGTCTTCGTCCTTCTCTATCTCTACTGGTTTTTCGGTCTCTCTCCTCCCTGTTCTCTTCTGTCTTTTTTTCTGGTATTCTTCTGTGCCTCCTCCACATCTGTGTGTTTTTCTGTTCTTCACTTTGTATCCATTTTTTTTGCCTCCTGCCCTCTCTGCTTCTTTTTCTCCTCTTCTCCTGTTTTTTTTAGTTCCCCTGTTCTCTCTTTTCCTCTCTTTTGTTCTCCTCTCTGTGATCTCTGTGTTTTCCTTCTCCCCTCTGCCTTTGGTTCGTGGCCTTTCTTGGGCTATTAATTAAATTACGAACAGTTACGGGATAAACTATTTATCATAAAATATGGGTCATTTTATTTAGTGGGGTTCGATTACATTCAATTACTTTTAGAATAAAATAAGCCAAGCCTCCAAGTGAAAGTACAAATACTTTCTTAACATAATCGAAAATAAAATTAAGATTTTTTATTAAATAGGATTGGATGTCACATTCTATGCTCGTGATTTTACTGGAAATTAATATATCCCCCATTAACAAAAAGACTAAATTTCACCTCCGATTTGTTTTGAAAAACAAAATCAAAATAGAAAGCCCCTGTAGTTGCATTCACATGTCCATGTTTATGTCTGCAATCAATCAGTTTCAAGACACAAGTTGTAATTAAATTTTGGAAATGCATCCTATGTGATGATAAAGATTTTATCAGTATATTATTATAAAAAAATTAGTTCAAGAAAGACTTAAAGGTCTAAATTTTCAGGAATATAGACACACTTCAATAAACACATGTTAGATATGGCGCTAGCTAGATCTTAGCATGTTGGGCTTAGCATACTACCAAGCCCTAGATATATTTGATAGGACATTATAGAATGACTATTCTCCCTTGTACTTGTCTAAGTGAATAACCCTCCTCCCTTAAATCTAGCATAAGGAAAGATCTCAGCCTCCGAGGACTTTAGCTATATTTAACGTCTTGAATTCTAATCTTCTACACCTTTTAGGTGTATAAAATTCATTCAAGAACCTATTATATTTTCATCAAACATTAATATAGATACAAGAGATATTTATTTATCATTAAATGCTATCATGATAAAATTACAATATAAGCCCTCCTTTGCATAAAAGAACATGACTCTTAGGCTATAAATACACCACGAAACATTCAGAACAGAGATTCATAATTTTCATATATATTTTTAGAGCATTTCTCTCTAAAATATTATTGTATTTTTCTCTTTAGAAAAATACTTATTTAAGTATAAAAGAGTCTTCACGTTCACCTAAGAGAACTTTTTGTAAGTATTATCCATGAACTACCTTAACCTATCAAACACCAAGTATAAGTTATCAAGTACCTTAGTTAGGGAGAATGGATGAGATTTTAAGGACAAGTTGATTAATCGATTATCTAATCCGAGAGCTTATTTTTAAATTATTAGGATTTTTTAGGATTTCATCACTATGTGATTGACATTTTGTTTATTTGAAAACCATTTCTCTTATATTTGTTTTATAAATATGTATTAAGAATTTTATTAAGCCAAAATGGCTCGAATCCATCAATCAACGAGAGATGCTTGGAATGTTGAGAAATCAACCAATACTGCAAGACCTAATTGAGGTTCAGAGGTGCTTTTGATTTTCTATTTTGGGCTAAATCTTTTGGACTAACCGAAAATAAAAAGCCTAATTTGGACTACTATAATACTGCAAGTTAGGTGTTTTTTTTCATCCTCTCATGTTATGTTTACATGGTTTTATATCGCTTGTGATTGATTTCAATTTGCATGTTGTGTTGTATTTTCAATGCCAAAAAATATCTTGGTATTAAATTGATGTCTAATTTTATAAAATAAAATTTAATTTTATTAATTCAAAATATTAAAGCATAGACCAATTTAATACATAAATATAAAAATTACAATTTAATCTCTAAAGCTTTTACTTTTTTATTTTTGGTACTTGTACCTTTAGAGTTTCATGTTTCAATTTTAAACACTATTTATTTTATGTTTCAGTTCTAGAATTAAAAAAAAAAAAAAGAAAAAAAGTCATAGGAAAAAAAATGAGAAGCGAGAGGAGAGGTAAAGTGTTTAGTTTAACACATTTTAACAACAACAAAGGTTGATTATAGTATTACGGTGTTAGAGGATTCATTTTCAATATAAGGGTTCAATAATAGTGGTGTTTACCTCTTGAAAATATAATAATATTAGATTGAGACCTATAAAGTTTTTTTTTTTTTTTAATCATGCTAGATTTTGGTTTTGAAACAATTATAAGCTTTTTTTTTTTTTATTTTAGGTTTGAGATAGGTTTATTGAGATTCTTATGGTATTTTATGGTGTTTTTAGTTTAACACATTTTAAAAACAAAAAAGGTTCATTATAGTGTTACGGTGTTTTCTTATAATTTTTAACAAAAAATATTTTTAAATAAATTTATTGAAATAACATTTAAACAATTATTGAATTATACTATTAATTAAAAAAATATTTAGGTTTTTTACAATGATATTATCAATTACTTTACATGAATAATTATGTATTAGCTTGATATACCGAGTTTTTAAAATAATTTACTTATTAATATTGAATGAGAATAAAATATTTATTTTTTATTATTTTTGTATAAAGTTTTTTCTCATATTGATTGTTCTCGTAATTTTTTATACAAGTCCATACTAATTATTGATTCATGATTTTTTAATATTTTAATTGAAACTTGCTTTCACAATAATTTATAGTTACAAGAAATTCTTGTCATAATAAAAAATAAATGCTTAAATAAAAAAATAAATCTTTTCATTAGAGATATATTTTTTCCCTTTTCAGTTGAGATTATTATAGTTTTTGTCATTTGTTTTTCTAGTTGTTGTTGTTGTTTATTAAATTAATTATTTTATTAATAAAAATATTTTTTTTATCAAAATAAAAAAATACACAAATTAAAATAAATAATCTTGATGAAAAATACATATGAATGTTTGTTTTTATTATTATATAATTAGATAAAAATAAATTTGAAAATGTATTAAACTTGGTTAGGGTCATGACCTGAGTTACAAGCTGGTATTCTAGATTGACTCAAATTAATCCAAAATATTTTTATTTTATTGTTTTTTTTTTAAAACCTATGTTGTTTTGAGTTTTTTAAAATTAAATCTTGTTTTAACCGATTAATCAACTTGTGAATAAACTCCGTCACTTTATTTATTTTTATATATATATAAAATCCAATACGAGGGTTAACTCAGCACAAAACTTGTATCAGGTAAGTTTACCTAATTTTTATAAAAAAAGTTAAAATAACATTATTTTTTTTAAGTAATTAAGTTTTAATTAGGTTAATTTAGATTTTTGATTGGTGAAACCGAGCCAACTCCCTTCTATTTTCTATAAAATAGGACCCATGATAGTCCTGAATCAACTAAGTCTCAAGTAGAGCCAGGCAAGGTTTAATAATTGTGCTATACTGTGAACAAACTCGTCGCAGTTTCTCTACAATTTTAAGTAATTGGCTAATTTTCTTATACATGGGGTATCCAATTGAAGATTTATTTTGTTTGGAGACTTAGTTGAAACTCATGTAATAGTTGGGGGACAAACATGTTCTCCCCCCTGAATAAAACTAAGAGATCAACACATGTATGCAGCTACCATAGTATCGTTGAACAACAAGATGACTGGCAGGTGGAAAATTATGTTCCCTTTCTCTGACACTTTTCACACTTTCTCACATCTTTCCCTTCTGACAAAACAAAAACAAAGTAACTTGTATATGTATCTGTCTCTGCAGATGCTGGATTGGTCAGCTAGAATCATCATCATCAGCAGCAGCATCATCATCAAGAACATTGCTTTACAGAGTTTTAGAGCAAAACCCAGATCGGATTTGTCACTGTTTTGATAGAATTGGCATCCTTTTATCCTTTTGCTTTCACATCTATATATATGTGCGTGCATGTATGTATGTGTATGTATCTGTGTAGATGTACTCAAGCAATTTAACAGGGTTTATACTGGCACTGGTTTCCAGTACCTTCATAGGGACCAGTTTTATAATCAAGAAGAAGGGTCTTAGGAAAGCTGGTGTTAGTGGTCCTCGAGCAAGTAAGTCAAGTTCTTGTTTTGAAAGGAATTTTGGGGTTTTGTTGAATTTAGTGTTTGTTTAGTTTGTAATGGTGATTGAGGTTGATTTTGTTGGTTTAAGGTGTCGGAGGCTATGGTTATTTGCTGGAGCCACTATGGTGGATAGGCATGATTAGTAGTAAGTTACTTTTGTTAGTGCTGCTTCTGTTGCTGTTTTGGTTATTCAAGTTAAATGTGGTCTTTGTTGAAAAAGAATTGATTTTTAGGCTAATTTGAATTTAAGTGGTAGTGTTTGAGGGATGATTGTTTGTGTGTTCTTAGATTTGATGTGTCTTGATCTGATTGGTGTTTTGTTGGACGAATTGACAGTGATTGTTGGAGAAATTGCCAATTTTGTAGCATACGTTTATGCTCCTGCTGTTCTAGTGACACCACTTGGTGCATTGAGTATCATTGTTAGGTAATGTTTATTTCATCTTCAATTAGTATCTGTAATTGATTAGTCTAATTATGTGTAAACATGGGCAGTGCGGTATTAGCCCATTTCTTGTTGGGGGAAAAGCTGCAAAAAATGGGGGTGTTGGGTTGTCTTCTATGCATAGTCGGTTCTACTGTGATTGTGCTACATGCACCTGAAGAACGGTCCATCAATTCAGTTAAAGAAATCTGGGAATTAGCTATCCAGCCTGGTAGAACTCTGTCCTGCTTAGTTGTGCTCATCTCTTGTTTCTACCTTTCCTCCTAATCAATTTGATGTGCAATCTTTTCTTTTCCAGCATTTCTTTCATATACAGCCGCTGCGGCAGCTATAGCATTGGTGCTGATTTGGTATTTTTCTCCACGCTATGGCCAAACCAACATTTTGGTCTATATAGGAATTTGCTCAGTAATTGGATCATTGACAGTAAGTATCTCTTAAGCCCTTGCTAGGTGTATACTAGGATTGAATGAATTTAAAACCTTTGGTTTATGCATGTGGTCTAGGAACTTTGAAACTTAAACCTCAATGGAACATTTGCATGTGTTCTTATAACAATAATAACTACAGGCTTTCTTGTTTTGCAGGTTATGAGTATAAAAGCCATTGGCATTGCAATAAAATTAACGCTAGAGGGCACAAACCAAGCCAAATACTTCCAAACGTGGATTTTTGCAATGGTTGCAATTACTTGCATCATCACCCAATTAAATTATCTAAACATGGTTAGTATCTTAATATGCAGTTCTGTCACTCTGGTATTATCTGAATGGTTAGGCATTTTTCTCTTTAAGTGCTACAAGCTAGTGAGTTGGTGATGTTTAACCAATTTCCGTGTGACAAGCATGCTTATGCAAATGAGGACCAAATTACTTTACAGCTCTGGAAAGAGTTGCTTTCCTATCTTCTTATTGATGCTCAAATCTATCTATGACTGTCCTGAGACTAGGTTACTATCATCATTGCCTCCAATCCATTACTAGTGAATATTCATTGGACCTAGTTGGGTGTGTGCACGCGCATTCTCGTCTTGAGGGATCTGATATTATTAAGATTTGAAATGGTTTAGTACCTGCAAGTTTATAGTTTAACCTAGGACCAGGATAGCTATAATGGTTAAAGAACCATTAGTATATTATTTTAGGTACGGATCGAAAAGTGTCTTTGACTTGAGGAGGAATAAGATAAAATTCTGTTACAAATTAGGAATGCTTAGCATTTTCTATCTTCTTACAATATTAAAGTTGTACCAAAAAAAATATTTTGGTTTCAAGTTAGGAAAGAAGAGAATTTAGAGAATAAGTTCACTATTTTGGGGCTCTGAAACTGGATGAGTTTTCCTAGCAGAAAATCTGAATTCTTGAGCCATGAAATTATGGACATAAAAGAAGTGTTTATATTTCTTAATTTGCACTCGTGTAGTGCTTTGCATGGAATGAAGTTGTCTGGACCCTTAGCCATGGACAATGGTTTGGAATATGTGAGCGTAACATTTGATTTTAAATTCAAACACTTTTATGTAATAAGTCAACCAATATTAGTGATGCACTCTAACGAACACACTTTTAGGCAGATGCCTCCCTTGCCATGAAACTTCAGAAACCTCAATTGAACTCCATCATATATCTCCCATGATACACCTATAAGAATTCAATCTATACAAATGTGTGGTCTCATTAAGAATATATTGGTGATAGGGTTTAAATGAACAGGAGATGCACATGGTACTCTGAACAGATTTTGGTTGTTTATTATTATTTTGTTAATTGTGTATGATTCTTTTGTTGACTTTTAAGTCTCACATCATAAATGTTCATGGTTATCTGACAACAAGTGCTGAATACACTTTGAAAATCTGCGACAATGGTTGGTTAAAAGATGATTCTCTTTTCCTCTTCTTCTTGCACATTTGAAAGATTCCTAGTCTCCAAAATTATAGTCAATATGTTGCATTGCCTTAATAGTGCTTCAGGTTCAATATGAGTTCTCATCTAATGATCTGGTGTGGTTGCAGGCCCTGGATACGTTCAACACAGCAATTGTTTCTCCCATCTATTATGCCGGGTTTACGTCTTTTACAATTCTTGCCAGTGCAATAATGTTCAAGGTATCCTTATGCACAAATGCCCATGCAGAGAGAGAGGGGGGAGGGAGACAGAGAGTAATGAGCACTTCTAACTGTTTTTGTACTTTTTCTGAAGGATTATTCTGGTCAGAGTGCAAGCAGCATTGCTTCGGAGCTTTGTGGGTTTGTTACTGTGTTATCTGGTACCTTTGTATTACATAGCACCAGAGAACCAGATCCACCAATCCTGACAGGTAAATCTCTTGTGCACTTAGGTTGGTGAATCTTGCTAGATATTAAAATTGTGACTTAAATGCATGCTTGCCAGGTATCTCATATTTGCTTAATGTTCGAGCAATGTTGCACCTGCAATTTCATTACTTTCTAATTAAAAAATCATTATTAGTCAAATCAAAATTGTGAAAATATAAAGCATTAATGCTCATTTTATAGAGACAGAAACATACAAGAAATGAGTTGTGTTTTCTAAGAAGTTATCAGGAGCACTATGTGGGGTTTCTCAGTATGATGAATTAGGAAAAGAGCATGAGTCAGGTTATAGAAGAAAAGAAGTTGGCTGAGTGAGGGGAGAAAGCAAGTCACTCAATTTGTAAGATGTAAGAGTTTGTAATGGGAACAGGCAAAAATATCTATAGGTTTACGGAAAGGTTTGAATATTTGTTTGAGGTTCTTGAACAATTTTGAAATGATTTCAGAGAAACTCTTTAGATTCCAGCATCTGGCTAGAGATGTTGAAGTCTTCATTGCAGATGAGACCATCAGGTGTTTTTTTTTTTTTTTTGAGAGCACCCTTTTTATCAACTGTCAGGCTTCGAAAATTATGAATCAATTACAAGATTTGACCGCAAAGATCACTGATTGGAATAAAAAATGTGCAAGTTGAACTACCTTGAAGACAAAATGCCTTCATAAATAAATACTAAGTTAAATAATTGGTTTTTTTGCAAGTAATTTCAAGGTAATACGCATGATACTTGTGAAAATGTTATGTGAAGATTGTAGAAAATGAGTGGTAGCTATTAACTATAAAGATGTTATATTCTATAAGCAAACAAGATAATGTTTCCACTCCTACACCAGTACTGATGTGCTCTAGTTTTATTTTGCTGGAACAAGTGGTTATGTTGGCTGCAGCCAAATGTGTAATGTAATTTTAATTGTAAAGGATCAGATTCAAGTTCTTTTTATGATGGTAGGTTTTCTTCACCGCCTTGAAATGTCAGTTACTGCATGGATGACTTGTGTTCATGCTAATATGTTAAAAAACAAACATTACATGGATTTCAGTTTCTAGGGTGGCAAAAGCCTTAAAGCCCTTTACACAGCCAACCGCGTTTCAAATTACGGTTGGTTGGCTGTGCAAAAAGCATAAAAAAATGATGCTTTTTGTGGCTAACCACAGTTTGAAAATTGTCACTTAGACAAACACACACTTAATATTATTAAAGAAAAGCAATGCATTTGTCTGATAATTCCAAACATGCAGATCTTTATACACCATTGTCTCCAAAGGTATCATGGTACATCCAAAGCAGTGGAGAACATTGGAAACAGAAGGATGAAGATGGGCCATCTCCCAATTTTATCACAATTCTCCAGCAAGACCATTTCAAGTGAAAGATACTATACTTGAGGTGCTAAAGTTTTCAATTTTTGGTGGCACCTAAGGCCCCATGCAGGACTGCTCGAGTGTCTATTGCTTGTGCAGGGGAACACCATGTGGTAATCTTTTTTGTTAGCGAATACTTCTGAGTGTCTAAAACAAATTTATCTTGCAGTCTAGTCTTATGCCATAGCCCTTTGTAGTGGTCTCTCATCTCACCTTATTTTGATTCTCACATTTTTGCTTTCCCTTTCTCAGCTTGTAGCAATATTTGTTTTCATTCCTCCAACCATGTTCAGTCTCATGTGTGTAGGTTTCAAACTGAGCTAACCCATGTAGTTGGGTCTGGTCTTTGTAATGTAATTGATTTGATTTTATGTGACAAATTTATTAAATTCGACTCTGTGGTTGTGCTGAAATTGATTTGTTCCTTGCTTACATGATTAGTGTCATGGCTGCAAGGAGAATGAAATATTTGGAAAAACTGTGCAAGGAAAATGAAACATTTGGAAAAACTCACTTGCATGATGCATGGCCTGTATTGAATTATATAGAATGTATGTTTAACAAGCTAAGAATTACCTCATGATTTGTTATACAAGGGAATAATAACAATTATGCTAGAATCTCGTAATCTATTATGCATGGAAATAATAACCGGAGAGTATCAATTGCGAGGAACACCAGTTGTGGAGGATCATTTGCACCAGTTGGAGGGATAAAGGATAATTCTGAACTTTGATTCAAATCGTATCTCAATATTCCCCGTCAAGCTCAGGGCAGGACGGAACCGAAGAAGAGCTTGTCATCATTTGGAACAAATTTGGGAGCACTCAAGGGTTTTGTAAATACATCAGCTATTTGATCATAATCTGAGATGTGTGCCAAAGAAATAACATCGAGGGGAGGGCTACTTGTTAACGAACAAAATGGACATCAATCTCTATATATGTTCAGTGCGATGATGAAGGGCCATATTTCTAGCCATGTTGATAGCACTAAGAATGTGGGTGAGGATAAATCATATCCAAGCTATTTGAGCAGATGCATAAACCACAAGAGCTTAGCTATGGCAGCCACTAAATCATGATATTCTGCTTCTGTCAGATAGTAAGTTATCACTCATAAATATTAGCAAAACTGGTTATGGATCGACGATCATCCCAAGAACCTGCCCATTTAGTATGACAATAACCGTGACGCGTAGTAAGAGGAGGCTTGACAAAATGAAGCCCAAGATTGATCGAGCATTCCCTTAAGATAACGATAAATTTGCTTGACAACAATGTCTCGGGGACATTGCATGGATTGACATACAAGAGCGATTTCAGGTCATATATTGAATTAATCCAGCCATTTGCCGATACCGAGATGGATCAAGCAAAAGAGCACCTTCATTGGCTGGCAATGGAGCACCTGTGGCCAATGGTGTTGTAACAGGTTTGGCACCATCCAAACCAATTTCTTAAGGAAGAGAGAGCACATATCTCGTTTGAGTTAGAGTAATAGCTAGTGTAGATTGATCACGACCACCTTGAATTCCCAAGAAATAGTGCTATTTTCCACGGTCTTTCATATTGAAGACTAACACCAAATTAGAAATAAATTTGCTGATTTGTGAAGAATTTACTGCTATGATGATGATGCCATCAACGTAAATCAGGAGCATAAGAATGTTATTAGAGCCATGGCAACGATTAAAAGATAGATTTATCAGAAGAACAAAGTTGAAAACTAGCTAGTTGTTGAATGTAGATGCTAAATTTGGTATATCAAGCCCGAGGGCTCGTTTAAATCCTTGAAAAATTCCAAATCATCTTGGATAGGATCCTATCGATGAGTGAAAGGAAACGTGAGTTCATCACCAATAGCCCTTGTTGTGGGTTGAACAACCAAGGAAGATAAACCTTTTTTTTTTATATATATATAATCAAGTTTAGTCTTGCCCAAAGGAGTTAAGCATGGGTAGCATGCATGCCCAAACACAGAAATAGGGTGACTTGTTTAAATCTAAATTATAATATTGAATTTTATTTCATATTATTCATTTTAATCTCTTTACAAGGTTATAAGGACTAGATGGAAATTTTATTTCACGTTATTGCTTTATTTTATTTTTTAATATTGAATTGTTGAGGTTTAAACCTGATTTGTCTATTTTTGAATTTAAATTAAAACTCATTTCGAAATAAGTTTTAGTCTCGAATTTCTTAGATTAACATATTAATTCAGATTGAATTTAATAACTATGACTTATATCCTTATTCTTGTAAAAAAAAAAAAACATATTTTAATTGTTCTTGCAAATTAGTACTCTGCTAGTATTGTGTGTTTTTGTGGATTTTGTTTTTAAATTAGGACAATTAATTAAAAATATTGACGGAATAGCACAATTGAAAAAATAATTTGTGAAAAAGCACAATTTATACATAAAGAACTTGAAAAATATGACTTTTATAACTTGTCACTATTCAAAATAATAATATTCAATAAAAAAACATAAAATGGATTGGAGAGAAGAAAGAGTAAAGAAAGAAAAAAAAAAGATTCCAGAGATATATCAAAATTCTGATTATGACATCATTAATATCATAAAAAAAATATTAAAGAGAGAAATCTACTAACACCAAAAAAGATTATTAATAGTGATATGAATGAGTCACACTTATTTTTAAAAGATGGAGAATGATTCATTTATCTTTGACATCAATTATGATCCACTTAGTTTATCGTTGATAGTAGTAGCTTGCGGGCACGGAGCTTCATTTTTTACATACCAAGGAAAGACCATCGCCATGTAGAATAAGGACTTCTTGTGCCTCCCATAACAGGTAGCTGGCTGAGTCTAGTTTAATAGAAATACGAGGCAGCGTAGTTCTGGCTGGGGGAAAATCAAGCTCATTCAAGGTAGAAGAATATGTCATTGTTAGAAACTGTGAGCTCATGAAGTTTTTGGAAAAACTTTCTTGCATGATGCATGGCCTGTATTGAATTATATAGAATGTAAGTTTAATATTTACGGCTAAGAATTATCACACAATCTATTATACAAGGAAATAGTATCAACTATGTTAGAATTTCGTAATCTATTATACATGAAAATCTTCACGAGCTGGAGGGATAAGGGATTATGTCAAACTTTGATTCAAATTTTATCTCAATAATGGCCTCTTACTTGCTTTAGAGTCCCCTAGTAAACACTCTCTTTGGTATTTGATGTTTCTTTCTTCTTCTTCTTTTTCAAAGTACAAGAGCATATAGATAAATCTTGATATTTGATTAATGGTTTATATTGAGGAGATTCAAGTAACCTCTACAAAGGGTTCGTTTGCCTTCTGAAATACTTTCATTTACAATAAAAATAAATAAATAAATAAATAAAATTTTGCTGTAAAGGGCCTGTAATTCTTGCTCAACTTCTCTGATTCAAGTCAACCAACAAGTCCAATCAAGGGTTGGCTCTACACGACGTGAGTCTACAAGAACGGGAGAGAAGCTGGAAATGATAAGATGGGCATGGAATGGGAATAATAATTAGAGACTTCACATGAATCTGTACAACATCATAACACAAGAAAGGTTATTGCTTCTTGATATTCATTGAGAAGCAGTAAGTAGGCTAAAATTTTAGTTTTTTTTTCTGAAGTCGTAAAAAACTTAAAACCGAATTTGGGTTGGATTTCAGCTTTTCATGGTTATTATATTAAGTTGATTCATGAGTTTGCTTGCAGACATAGAAGTTAGTAAAAATAGGACGAGAAATAATATACTAAAAAATAAATGAAATTGTAATGAGTGTTTATCTACATGTTGTGTGTTTCTATCTTTGATTTTGTTGAATAGTTCTCTGTAGTTCTATGGTGGTTGATGATGGTTATACGAATGGTTGGGTGGTTGTTGGAAATTCTAGGAATTGCTGAATGATTCAAAGATTCGTTAAGTGGTTGATGGCGATTATAGGAACTAGTGGTTGGTTGATGGTGATTATAAGAATTATTAAATGGTTTATGGTGGTTATGGGAATTGATGGATGGTTAACGGAAGTTATAGAAATTGTTGAATGGTTGATAATGATGCATGAAATTATCCTGATTTTTAATAGTTGTGTATGAAATTTAAAATCTAAAACTTGTTTTTCTTCTTAGCAAGTGTTTGAAAATATAGTTATACTCGTGTTTTTTAAAAATTAAATTTTTTTGTTAAAAATTAATTTTTTTGTATGTTTTGGATTGTTTTGATGTGTTAATCTTTAAAATATTTTTTAAAAAATAAAAAATATATTATTTTGATGCATTTCACCACAAAAAACACTTTAAAAAGCAACTTACAACCGCACTCCCAAACAGGTAAAAAAATAAAAATATTAGTCCTATTATTACATGTGCAATCTCATGGGAATTGTATTTTTTTAAGAAAATTAGACCATGGATTGTTGTGTGATGGTCGATAGCAATAGAGATATTGCAAATAAATTTATGACTTAGAATTTAAAATGTATCTATAATGGATTAGTAATGTTATTTAAAAATATATTAAAATAATATTTTTTATTTTTTAAAAATTATTTTTAATATCAATTTAATTTAAAAACATCAAAAAATTATTAATTTAAAATAAAAAAATTATAATTATCTTTTTAAGAAAATACACCGCTCTCCCTCTCTTCCCTAATAGTTGTCAGGTATGAGGCAGCCTCTCATTTGTAACAAAAAGAAAGATTTTCAAAAAATATTGTCGAACAAATTTGCCTACCAAATGAAAAAACCACTCGGAGATGAATTGGCAGGGAACACTACTAAAATAGAAATCTCAGGTTCAGAGACCTCAGCTTCTATTTGGTTCGGAAAAAGTATAAAGCAAAAAGAAAAAAGAAACCGTAGCAAATCTTTAATATCAGGCATCAATATATTCACAGACAGCATGAAAGACTGAAAGCTCTGCAGAGATTACATAATAGAATAGAAGATTTGTACGCAACCACCCGCCACTGAATTTCTCATAGAAATCCTTACCCCAACGAATACAAACCCTGTTAAGATCTTGTTTACCTGCATAAAATCTCTCTTTCACACTCCCATTTCAAAATAACGAGTTACATCTCTATTGATACATCATCATCAGGTAAAACCAAAGGCAATAGAGAATACTTGACTCGAAGAGAGATTTTTCCCTTATCTACATTCAGCTTTGCCCCAGACACGGCCCAGTATCCAGGTGCGTCTTGTGGTCCTCTTGTCATCTCTGTTGTGTCAACAAACTTCAAAAGTTTAGGGGTCTGGGCAGCGACTGGTGGGCCTCCTGGGTACACGGCTGAGTTTATGTTTACCACTGGTTGTGGAGGAGGTTGTTTCTGAGCACTTGAGAAACGAGTACTGATCAATGTGGACATTATTCCAGATTTCTGGTTCAAGGCAGGGGAACCATCCCATTCAGACCTCCTCAGAGTTGTGGTACCGATAACTTCGAGAAAATTGGAGCCAAAAAATAAAACTTTTTTCAAACCAGACTCTCCAACTTCAAACTGTGCCCCGGTGACAATCGAGAGATCATCTTCCGACTCAACAGGGGCTGTGCAGATATGGGAGAAGCTCTTCCATTTCACTTTCTCATAATATCTGCGGTCAGAGGAGAAATCTGAAATGTTGCCACCTCGTTCATCTGCAAGCTGGAAGGTCTTGGAAGTGAAGATAGGTGCTGCAAGTGAATCGCTAAGCAGTTGCTTCTTTTACCTTCTAAGTACAGTCTAAGGCCAGTAACCGGCTTCTTCCCCACATCAACCTGCCATGTATTGTTAAAAAAATAAATACAACAGCAAGGTGGTGAGCATCATCCACTTTCCCTTATTATAGATATTTACTGCTCTCAGACAAAGTCAATCACAATGTAATGGTTACTAATGACAACGTAGGATAGCTACTTTTACTTTGTAAAGTGTGTTTTTTCCACTCTTGATCTTCAAAGTAAGACTGAGACAAGATTTACAATCGCTTTGAGATGCAATTACTTTCCAAGTGGTACTATGATCTCATATATGATGAATGGCAATAGAATGGGCTTTGGTTTCTTCAATGAAGAGAATGAAAAACTTGAAAGCAAAATGCAAGGCCCTAACAAAAGAAAGGAAACGACAATCCCACAAAGCAAAACATGATGGTAAGAGCATTACTGGTGTTGTGTTAACATAAAGCTTAGGACCCATGAGGCTGAACTGCAAAGATGCGTTACTTTGTTGCTTCCTGTCAGGACCAAGGGCAAGCTCACCAAATACTGGTGCCCATTGCCTTGGAAGCTGAAACTCCAAAAACTGGTGTAATTCATCAAGTGGTGGCTTATCTGCACTCAGAAACAGGTCAAACCAAACAATAGGTAAGATTTAATAGCCAAAAAAAATTCAGCGAAGCGTGAAAATCCAACAAAAGATTTTTAATTTTGCTATCATTTTACAATATACAGCCAAATGCATGCCATCTAACCCATCCTTATTTGTTGATAATTTAAATAAACAGTAGTTTCCTTTCAGCTTTGAAATGTATTTTCTTCGGCAAGTATTCCATAGGAACACAATGAATGTGCACTATCAGATTCTCATCTTCACAAATTGCACAACATCAACATGCAAAATCGAGAAGAAATTTCATGCTTACAACGGATATAGAGATTAATGGCATGGGTCAAAAATCCACTCCCATTGATTCCACTCAATAATGATGTGATTGGCACAAATGACATTGAGATAACATCAGGTTCAGTCTGAACAGTCTGACACCACTCCTTGTGTGGTAGGTTTTTATTTCCACCTTTGCGCTTGCTAATGAATTTAATGTGCTGCAAATTAAACACAAATTTGACAAAATCCAACATAAGGAATTCAGGTCATATGGAAGAAAAAGGAGAGTCAACTAAACTAAAATAACAACCACTGCACAATCTGTAGGGATTAAAATCAAATTTCAGTATGCCAGTTGCGCAATGTTAGGAAACTAGGAATTTATTCACATTTTTAACAAGTGTACCTCTGTCTGGGAATAAGAACTAGATGGCAGTTGGTCCATGAATGGCAGCCCCTGCAGCTGGAGAACCTGGGAAGAAAAATGATCAAATTAAGCTATGAAACATATCCACACGAGATTCTTGAATTTCATTCATGTCAAATTATGAGAGGGGGCATAGATAGATTGATTTTCTAACCTTTTCTCTGTCATAAAATTTATCAGAATTCATGGTGCTCCTTACACCATCTACAAACATTTTGTCAGCCATATCCTTTAATTTTTCTGTACATCAACAGGTGGGAGAGGCGATGAATGTTGTTGCTTCATACATATCATGTCCTTTCCGCCCATTTTGATGCCAACAATAACATGCGTACCATACTTCTCAATAAAACTGGAAAGAAACAGTGAAGTCAGAACAAGGTTATCAAGGATATACCAATTATCAGTGTAATAAGAAGCATAAAAGGTCACAGAAATTTCATGTCTGTTTCAGTTGTACAAAGCATATAATCAATTATCAATGTAATACGTATCACTAACAGGGTTAAATTTCTACAAATGCAATACTCAGTCTATAACACAGATGCACACAACAATCAATACAACCAAAGTACAGACACTCCAACAAGTAAGAACATGTCATAGTTGAATGGCAGAATCAAACTTTTTGGTAATTCTAATACAGCTATCCCATTGCAGATCCATTATTTATATAGGAAAGGTTAAAGAGGACCAATGCTGACAAGAGAGAGACATAAGAATACTAACATTTGTTTATTGAGTGCCTGTTGAGCTACAGATATATTAAACACTTAAGCATATGTGCTGATAACAATGCAACATTTTATCTTTCTTAACTTACGATTACAGACAGAACATAGCCAAGGTTTTCCTTCAGAAGTATTAAGTCTTATTTGTAAGATGTTACACAGAGCCTTATGTATAGGAAACTATTGGTCTGCTAAACACCTTAAACTCCATTCCCTTCCTTAGATCAACAAAGCCAAGTATATAATCCCGCCAATAAAAAGGAAATATATTAAGATATGATCATAACAGACCTTCAATGATCAACTCACATTCACTTCTGCTAACTTCATAGTCTACCAAACAAGTTAAATAAAATCCAATGCAAAGTGAAACTGGTGATAAAATCCTGTGGCACTAATGAAATACATTAACAATAGCATTTCTATGAACCATCATTAGTTTCCATCTCATATTTTAAAATACTTGCATCTAAGTTCTTTCCAATGTTTTCAATAAAATTGCATTTCAGGTATTACCACCCTAATATACTGAACACAGGATACCCACACCACAGGATGATTGTTTTGACATGAATTTTGCATCCAAACATACAAAAACTTTGCCCAGTGTTGTGGCTGAAAAATTTAATCGGACCACGAACACACTATGTTCTTGTTGTCACAAATATGCCAGCTTCAACCAATAATTGTAAAATTCCCTAGACTTACCATTCGGTGAATCAGTATTGGTAAGATTTTTATGGTCAGAATTATTACAAGCTTAGATATGGTGTGAGAAAAACTTGAAATATGATCACAAGGTGAAGAAAAAACAAGCATCCTCTTCTGATCTAGATGCGGAGTGGCAATCAAATCAAAAGAGCTTTGAGATTATATATGGAAACCTCATTGAGCTCTTTGAAGATATGTTTTAGAAGCCACAGAATCTCACCTTGCCAATGCAGCAGGTTCCCATGATGATGGTACAGCTTCTTTAACATGATCACATAGCACCACCTGCGACTTATCTAGTGCAATGCTGTAAAGAGTGATGTTAACGCCATCAAAAGCAAGGGCTTTAGTATTGGCAGCATCTTTCTGCCAAACTCCTGAAAATTCAAATGCAGAATTGAAATGGCCCGAAGGAATTTTTCCAGAAAGAGATAATTCCTGGTTGAACTGCTCTGACATCTGAAAGCAAAGGGAAAACACTATGAACTGATGAATCAAGCTACTTATATCTCTAACCAAACACCATTATAATCCATTAAAAAGCAATCTATACCCTCGGTTGTATACTAAAGCATGAAACAATTTAATTTGCTCTTGATTGCAATGCGAATTTCATATCTACTTCCCAATTGATCCCATCTATATTCAATCACAGCAAACTCTACCCTCAGGGCAGTTTATTCGCACAAAAAAAAAACGCCCCTTTCATTTCAACACGGCAGTTCAAATCAACAAACTTCCTCAAATTGGACTGTCCAAATGAATTTGAAACTATCATTTGACTAGAAGAAGAAGAAGAAGCAAAGAGAGAAAAAGTTAATGGGATAACTTTATTGTAATCATAGGGCTTAATGAAGCATAGAACAATCTATTCTAACATATTTTTTTTCATCTTCCTTGAAGAAAAATAGTTGATATTGCAAAATCAACCATAAACTCTCATGGGCTCATCACTCATAAGAGACAGCTAAAAGTGCAGCAAATTCTTTAACCTTTTCTTTTCTTAAACAAACACAAAGACAGGTACCTGATCATACAAATTCCATAAATAGAACACAGACACAAAGACAGGAACTTAGACATGCAAATTCAACAAAGAACACAAATAAAAGCGGACAGCAACATAAACAAAAAGAACAAAGTAAAGGTGAATTCCTCTTACCTGTTGAAAAGAAAGAACATCAGAACTAAACCTCAAACGCTCACCTTTATCACATTTGATAGATTTAGGAACATTAGGAATAGAAAACCCACCAGGAATCACCATATTATGCACTTGTTTACCATCATCATTAATCCCTATCAATCTTGGTGAGTTTTTCTTGCAATACTTAAGCCTTAAATCAAAACCCAGATCATATCCTAACCCAATTGCCTCTATTGCTTCTTCTGCAGCTTTTTTCGCACTCCTCATCCTCACAAGTTACAATCTTTCTCTCAAAATTTTTAGCTTTCTTTCTTTTTTGGCTCAAACCCCATAAAAGATGAAGTCTTTTTTAGTCTTTTTTTTTGCTAATATTGCACTTCTTCTTGTTATTTAACGAAAGTTCTTGCATTTCAATGAATACCAGGGAGAAGAAGACGGTCAAAGTTTGATTTTTTTATGTGTTTGATATTTTTGTTTCTCATTTTTTTATTTTTGAGTTTGAGGTTAGGTGAAAGTGGCTGAAGATCAAGTCAAAGGTTTTGTGCTCCTGCAGCCTGCTGCTTTGGTTCCTTCATTTTAATAGGAAAAGCAGAACCCATGTGATCATTGGCTGCTGCACTATTATTTTTTGATGTAGACTTGTCTTGTTCCTTTTGCACCTTCTTTCTTGCCTTGCCTGCCATTTTTTTAATTTGGTCTTAAATATTGGAACATTTTATCATACATACCAGCTACGTGACTAGCAATGCGGGATAAATATTTTTATTTTTTTTTATAAAATATTATATATATATATATATAAAAATTTTAATGCATTTTATAGTTAAAAAAAATAATTCATTAAAAAATTTATATATATATAATTAAATAAACTAAGAATTATATACGCTAATAAATAAATAAATAATCATTAATGATATTTAAAAACAAAACTTGAGAAATTGATTTAAATATGTAAATCAAGATACTTAATCTTGAAAAATAAAATATTAAATTAATAAAATAAAATAAAAGGGAAAAAATATTTGGTCTGACAAGTTTATCCGACCCAAGATATTAGATCTGATAATTATGCCGGACCCAAGATATTGGGTCGGGCATGCTTGCCGGACCCAAGCGCCTTGGGTCTGGCATGTCTGCCACACCCAAAGCGCTTGGATCAGGCAGTCATATCAGACTCAATCCATGCTTGACCCAAGGTACTTGGGTCATATAGTCATACCAGACTCCAAGAGCACGATTGTTAGACTCAATTATTACTTGACCCAAGGTGCTTGAGTCTAACATGATTGCATGACCCTAGCACCTTGGGTTTGACATGGCTCTTAGACCCAATTCATGCTCATGGGTCTGGTAGTCATGCCTGCTTATTTTATCTGGATTACGACCATTGTGGTGATCAGAAAATCAGAATCTATGCTCTTTAAACCTAAAAACCTATTTTGCAATCCATTTTTCACCTAAAACACATATGAAACGCCCTAGAAATCATGAGAACCCCATTAGTGGCCTAAAAACCCAAAACATTGTTCCAAAAACTGAACTCAACCCGAAACCAAAAATCAATCCAAGTTTAGATCTGTTTTTTCATGAATTTTTAAGGTACAAAAACACCTAATATAAACTCCTCGCATCAAATGAAACAATTTGACACAAAAATCTTTCATTTTGGTGGCCTAAATCGATGCCAACATCAAGTTTCTCTCTTTACTGTCGAAATTCGACAACCCATCTCTCTATCCTCTCTCAACCAGAGACATAAAAATAACAAAAATAAATATTTGTATCAGAATGGAATTGGAATAATTTTGAGGGGCCGCAATTATATAATTTGCGTGATTTTTTAAGTTGGAGGATCAAAGTGAAAAAAAAACAAAATTTTACACAATAACAAATATATAGTGAAAATCCCACCCCACGTGATTTAGTATATAAACTAGTTACATGACCCGCGCGATGCCGCGAGTTAATTTTTTTTGCATAATTTTTTTTATAAAAAAACTAAGATCTAAAAGTGCTAGGTCTTTCTGCAAAGCTATATCCAAGAGTCTTGGGTTTGGCTGCAACGCCTGACCCAAAAGTAATATTTATAATATTAATAATAACATTAAACTTGCATGACCTAAGTTTAAGTGAATTTGGCTGCAACACTAGACCCAATAGCTTTGGATGTGGGTCTGGCTGTAAGGTCGTGCCATAAAAGTGTGATAATTAAATAGATTAATAAAAAGAAAAAAACAAAGAAAAAAAATCAACAGGAAGAAAAAAACTAATGAAGAAAAAAAAATCTGAATTAGCTGGGTTAACCCTTCAAACCAGGTTAACCCGTCAAACATGGAATTCGCGTCATGAAAGTTTGATAACTAAATAGAAAAAAAAAATTGACGGGTTAACTGGGTTAAACTGTCAAACCAAGTTAATCCGTCAAGTCCGGGATACGTATCATGAAAGTCTGATAATTAAATAAAAATAAATTTAACATTAACAAACTAAACTAAACGAAAAAAATTAATTCAAAAGAAAAAAAATTACGGGTTAACCCGTCAAACTCGGGATCCGTGTCATGAAAATCTGATAACTAAATAAAAAAAATTTAACATTAACAAACTAAATTAAAAAAAATATTAAAAGAAAAAAAACATAAAGAAAAAAGCAAAGAAAAACCATAAATGCATAAAAAAACAAAAAAAACAAAAAAAAAAAAGAAAAAAAAACAGCTCAGAGTATCTTAGTATATATTATTATTATTATTATTATAATTATAATTATAATATATAAATACACGCGTGGGAAAGCAACAGTAATTTCCCCACGACTTGTAAAGTATTGTTAATAATATGTTTTTAACCATTGGGATATCCTCACATATATTTGGCTGATTCTCAATAAAATTTTAGACATATTCATAGTGTTTTAATTAATTTTTTTCCTAAACTAACTTAATTAAAAAACAATTCTCAAACCAGAGACCAGAGATCTGCAAGTATCACAAGCATTATTATTATTTTTTTTGTTACAATGTGAAATTTTTTTTTATTTTTTACTTAAAATACATTTGGTTCCTCAATTTTTATATTTAGCTAACTTTAGTTTAATTGCTATTATTATTATCTTACATATTTTTTAAAAAAATAAACTTAATTTTATTTAAGTTGAGCAAAAAAAATTATTTATTTTTTTGTTTTTCAAAAGATTATTCCATTATTTTTTAGAAGATCTCCTATTTTGATATACAAAACCTATATCCAAACTTACATATAAAAAGCTAATTACTATATGAAGTTTTCACAACTTCATAATTGTTCAAGATTGATTAACACAAGGAAGAATTTGCTGAGTGCCCATATGAGGAACGTGTTCCACTTGTCTGCCTTGGACATTTGTTTCGAACCTTCCAAGAGATACATATGCACACGTGCAAGCTTTTTTCCTAGAAGAAAACCATAGATTAGCCCCTAACCATTTTACTAATTGATAAATGGGTCCACCTATAATATACAATTTCAATTAAGTCCCTTGCCTCCTGAGTTCCTCACTTAGATCTCTCATTTAAGATCATCACTAGCTATTACAAAAAAAATCATTATCATTTCATTACATGCCATTTGCACTTTAGGGAAAAGATTAATGGATATGATTGAGGAATAGTAGCAAGTGGGAGGTTCAATTGATATAAATTTTTAGGTTGGAATCTTATTGAAAATTAGAAATACTTTGGGACTAATTTGAGAATTCTTTTTTTTTCATTCTTTTAGTTTCTCCATTTTTGAAGGTGATTTGGTAGGGGTGTTAGTGTTTGACGAGTTTCTCAAGATTCAAATAATTTCATATACTTAATTTTAATTCGTATAGATCGAATTCCATGAATATGAATTAGTAGTGTTGATCTCCATTTGCTGGCCACCTTTTATTTCAAGTTATAAAACGGGCTATTTATAATGGTCTATGTCTCATATTAAATTTAAACATGTGGACTTGTATTTATTTATTTATTTTATTATAGACTTGTATTTAGATTTATTATGTGGATAATTAGGAATGATAATTTAATCTGAACTTGATAAATACTAACTTCGATTTGATTCAAATAAGTAAGTTTTTTTTGGATGGTTATTTTACTCGATGAGTAATGAACATGGTATAGATTATTATCGAACCAATCCAAACCCAATCCAAGATATATATTTGTATTATATAAATATATATATATATATATATATATATATATGTAGAATATTTATATTTTTTAATTCAATATATTATACATATATTTCAATATTGACATAATGCATATAATATTTATCATTTAATATATATATATAGTTTAAAAAAACATATTATTATTTTATTTTATGTTGAATATTAAATAACAATCGAATAATATATATTTATGTGTATATTCAAACCCGAAAGATAAGATATATCTAAATTTATTTTAATTGATAAATAATGAATTAATTTCATGGAGATAATGTTTCTAAGCAATCCCTTTAGCTTGTCCAATCATCCAAAGTGAGGCACCAAGTAGACTTGTAAGTGGTCTTGGCCAGCAATGAGCCCAACGGTGCCATTTGTCATTAAAGCTGATGTACATGCATTGTCAACTTGGGAGATTAAAAAAGAAGCAATCCTCATTATTCCAAATTTTTTTTAAAAAATTAAAATAGAATTAACTTATTCAACCTGTAATTAGAAGTTAGAAAAAAATTAATAAATTGATTAAATCAAAAAAATAAAAATTAATTAAAAAAACTGAATCATAAAAAAATCAATTAAATCGATTAGAATATTAATTGAAAAATATTTGGTTCAGTTCGATTTCAGTTTTATAAGTCTGAAACCGAAAAACCTCAACCAAACCGAGTAGTTTAGTTAAAAATAAACCAAACTGAATAGAAAAACCAAACCGAAACCAATCCCATCAGAAAGTCAAAAAAAATCAAAAAAACAATATAGTTTTTGGTTTTTAATATAAAATAACCGAACCGAACCAAACCGAAACTGGTCGGTTGTATTTTAATTTTTAATATAAAATAACCGAACTGAACTGAACCAAAACCGAATGGTCGGACTCAATTTTGGTTTTATTTTTTATATTTTACAAAATTTCAGTTGTCTTTATAAGTAAAAATTAAATCGAATAAAAAAATAATCATACTGTAACCATGTACTTTACACTAGATATTGAAATGAGAGGAGTTTTATAATTTCGGCATTGATGGGTTAATAATGGGCAACGAAGGTCGGTAGTGAGTATCACAGCTATAAGAAGCCCCAAGGCATGTGACTGCTTGTGCCCTGTTTTTATGATGATTGTTACCACCTGCTCTGTTAGGAAAACAAAGATGGATTGGCAGGTAAGAGTTGCATTATATCAAACAGTTGATCTAACAAGTGACTGAAGGGTATATTACACATTCAGGCTGAATCGAAGCAGGCGAAAGACTGGTGAATTTGCTTAAAGAACTATGGCCTGCATTCAGCCATCATTCTTCCATCAGAATATGATTAGACATTCTACTTGCTACTTGACATCCGAACAGTTTTAGGTCAACTCTGCAATGAAGAGGGTTAGTGCATTTAATCAAGTTGGTTGTGCAAGTTCCATGATTTCCAAGAAAGTTGACTATTAATAATGTAAAAAAGAAGGAAAAAAAAACACATCTCTTTCCACATATCATATTTCCCTTTCCCAAATGACATGTTTCATAACTGGCAGCGGCAGAGTTGTTTAGCTCTTACAGGAACGTTGCATGAAAACTACCAATCGATGATGCTGCAAAAGACTGTACATTGGCAATAAAATAATCCTGTTGTACATGGGTTCTCAGTTCTAAGCTTTTAATGTCAAAGAATGTCAAGACCGTTGTTGCGCTTCTAGTGAACTTGGTGGGGACCGGGGATACAATTCGAGTACCGCTAAAAATACTGTATTTGATTTTGCAAAACTTGTTTAACTAATAAATGATGCCGACTAAGTTTTCCTGCTGAATAAGGAAGCTTTGCAGGTACAAATACTAAATGTATGTCAACTATAACCTAGCTATACTCAGTCAGAAATATCATCCCCATATATTCCGTTAGTGATATCCAGATCAGCAACAGGTTTACTCCTTACTTTTGACACTCTACCATAAGATTTCAAGGGTTTCCTGCCCTTCTCTGCCTGCAATTCCAACCCCTTTTCTGAAGGTTTTCGTTTTCTCTTCATGCGTGTCCCTCCTGTGTCCTCTGTAAGAGAATCCATTGCAGCATACGAGTTAGACACCACTTGACAAAGAAATTAACACTGAAAACTTTAGAGTCAGGTTGCTTAAAAGACTCGAATACCAAAAGCCTAGGAATTTAGGCATGATATCATCAGAATTCCATCTGCTAAAACTATACAATTTCATTTTTCACATTGGAGATCAACTATCATACACAACCAGCATTTTCCTAGAAAGACAAGTATAGTGTGGTCTACAATTATTGACAAATCAGGCATGTGGAAAATGTTAATGTTTTTAAGATAAATCTTGAATCCCAGTTCATGGTATGAAGTGAGAATATTAACAAACATCACAGCATGATCATTAGTTATAAGAAAATCACCACTTAAGAATCTTTAAAAATACATATGGTGTTACCTTCAAGAGGACTTGATGCATGATTCATTGCTTGTCCATTCTGTCCAGCTTCTTCAGAAAGCGGGGATCCAGAGTTATTAGAATCCATCAACTTTGAAGAACTTCCCACACACTTGTCTTGTTGCTCAGGAACGTCAGGACATGGGGTAGCTGGCAAGAAACATATTTCTTCTTGAGACATATCTGAATCACTGAAAGCATCTTTCTCCACTGTTACAATATCAACTTCATCATCTTCATTAATATCTGATTCTTTTACCTGCAAGCATACATATACTTTGAGAAACATAGAAACGGACAAAAGACTAGCTCAACCAGCCTTTTTGTGTTTACCTTTTCAGTTTCAGGTATCAAATCAAATTCATCTTCGCGTTCCACATACTCCTCATTCTCCTCTAGCTCTTTGAAGTCCGGGGCAAATGCACTCCAGTTCTCAGTATGGTCCTTTGCCCAAACATAAACCATGCCAGTCAAGGAAACAGATACGATAATGGGGTGAACAGGATGCCATGCTAAATCAATCAATGCCTCTTTTGGACCTTCAAGGATTTTTTACAAGATGTCCAACCCTATCCCATATGTAGATCTTGTGCTCTCCCTTGCTTGCAGAACCACCGATCACCCATTCCCCATCACCACTGAAACAAGGTGCTTTCCAGTGCACTTTGGTGATAGTATCCTGGAACTCCCGGAAAAGTGCTAAGCACTTTGATCCAACAGCCTTCATTTTCTCAACACCAGCTACCTCATCAACAGTCTTGTTCAGGTGCCCCAGCGCAGTGAGACCATCTTTCAGGGGAAGAAGATTTTCATATATCCTGATTGTCCGGTCATTTGAATTTGTGAGAAGATACTGACCATCTCTGCTGAACACTATGTTCTTGATAACAGCACCACCAGGAGTGGGAACCATGGCATCCACTTGAATGCTTTTGTGATCTATTATAAGTATTTCTCCTTTAGAGTTTCCCACATAAACCAGATCCCCAAACTTGTTAAAGCATGCAGCAGTTGGGGGTGTAAGGGGGACCATCAGAGGGTTTATTACGTGATGGAGGGGCAGGTCCACTGTCCGCTTCAGGTACTGTAACTGGTAGTACAGTGGTGTTTCCCGTGTTAAAATCTACAATCATGGGAGCAGATGAAAGTGGGCATGTCAGGCAGAGAGATGGAAGAGAGGAACCAGGATGTAGCCGGGCTAGAAGTGGGGTGTGATGAAGAGTAATACGTGTAATCTTCTCTCCACTGACAACATCCCAAAGTATTAGTGATTTGTCAGCAGATGACACAAGAATACGATGACCATACTTCGACCAGCAGATACTTGTTATGGCAGCAATGCAGTCTTTATCCCGGAGCTCTTTTGCAACTCCCCTGGTCTCAAAGTCCCAAATAACACAACTTCCATCAGCACATCCAGCTGGCAAAGAAAACAAAAGCAATTAGGAAATCAGAATATCTTCAAACAATACTGACATATTTCTTTAAGTGGTGAAAAATGAAGAGCAATAAAAATAACCAAGGCCTTAAAGCACGGGAAGAAAGGAATGGTTTCCTTATCAAAGCATAAATCCAGGCTTGAATAAAATCATGACGAAACACATATTTTCAAGGATTGCATAATGCATCTCAAAGAACTCCTTTATTGACATTCTACCAGAATTCCACATGGATGGCTTTATCTATTGCAGGAATTCACCTTCTTCTTATGCTCAGCACCATTGACACGCACAACTATAACTAACATAAAATCCGTGTGTACTACAGAACTTTATAGGCCATTACTGATAAATCCATGCTCACTACACCTCTTGGTGGAGGCCATTACTGATAAAGCCATGCTCACTACACCTTTTGGTGGCTCCTTGTACCACGGCACATATAACATCCATTACATAGCTGAAAAATTGCTCATTTGAATGGTTTTTTCAAGGCTTTCAGGAAACCATTTGCAATAGGCTAGACACAAGTGAAGAGCCTAAAAGATTGAACTAATCTTAAGTGATTAACAGGGAGAGGCTTCACAGATAAAGACAATAGAGGTTCACTCCAAATTATTAGACAATAATTCTTTCTAGTTTCTCCAATCCATGTATGGTATCCTAACTACAAACCACTAATAATAACAATCAATTAACTACAAATTATATCACCTCTATTTCCATTCAAACCACTAAAACCATGCTCATCTAAGCCCACACAAAGAAGATTAATAAAAACAAGACATCACTAACCATCTACCCTCGACAAAATCAAATAGTTCATTAAAAATACCATTAACATCAACAACAAAACTCATAAAACCCCAACATTAACACCTTGCGGCATTCTTCCCTGGAAATTTAACTCCTCTTATACACAAAACTCTACATTATCTCCAAAAACTGAATAAAACAAAAAATTTACACAAGCACAGTGGCAAAAACCCATCACGAAAACACCAAGAACAATCAAACTAATAAAAAACAATCAAGACCCACAATAGCTTAGCAGTCTAGCTAACCACTACTACCTACATTACTCAAGAACATAAAGCTCTAATCACATACCAGCAAGAAGCGTGCCGCGGCGATTGAAAGCAATGCACTTCGTAACCCCATGATGCAAATACTCCTCTATTACCTCTGGAAAATCCCCTTGCAGTGGATCTTTTCGAGAAAAAAACCCAGAACATTAGCCAAAATTAGTACAGTAAAATACAATATTTCAGCACATAAACGAAAACCCAGAAATAAAATAAGCTAAAGAAAAGAAAAGAGAGAGAGAGAGGGCTGACCAATAATTGGTGCATTCATGGGTCTGTTGCTGAATTTTCCCTAATTCTTATGTTGCTGACAATAAGCTTAAAAAGAAAGAAACTTTGGTTTATGTTATTTAATCTTTCTAGTGTAGTGAGTAAGGATGAAAGTAGAGTCGGAGGAGGAGAATTGTGGCGTCGTGGCGGCGCGGCGGAGGAGGAGTTTTGTCGTGGGGAAGACAGGGAAGGGAAGTCGAGTTCTGTTACGATTCCGAGAGTGAGGGAAAGTTAAATTATTTTCGGGTATTTTATGTTCATCTAACAAAACGCTACAACTCTTTTTTATAGTTTTTTTTAATTTTTTAATCTAAAGTAAATGGTAAAATATATTTTAGCCCCTACAGTTTCCACAAGATTTCACTTCAGTCCCTATGATATTTCTTAATGTTTGATCCATAGTTTCCAAAAGTATCAATTTAGTCCTTTTCTGTTAAGTAGCCATAGGCAATGTATCTTGTCTTGATGTATTTATATATTGAAGGATTAAAAGTTAGTGGAAATAGAAAAAATTAATAATAATAATAACACTAGTAATAATTTGTGAGACAAAATTAAAAATTAATTGGTGTGTATTTTGAGAAAAAAAAAACACGTTGGTTAGAGGTCACTGTTATCTTATAAAAAAACACCAATTTATAGAGGGTAATGATTACCCCTTTTAATAATTCATCTGCTAATAATTAAATAAATAAATAAAAGTTTACTCTTGTAAAATTTAGCACCCTCTTAACCTCTACCAAGCATAACGTGTCTTTCATGTAGAATATTAACTTTATCACATATTAAAAAAATATTAAAAGAGATAATGATTTTATTGTATATTTATTTACTGTTTATTTTATGATAAATCACTATAAATTAAAATAATATTTTTTAAAAAAATTTATTTTGGTCCTTAATTTTTTATTTTGCATAATTGAATTTTTTTAGCCGGCCAATCAATTTTTTTTTATATTTTTATGAGATGGTGAAATTGATAAATAGAGAATCAATGTGAAAAATACAAGCAAAATAGGTGATATATTCTAATTTCATCCAAAAAATTTAGTTTAGTCCCTTATCTTTATAACTTAATAGCTTATCAGTTCTTTAGGTTTTTTAAAATTCAAATTTTTTACCAAATTTTATTTTCATCCATTCTTATTCTTTTTAACTTAATAGGTGATCTTTTTAACTTTATTTTCCCTTTTTTTTTTGTTAGAGGAGAGAGAGAGAGCTCGCTAGATTCCGGTGTAGAAAGAGTTCATTGTTGACACTTTTTTCCGACCACTAAAATTGTTAAAATTGATGTCAACGAGTTCCACTAGATGATGAGAATATTATGATGATTGTTTTAAGCCTTCATATAGCCTAAAAATTATATCTAAATCGAGGATGTGATATTTTTTTAGTTTGATTTGTGGTTTGGACCATTTTTTGGGTTTATTAGGTTGATAGATTGGTTTCTTAGTATTCTAAGTGTGTTTGTAAGATTTTTTTTCAGTGAAATTGATTGAAAAACAAGTTTTTCTTGACCTATAATCCTGATTTTCCAATCACTGTAGTGGTGGGTAAAATTTAGGTTGGCAGATAACAAGTCGTTTGCCACATAGAGCGATGTGTTATTTGCCTATTCTTTTTTTTCAAAAGAAAATAGAAACAGATAACAAGTCGTCCATTTTTTTTAAATAAAAATAATAATAATGAGTCTGGGCATGAATGCCTAAATGCCTAGGCTTTTTCTTTTAAAGTCCCAGGGTGTTGGGTCATTATATCGCAATGCTAGGCTCTTCTTTTCAACTCTTTTTTTCTTTTTAAATATATTTAGGTTAGATATAAATTTATAAAAAAACAAAATTATTGAATCCAATTAAAGTCTATGACCTGAATCACAACTTCGATGGGTTAAATCACATCATCTAGGCTATTATTGTTTTCTCTTTTTATGCATTTTTTTATCCCTCAATTTTTAAAAATACAATTCCTCCCTTGCTTATCGATAAACTATTTTTTCATTTAAATTAAAAAATTTTAAAAATGAAATTTTATTTTTTGTTGTCAATGACTTGTCTTTACTTTCCCAGTCCCACACACTCGTCATGATTTTTTTCCTTTTTAAATAAATATTTCATGAAAAAAGGTTGACAAGCATTTTATTGTCATATAAATCTATTAAAAAAATAATCTTTAGGTTAAAAAAATACTAAATCCAAACGCGTGGTTGACTTGCATCGCAAGTCTGATTGGTTTACCTGAATTCGCATAGTATTTTTTGAATTGAGTGTTGTTTTTTATCAATTTTGTCCTTGAATATTGAGTTAATTAAAGATTTAGTTTTTCAATTAATTTTTTACAAGATTATTCCCACAAGTTTTGCATGTCAACATGGGTAGATCTAATGTGTTTCCGTTTTAATATTAGATAAAAATATTGTTCACTTTACCATTGATTAAAATTTATCTTTAAAATTTATTTAAATTCACTTTACTTTTTTTTTTACATTTCAAACAAAAAATATTTACTATATTATTAAATTAATATATTAAGGTTTTTTATTGTTGTTTTATTTTGTTATTATATTATTAAATTAATCAAGATTTAATTCTTATTTAAAAATATAATTGTTTTTTGAACTTTTAAGACTTCTTTTTACAATAGATTTTAAGGTTTTTTTATGTTGTTTTATTTTGTTATTATATTATNAAATTAATTAAGATTTAATTCTTATTTAAAAATATAATTGTGTTTTGAACTTTTTTCCCGGGTTAATTTTTTTTTTTTTGGTCTGCTCTGTGATATCATGGGGCCACACCAATCTAGTGTACGCTAAGATTGTTGGGAAAATATGGATTTGAAGGGGGAAAAATCAAATTCGCTAGTTGTACAACTAGAAAATACACAAACATAACTATAATAATTTAGAATAAGAACTTGAGAATAAAAGGTTTGCTTCCTCTGTGGTTTCAGGTTCGAGCCATGTAGTTGCTTATATAATGGCCACTGGAGACTTACATGGTCATTAACTTCGGGCCCGTGGAGATTAGTCGAGGTGCACAAAACCGATCTAAACACCCATATTAATAATAATAAAAAAATACACAAACACATCGCATATATTACTGCACGTATTAATTACTATGCTGATTTGAGATTTTTTTTTCCACTGTGTTAGTCTGGGAAAAAACTCTATTTAAATTACCAATCAACCTACATTCTTAAGCATTATTGATATATGATAGTATAATATAATAATACTAAAATATTCAACAAAGGTTTCATAACATGGTTACTATCCCCTCTTTTTTGTATATTTTTTTTTTTTAGCTCTATCGAGATTCTTTATCAAATTTAAATTGAAAAACTTAAAGTTAAAACACTTAATGCCTCGTTTGTTTGTTAAAAAAATAGTTTTTTTTAAAAAAAATGATTTTTTTAAAAAAATAAATTACTTTTGATATTTGGTAGTGTTATGAAAAATAAGTTGGAAAACAATTTTCGGTGTTTGGTTATGTCATGGAAAATAAGCTGAAAAATAACTTATTAATGTTTTATTTTTTTTCAAGTTTATTAAAATAATAAAGAACAAATCTTACAAATTAAAAAGTTGAATGAGAATGAAATTAAAAAAAAAAAGATAATTTCATAAATTATCTCAAATAAAATAAATGATAATCAAAATAATAGAGATCAAATCTAACGAGATAAAAAAAATTAAAAGATGATGAAATTAAAATAATAATAATTACAATTTCATAAATTATTTCAAATAAAATAAGTAATAATCAAAAGAATGAAGATCAAATTTGATAGATAAAAAATTTTAATTAAAAAATGATAAGAGAAAAGCAAATAACAATCATAAAAATGAGGACCAAAGTTAATATAAAAATTAAATTCTAAAGGATAAAATTGAAAAAAAAATTAAAACAAAATATATATAGCAATCAAAAGTTTGAGGATCAAATTTGATATAATCAAGAATAATATGACATTTCTTAATTTTTCACAACTTTTGGAAAGTGTTTTCAGCCCAAAATTAAAAGGAAAACGCTTTCGTGGAAACCAAGTCAAATTTTTCTTTGACTGAAAAGTGTTTTTTGTTGACCAACTTTTCTAATAGCAAACAAACGCAGAAAAGTTTGGAAAATGATTTTCTAAAATCACTTTCCGTCAAACAAACAGAGCTTTAGTTAAGTTTTTTCATAATCACTATGAAACGCATTGGACAATGTTTAACTATAATTTTAAAATGTTAATGCTGAAACCATAGTTTGATTTCAATTAATTTAGTGCTTAAATAGTAAATAACATTATTATCAAGCCCGGTTCAACCAACGAATCAACTTATTGACCCACCCACCAACCAGATCCCAAGCTTAGGTCAAGTTTTAAATTTATAAGGGTGGAATTTTAAATTTATAAGGGTGGAAGTTGACCTATGTGATCTAGTCCACTCATAACTTGAGATTTGGATTAAGTTTTTTTTTATAATCACAATGAAACTCATTGTATGAATATCTAATAATACTTTTAAATTTTTTATGTCGAAACCATTGTTTGATTTCAATTAATTTGGTGCTTAAATAGAAAATATTATTATTATTAAACTTGATATAACCAACAAGTCAACTCATTTACTTGTCTATCAAATCCTTAATCTAGACCGAGTTTTAAATTATAATGCGTGGAAGTTAACCCATGTGATCTGGTTTTTATTAAGTTCTTTCATCACAATGAGACCCATTGTATGAATGCTAAATTCTATGTTTAAAATGTTTATGTTGAAACCATAATTCGAATTTAATTTTTATCTATGTGATTTAGTCTACCTGTAACTTGATTGATCTAGTCAAAACTCGTTTGACTTTTAAAAAAGTTAAAAAGCTATGTTGCTCTAAACTAGATTAGCTCTCTTAACCCATGACTTAAACTTTAGACTAAGTCATAAGCCGAAGTTTAATAATTTTGTTAAAAATATTAAAAATAGACTTTGTGATAAAAAAATGAATGAGCACAATGTCAACAAGTCTCAATATAAATTCTTTATACAAGTCTAAAAAATAAGAAATACATTAAGTACTTAGTCTTAATTTACCTCAAACATTTTTGAAGCAAATTAATCATCGAAAAACAATTAATTTGATTTCTGGATCCCCTTTTCTACATCACTTGAGTAGCACCAGTTGATGTCCTCGTTTCCATGTGATGTTCTGTGATATCCCCATGCTTGGTTACATCATATTTTTCTCCATCGCCCCACAATGCATAAGCCTCCTCACCATGCACAGCATCATCCCCAATAAGCAATTGCTCCTCAGACATTCTCAATGGTATCACAAAGTTTATCACTACACAAATAATTGATGTAACGACAACGTTCCATCCAATAATGAAAGCACCGCCAACTAGTTGTTTGAGTATTTGGATTCCACCGGAACCACCATAGACACCGCCCCTTGAGTTTGTCACCGGCAAAAATAGTGCACAGAGCTCAGGTTCTGCAAAGAGGCCTGTTAGAACACCCCCTAGAAGGCCAGCAACAGCATGGGTGTGAAACACTCCTAGTGTGTCATCAATTTTTTGCAGTAGTGTCCATCTTTTGTGAACAATCATCATGGTAAACCATGGAACACTACCAGATAAAATTCCCATGATTATGGCAGCCCATCCTTGAACAAGACCTGAAAAATATATCATTATAGAAACTCCAAATCAACCTTATTTTACGAGAGCCAAACAGAGAGAGAGAGAGAGAGAGAGAGAGAGAGAGAGGTTCTGCCATTGTGGCAGCGACACGAGCTGTAATGAGCAGCAGCTTGTGTAGGCTGGTAAAATGTGGGTGATAGAGAAAGACGAGACACTTGCAAGAGAGTGTGGGTATGAGGTTTGGTCTTTGTCCTCCATTATTATTGTAAATTGTGGTGTTTCTCCTGTTCATTAATACTGTCTATTTCATGGATATAAGCAAATTACTGAACATATTAAATTTGTTGTGCTTAGTTTCTGGGCAAAAATCAATAGGATTGTCTATGGTATTAGAACTTTGAAGTTACTAATAAAGTGGCATCGAAGCTTCGGTATTCCCAACACCACGGAGATGTTTAATATCTTATATGGATTGAAAGGAAAAGATTTAGAAAGTTTGTAAGCTTCAAGCACCATAATTTCATTTTAAAAACTTTTTTTTTTAAAAAAAATATACTAGAAAATCAAGAGTTTAAGGTGAAACAATACTTTGAAATGGTTAGTCAGGTGCAAATTTATAGCAATATCATCAATAATCATATTAAATTAATTTTTTATGATTGGAACAAATGAGTTATGTGATCTCTATAAGCTCCTAAACCTCTTGACTAAGCTACATGGTACTTAATATATCTTTCACTTTCCTTGGCACTCTATAGTAGTATTTACTTTTTAAAATAATTTTTCATTTAAAATAATATTAAATTAATTTTTTAAATATTTTTTTGATTATTTTGATATGTTATTGTTAAAAATAAAAATAAAATATAAAAAATTATTATTTTGATATATTTTCAATTAAAAATATTTTTTAAAAGTAGTCTACATAAAAAATATTTAAGAAACTTTAAACTTCAAATATCATCTATCTCCAAAAGATGATATTTTCATCTTCAAATCTAATATACGAAAACCCATTTATTTTTGTGTTTTAAATTAAAATGTTTTTGAAAAAAAAATATTTTTTTAATTTTAAATTAATATTTTTTTAGTGTTTTAGATCATTTTGATATATTTATGTCAAAAATCAAAATGAATTTTAAAAAAATAAAAAAATTATTTTAATATATTTTTAAGTAAAAAAATACTATGAAAAAAAATCATAATAACAAACGAGCCCTAAGAAATGCAATTTTAGTTGCTTTGTCTTCAACTTATGATAAGTTGGATTATCCTATATATGTTGTACCTCATCAAATTTATATTGAAATCTAAGCTTTAGGAAAATGATTAATTTTTTCTTCAACTTTCTTTACCAAAATATCGTTCTACATGGTTGGATCCCACGTGAACAGTATTCCCTCCCTAATCTTTTATTTTTAAAGTCTATTGAACTAAATTAATCCTTGAGCTAGCTCTTCCTTTTTCATGTTTCCTTCCAATGCCAATGAATGAAAGTTATGAACGAACAAATTAGAACTTATGAAATAATTCTTTAAGTTAAATAATTTATGTTTGCTATGGCAAGGAACAGAGATGGAAAAGTCAACTGATACTAGTTAGTGAGAACTACTCATTTAACACACGCTTTGTGGGTTATAATTTTTTTTTTAAAAAAAATATTAGGTATACAAGTTGCTTTAATGTGTTTTTTTATATAAAAAAATTTAAAGTGTAAATTAAAAAGTCTACGTAAGCAAGATCAAGATATTCTATAATATAAAATAAGACATGCATTTAATTGTGTTTACTGAACTTATTTATTTAAATAACTAAAGATAAATCCACACTCTAAAAAGTTCATGAATAAAAAAGATAAATACAAATAAAATTGACTGAATAAACCTACGATATAAAAAATATTATGCAAGGCAAACACATTAGCAATACAATTTAAAAACGAATATTTTTTATTTTAAAAAATAAACTTCATCTGTAAAAAAAATTATAGATGAATTAGAATAATATATTGAAAAATAAAATAGAAACAAAACACCTAAAAAAACTTATATTAAAAAAAAACATGTAAAAAATCATGACCTAGATCATGAGATCCGGATAAACCCATAGAAAAAACTTGAAGATAATTACATAACTAATATTAAAAAAAACTAATGTTGAACAATAAGATCATATAAAGCTAAATTCCCAACAAATTAAATGTTGAAAAATGAAATCATGAAAAAAATAATTATATAAAAGGATTAAAAAAAATAAGGGTAAGAAAAAACATTAATTAGAGGGATAAAATTTTCAATTGGAGGGGTTTAATTGAATTGAAAAATAGCTTTAATAAAATAAAAAAAAATAAAAAAAGAATAAGAGTCAAACTGAAAAAAATTAAAACAATAAAAAAATTTGATTGAATAATGAAATTGAATGAAAAAGAACTTCAACAAAAAGTGTTAATGACAGAATTAGAAATTAAAAAAAATGAGGACTGGAATAAAAAAAAAGAATATATGAGAAATTGCAATTAAAAAGACCAAATTAAAAAAGAATACAAACTTCTATAAATGAAAAAAGGAATGAAATAAGAAATTAATAGAATGAAGGCTGAAATTGAAAAGTAAAAAAAAGGACAATGAAGTACTTTTACATGCCAAGAGAGAGAAAAAAAATCAAACGATCATTAGTGACAATTCGACCATCGTAAGCTACCACACACCACTCCAAATGAAAAAAGAATATGATGACGCATTTAGAGAGATGATAAAAGGTCGATTATGTCCATTGGGTAGCGTTACCGCACCGCCTAAATGGTGTGGATGCCACCCACGCGCCGAACATGTCGAAGCACGCCCAACAGCTTTAAGCATTACAAAATTTGAAAAATTATGAAAATACTGGAAATGCCCCCACGACCTTGACAATTACACAAAATACATATGTGGAAGTACAAAATACCCATAAATGCTAAGCTTATGTTTTGTCTCTTTCAAAGTTAAAGATGTAATTTCACTGTACATTTAAAATTGAAAACCTCAAAATACTTTTATCTAACAACACAATATTTTTTTGATCCTGGAGGTAAATATATATTTTATTGTTAAGAAGCTTTGCTAAGTTAAGAAAATTATTAGTAAATAATTTTATATTTTGTTGATTTTAGAGACCAACTAATATTTTTATTATGACAAAAAAGTATCATTGCCCCCACCAAGAAGCTTAATTGTTTTGGACCAAAGGATGCAAGGATAATTTTACTGCAGGCGAAGATATATTTTATTGTAGATTGAACTCCAGCAAAACAACCACACTATTTAATGTTTTAGGTAGTTTGATTTTTTCAAGAAAAAGATTATTAAATGCTTAATTCTAGCTCCAAGACCAATAAAATCTCAATAGTCGATATACATGCACGGTGATTGGACCGAGAGCAAACATAACACGGCGAGGGAAGTCGAAATTACCTGCACCAGAGTAATGCAAACAAGGCCAGTTATCATGCCCTGAACAGCACCGATGACAGAAGGTTTCTTGAAGAAAATGACATCTAGCCAGGTCCATACAAGAAGGCTAGTAGCTGCGCAAATGTTAGTGTTAAGAACGGCCATGGAAGAGTCAATATTGGCAGTGTATGGATCTCCGCCGTTGAAGCCAGCCCATCCCATCCACAGCAGCCCTGCCCCTGCTAACATTAGCAGTACATTGTTCGGTGGAAATCTCTCTTATCCTTTGATGATCTTGGACCTACCTGCATCAGTTAACTTGAGAAATTTCTCACCACCAATCTTTGAAAGATTCTCTCCTCACGTCATGGAAGAAATTCCTAAGAACAAAACAAAAATACACGCTCTTGTTCTTAGTCAACTGCAATAATCTGATAAAAATATCAATTTAAAATTATTTGTTATACTAGTGATTCATTTCTTGTCATGGCTAAAAACTAATTAAGAGTTAGTTTATATTGTATTTAAAGGTGATTCTAAAAAAATTATTTTTTTAATTTTAAATTAATATTTTTATGTTTATAAATATTTTAATGTGTTGATGTAAAAATAAATTTTAAAAGAAAAACAAATATTATTTACACTTTAAAAATAACTACTATCTTAATACTAAATTAATATCGGTAAGAAAATAATCTATGAGAGAGTTAACTCTTCCGAGAGCTCATATGAATTAGCTAAATAAAAATTAATTTGTTATTTATATTTTTAAGAAAGGTTGAAAATTCCACTAAAACTAGTTTTTTCTTTTATATGCAAATATGATTTAAGAAAAAGAAAAGAAAAGAAAATCATGGAAGGGGTACTATACTACTATTAGATATTTTCTCATGTTTCCAATACTGGAAATGAAGAGAAAAGGCTTTTTTGAGTCTAAGGGGAAAACTAGTATGCATCTTATATATGGTCTCAAAATTTTGAAAATGTAACCCTAAATAAATTTTAAGAATTAAACAGGTTAGTAAGTAAATTTGCTTAAATTAATCACTAAAACAACTAATTAATTCAAAGACTGAAGATCCATAGAAATATTCATCACAAATTATAATGTT